>CP025650.1:1213851-1230588 GCA_003576665.1 Ipomoea trifida | reverse complement strand
AAGTTAGACAGAAGTGTATAAAATACTACTCGAAAAAGCTAATGAGTTTGCCTTCTTTTGCAATCACTCCATCCAAACTTACACTAACCACCAATATATCGTTGTTAATTTTATTTTTAATATTTTTTGTGTGAAGACCAATCATCGTTAAATTAAGGCGTACGAATCCAACACAAATAACGTTAATCTATTAAACTATATAATAGCCTAGTACTCGAGATTATTAATATTTTGTTTATATGGAGTATGTCATCACGGCACGCAGCATTGTTTATTTATTTGTCAATAAATAATGTGTTGGCATTAGGATGTCAATTTTAATTCAAAACCAATGAATTGGTTTGATAAGATTGAAAAGTTTTAAAGTTAGGGACGAAATATTTTAGCCCAATAAAAAATCAATCCGACTAATAAGTTCGATGGTCTGAACGGGCTAGGTCAAAATTTAGTGAGCTACGCTAGTCCAATAGTGCGAATTATTCAAGGCTATTCTTTGTTAAATAATAAGTAATGTGGAACAAAATACACATGGACTTTATATGAATTTCATCTTTAGTACTCCGTATTTTTTAATAAGTTTTTAAATAAAATTTTAATAATATATTAATAAATTTATTAGAAAATAGAATATTTTATGAAAATAAATAATGAAAAATAAAACTTATTATAAGTATTATATTATAGGGTAAGCATATATTAATTACTTTTATTTAGATTTGAAAATTTAGGTTTAGTGTAGGTATACTAGTTTTTTTTTAGTACATAGGTATACTAGTTTATTAACATTGAAAGTTTAAAATGTTAATTTGAAAATGTCAAATGTTTTAGTTGAACGTGCCCGATGTTTTAGGGCTAGGACAAAAAATGTTGAACTTGATTAAAAAAAAAAAAAAACCGATTAGCTAGAATCAATATGCCCAACAGCCCGATAAGGCTAGCCCAAAACCGAACAGGTTGCCCCGATTGACATTCTTAGATGTCATGGGGTGGGGATGGATTTGTATATATGCTTATTGCTTGTGTAATAATCTCATCTGTCTATTTGCATATATGCTTATTGTGTAATTATTTATGACTATTGTCCGGCCAATTATTAAATATGAGTGGTTAGGAATTAGGATCATTCCTCATTTTTACAAGAATACATGTTTCAATTTAAACTTTCTCCATATATATAAGAGTTGATTTAAATAAGAACAACTCTCTTTTATAAAAAGTGAAGACCTGTCTCAGCTATTTATCAATGTGCACTTATTTCCTTTATTATTTAGTAATAATGCTCAATTGTTAGTCCTAAATGGATCAAATCAATCTTTGACAACCTGTTATTACTTGAACCCTCTCATGGATGGAGAGTTGGTTGACCTTGTCCAAACCTCCCACGAGAAAATGTAATAGTTTTTGAAAGTGGATGAACGAGGGAAAAGAGACACTGAGGAGATCAGACCGTGTTTAACCTAGGTAGAAAGGAAAAAGTCCGGTAAAAATACAGCTATTGGGTATTAGTATAAATTTTTTAACAAATTATTATATTATTAAATTTTGAAATGATAATTTCTAATGATTAGGAAATAATGTATATATTTAAGGAATTTTGATTGGTTATTATCATTTCTAATGATTACATAATAATTTATGTTAAATTATGATTACTGTACTTATTATCATTGCTAATGACTTGTTATTATTAATTAATTAATTAATTGTGATGGGTGACAATTGTATAATAAGTTAATAATTAATTCATTAATAAATAAAAAAGTACATTAGACAATAATAAGGAGAACCATGAATTGTGTGTTTGAATGCCTTGATTGTCAAAAACTCAACCCTATCTTAAAAGTTATAAAAATGATCATTTTAAATGTTAAGAAAGTTTGATATGAAGATTTTGGAAAGAGAGCAAAAGCTATTGCAATGAAGGATTTCAAATGTGAGAGATAATAGCATTTGAAACGAAAAAAGTGAGGATAAAAACGAAGTTGTTGCTTTATATAGTGTAGAGTGGTAGATAGTCTCAATACACACGGATTGTGACAGTTTTCAACAACGTGAAAGAAAATTAGCGGTACATGGGATGTCTAAATATTTGTCCCGGCCTTGCAGTACAAGGCAAGTGTGGTAAAAATTCATCATACAGAGTGAATTCAAACTGCAAATCAAATATTAATATTAGGATAGCAATATTTAATAGTCGTTAGATCGAATATCTTATGTCATTGTGAAAAAGTAATACAATGTGTTACAAAAACTTGAGGTTTTCTTGGAGCGTGAAACGATAAGAATGGTCATGACATATATGTAAATCTCATCCTGGGCGATGAAGATGAAAATGAAAAAGTGTCTCTTATGAACTATAATATACAGTTCAACTCTGTTGGTAGGCTAACCTCCGATAAACTGGTCAAATTTCTCACTGATGTTAGATCAGGTATGTATTTTCATATGAGAATATTGTCAAATGGGCAAAAGAATAGAGATGAAGACGCAGGTGGTGTGCAAGACTTTTCAACCAGCAGAGTTAGTTCGTCAGATCATTAATGACTTTAAAGAAGCTTTAAGTACCCCAACGTACAATTTGTGAAACAGTCTGCGAATCATCACAAGTAGAGAAGTTGTTTCTGTGACAGACGGTAAGAAATAACTTGTCATTCTATAGACCCTTAGCTTGTTGTAAACATTCGAATTTATGATATAATGAATTAGCTTTCTTCCTTTCAAAAAAAAAACCTAACATTTTAAAAATGCACAAGAAATAATATAAAGTAAGTACTTTTACAAATTGCACAATAAGTCATCAACTAGTATAAGAAATTGCACAATAAATAATTTTACAAAGTGAACATCAAGTCTTCAACTAGTATAATAAATTGCACAGTACAATAAATAATTTCATGAAGTGCACATCAAGTCATCAACTAGTATAAAAATTGCACAATAAATAATTTCACAAATTGCATATTGAATCATCAACTAGAATAAGAAATTGCACTTACATACCTCAATATCAAATTATGTGGACTCCAATTGCTGTCAACAAAATGTGTCGTAATATTCATAACTTCAATAATTGTAGTCTTTTGAGGCTGGTACATCTTCAAGATATCCGCTCTAAGTGTATTCTGACTAGGCCCGTGTTCCTCAAAGGAATTCACTATCCAGCGATAGGGATTAGTTTTTCTTGTTGGAGTCGGGTCGAACTGTCATCCATACTTAAGAGTGTATTTCTTGATTACTAACCTCGCATACAATATCTAAAAGGAGTACGTACACTTAAGTTTGTTGACCAAAATTTACAATAATTATAAAAATATCACCATGTTTTTTTCTTCTTATTTTCTAACCTTTTGATCAACTCAGATAGACAGGTAAAATTATTACACAACAAAATAAACAAACATACATGATAATTCATATCAAATTGTAAAATGATACAAAAGCCTCTAACTAAAGCCACCTAAATCTATATGTGCCGAGCTAAAGGGGGAGAATATATATTAATTATAATAAAAATAATAAATATGTGAGGAAAATTATGGAAGCTTCTGCAATACCCATTGAGAAAAATAATAGGATAATAGATGGTAAAGTTTTTTTTTTTTTTTCCGAAGATATTAGTCATACCTCGGGGCAACCCCATCATAAATGATTGAGCAATGACTGCCTATATTATTAGCCTTCTCAATTTGAGTCCAGTATTAGTGCTCACAAAGAGCCGCATCTCTTGTGAAACTTCCGATTTTTAGGATTCAATTTTACGTAATTAGATGTAATTTGTCACCCGACTGAAAATGAACTAAGCTACCTGTAAAGGCAATCCTTAGTAATCTTGTTCCCACATCATTCTGTTCGTCTCTGTTAGCCCCACTGGAAATGTGTTTGTATTTGTATCTTTTGATATTCCGTTATAAATCATACATTATTTTAAAACATTGGTATAAAGTTACAGATCAAAATTAAAAAAATAGTTATAACTTATAAAGTAAGATTAGCGAAGTTTCCAATTGAGTATCAAAGTGGATTCCTAGTTCTCACCACAAATTCTTTTTTTTTTTTAACCATGTATTTATTCCAATGTGCTTTTGACCACCAAATTCCAGTCTTCTTTTTCTCTTGACGTCAAGTCAACTTAAGCTAGCTACTCATCATTATCCTACAAGAAAATAAAGTTATTATAAAATTGAATAATTATTTAATGATATATAAATTAGTATTTGTAGTATTATTACTTGAAAAGTTATAACTAGTAATAGATAAAGTGTATCTTTATTTCAGTCCTCGTGTTTTCCACATCATTTAGTTGGTCACGATTAGCCCCATCTCAAATGTATTCGTACTTGTACATGAGATTAAGTGTTTGAATTAGTGTAATAAGTTCATTAACATTAAAAAAAAAAATCAAATTTACCAACGTAACTGAAAAATCTGTAGATAAATTAATGAATTTTGATTGGTAAAATACTAAAATTTTATAGGTATTTAAGCATCAATTTAATTTGTTGTTTAATCGTTTAATATTTGACTAGCTGTTTTCTTGTAGTGAGTGAAGTTTCCAAGTAGTATCAAAGTGGGTTCTTAGTCATCAACACCCAATTGAATTCCAATCTTCCACCATGTATGAACTGAGGTTTATCTTTTCTGTTTACACAGGTAGCTCAGTTGATTCTTGAAAGATAGATTTTTGTCACAGACGCATGGTTGAATTCTGACAGCAGCAATGTAAGAATTCGATCATTCTTTTGTGTGAGTGACTCCTTATAGGTATCGGCATGTCCTTCGACATAAAGGGTAGTCATTGCTATTTAACCCTCCACAATCTTATTGATCCAGGGCCCTCGAGGAGGGATTTCCCCGATGGGCTTCCACCACTAAGGTTTATCTTTTTTATTTACACGATTAGCTCACTTGGTTCCTGGGTGACAAATTTGCATCAAAGACGCATGGTTAAATTTTGGTAGCAACAATGTGAAAATTCTTCTATGTGAGTGGCTCCTTGTGGGCACTAAGAGCTAGGCATATCCTCCCACATAAGGGATAATCACTGCTATTTAACTCTCCACAATCTTGTTAATCTGATCCCGAGTATATATGGGGCCCTCGGGGAGGGATTTCCCCAATGACCCAAGGTTTTTCTTTTCCAATGGGCTTTTGATCACCAAATTCCAAGTCTTCCACTTTGAGGCCGGTTTCTCTTGACTTCAACTCAACTAATGATAGCTTGTCATGTGATTCCATAATCCCTATAAGATAAATACCCTGTCCCCTGTGAGAAAAACATATCACTCTCATATTTATCTAATAAACCCAACTTATTGAGTTGTAGAGATTGAGGTGATGAAGACGAAGCACGAAACAACCAAATTGCTTTCTTATTTTCCATCATCTACACTTTCTATTATCAATCTTCTATGTTGCTTAACATTTCTCACCCTCCCCATTTCCACTCTATCAACAATTCTCCACTCAAACGAAACCGATAGAATTGCCCTTCTAGATTTCAAGCACCGGATTTCCCACGACCCGCGTGGATTATTACTCAACTCGTGGAATGACTCAGTGCACCATTGTCGCTGGCAAGGAGTGAGTTGTGGCCGCCGGCACCAACGAGTTGTGGCTTTGAGGCTTCCGGAGAAGGGTTTGGTCGGAACCATTTCTCCTCATATAGGAAACCTAACGTTCCTCAGGGATGTTAATCTTAGTGGGAATGGATTGTACGGTCAAGTCCCGAGTGAAATTGGCAAATTGTTGCGCCTGAGATCCCTCAATCTGTTCGCCAATGCCCTCACCGGAGAACTCGCCGGCGTTAATCTCAGCAGCTGTGTACGCCTTGAGCAAATCGTGATTTCAAGAAATGGACTCCATGGGAGGCTCCCCATAAGGCTATCCAGTTTGAAGAAGCTGAGATCTCTTAGGCTGGGTAGAAATCATTTCACAGGTGGGATTCCTCCTTCTTTTGGGAACCTTTCATCGCTCCAGTTCTTGGGTTTGGATGAGAATCATTTGGGTGGAAGTGTTCCTAATGAGATTTCAGAGTTATGGGGTTTGAATATCCTTCTTCTTGACGCCAACAATCTCACTGGTACACTATCTTCATCTCTCTTCAATATCACCTCCATTAGAGTTATTTCAATAACGGATAACTCACTCCAAGGAACCATTCCAAGCTCCATGGGAGACACCATGCCAAACTTGGAAGTATTCTATATTAGTGGCAATAAGTTCCATGGAGCCATTCCTGTTTCATTTCCCAATGCCTCAAACCTTCGATATTTTGAAGTGGCAGAAAATCATTTTGTAGGTAAAGTTCCAGTTAATGTTGGGAAGTTAAAACATCTTGTAAATTTCAACCTCGAAGCCAATTTTCTTGGTGGCAATGGCCCTCTTGAGGATTTGGCTTTCATACCCTCTTTGGCAAATTGTAGTAATTTACAAATATTTTCCATTACAAGAAATAGACTTGAAGGTAAATTGCCAAATGCCATAGGGAACTTTTCATCCCAACTCGCTTATTTGGGCATGGGAGAGAATGGGTTATTGGGAACAATACCAATAGGAATAAAGAATCTAATCGGGTTGATTGCTTTAATGTTGGGAAATAATCTTTTATCGGGTGGTATTCCTAGTGAGATAGGTGACTTGAAAAATTTGCAAGGATTGGGGTTAAATTATAATGGATTCGTTGGAGAAATACCATCTACTCTGTTCAACCTCACCTCTCTAACTTTTCTTTATTTAGAGCACAACAATTTAGATGGCAATATCCCTTCAAATGTGGGAAACTTTTGGAATTTGAATGAATTGTACTTGTCCCACAACAAATTCAATGGCACCATTCCTCAACAAGTTTTTGCATTGCCATCTTTGTCTATGGTCCTTGCCCTCTCTGATAATTCATTCATTGGTCCATTATCTCCTGATGTGGGTAAATTAAAAACATTATCTGTGTTAGACATATCAAAAAACAAGTTATTAGGACAAATTCCCGAGTCACTTGGAGATTGTTTGACCCTTCAATATCTTGATTTGCATGCAAATCACCTTGAAGGAAAAATCCCACATTCTTTGATTTCGCTAAGAAACATTAGGTATTTGGACCTCTCAAACAACAAGTTGTGTGGAGAAATACCCAAAGGATTCCAAAAGCTCCTTTCCTTGAAACATTTGAATCTTTCCTTTAATGATTTGGAAGGAGAGGTGCCAACAGTTGGAGTTTTTACAAAGGCAAACAGTATATCATTGTTAGGAAACAAGAAACTTTGTGGTGGTATACCTGAGCTAAAGCTACCTCCATGTCCTATGAAGACAAGAAAGCATAGAAAACATCTAAAGTTATTGGAAGAAATCTTCATATGTGTTAGCATAGCATTGGTGCTTGCATCGTTTCTTGCTTTTCTAATATTGTATTTGAGGAAGGGCAAAGAGAGAGAATCTACGAAGCTATTCAAAGTTGAAAAACTTTCCAAAGTCTCTTATAGTGATTTGCACCGAGCGACTGAAGGTTTTCACGAGAAAAACTTGATCGGTTCTGGAAGTTTTGGGTCTGTTTACAAAGGAAGATTTGAGCAAGGTGGAGAACAAATAATTGCGATAAAAGTACTCGACCTTTTAAAAAGTGGAGCTTCAAAGAGTTTTCTTGCAGAATGTAAAGTTTTGAGGAACATACGTCATCGAAATCTTGTTCCAATTTTGACTTGTTGCTCGAGCATTGATTTTGTAGGTAATGCATTCAAAGCTCTTGTTTATGAGTTTATGGAAAATGGGGATCTAGATATGTGGTTGCATACACATTCTAATATTGATGCAAGGACAAATGTTCTGAGTGTTCTTCAAAGGTTAAACATCGCAATTGATGTAGCTTCTGCGTTGCATTATCTTCACAATGATTGTGAACCAATGATTATTCATTGTGATCTGAAGCCAAGTAACATTTTACTTGACAAAGACTTAACCGCTCATGTTGGAGACTTTGGACTATCAAGGCTTTATTCACGAACAATTGAAGATTCATTTGAAGATCAGCCTAGTACATTCGGGTTAAAGGGGTCAATTGGTTATGTTCCACCAGGTAAAGATATTATCAGTAAAAGCTTTAACAAGTACATATGTTTTCATAACTACCTAAGATAAAATCATAATCATATATTATATTCTATGTTCAAGAAACTCCTTTCCATGCTATAGTAGATGCTCTATTAATTCTTAGGTTTGATCTGTTTGTTTGTTTTCACTAACTATTTGAATGTAGAATACGGGACAGGAGCAAAGGCATCAGCCTTTGGAGATGTATATAGCTATGGAATCCTTTTGTTGGAAATGTTTACTGCAAAAAGACCCACGGATGATTTGTTCAACAATGAAAATACCAGTCTCTATGAGTATGTGGAGATGGCGTTGCCAGAGCAAGTGATGAAAATTGTAGACCCAATTCTATTAGCATGCCTAGTAAACAGCCATGGAATAACACAAGATGTAGAGTTGGACAATCATAGCAATTTGGTGGAAATTGAAGAGAGCAAGATGCATAGCTTTTTTCTCTCCATCTTCAAAATTGGGCTCTCTTGTGCTTCTATTTCACCAACTAATCGTCTACATATGAAAGATGTCACCGGAGAATTGGAGAAGATTAAAAAAGCCTTCTTTGTATAAGACAGAACACATCTTGTGACAGAATATTACCACCGGTGAACTGGCAATGAAGATTAGTTTGGCTAGCTAGACAAATTAATTATTGTATAAGGAGCCCATCCCAAATCCAAACTTTCAATGTTCGTAGTAGAGATTTAACCCCATCCTACCATTAAAATGCGATTTGAATGTTTGAATTAGTGTAAGTTCCATGATATTTCAATAGAATATGAGAACTTAAGCAATCCAAGTCACTTGAGCAAAGTTTTCTTCTTTCCCCATTTTGTTGAGTTTCGTCTGACTTGCTTTACTTTTGAAGTCTCTGTCCAATTCAAAGTCAATTTTTTAACTTAATCTAAACAATTTTCGCTAATGGACCGCATCTTCCTTTGTTTAAAGTAGCTTTTTAAAAGTAGATTTGCAAAGTTTTTTTAGACAATTTGATGAACTAAACGTGTTTTCAAAAAAAAAAAAACCAAAATACGTTTTATTAGTTTTGCTTTTAAAAGTTTTATTAATTGGTAGTTAATTAGTGTAAGTCTGGATGGAGTGATTGGTCATGTTTGTTTATAAATGTATTGTATTATGTTTAAATAAAGTTTTTTGTCGTTTTTATTTTTAAAAAATAGATTATATTATATCAACTCAACAATTTAGTGTAACTGACTAGCTAACTTTTTTTTTTTTTTTTGTCATGACCGAGTAGGCCCTAACTATAAGAGGTACCTTTAAGCACTTTTAATCTCATACCATACTCAAACTAATCCCCGTTCACATTGGGCCAGCCTAATTAAGGGCCAAAGTGCTCACCAAATTGGTTAAAATCAACTTAACGCAAGTAATCATGTGTGAGACTGATTTGGTTAGTTGGAATATAAAAGCATATATGTAAAGAGATTGAGAGAGAGACTTTTATAGTGGTTTGGTAACTATCTACTCCACTCAGCTGCATAAAGTCTTAGTAGGTTTTCACTAGTATCTTCTAAAAAATACAATTAAACTAATCCTCACATAGTATTTCCACAAAGCACTGTTGATCGCAAGTAGTGTTTCTTCAATAATCCAGATAAGCCCTCCGTTCTTCAACACTTGATCTCCATTCCAAGGGTGAGCCATGAAGTCGGCTTGAGCAAGAGATCTAAAGCCACAACTTCAAAGAATGCGATTGTGTTTATCTTCACATGAAGAGATCTATACTGGTTCGCTATCTTTACTTCGGCTGATTCACTGTAGCTAATACTTTTCCAGCATTTTTCTGATACATTGAGCTGGTCAGCTTCAAGCTGAAATATAAACAACTCCTAAGTTTTAGGCCTAAACTAAAGATACCTAGCTGAATACAGAAATATGAAACAATTAGATATCTAATGTACTAATATGTAAGTGCAATATTTATAATGCACATTAGTGTTGGCATAATTAATTGACAAACCTTAGTATAGTTTATTTTTTATTTTTATAATAAGTTAGGTTGAAGATTTCAATGCTCATTATGCTCCTGACAAAGTCTGCTTTGTTTAATCAAGTTTTATGAGTTGTTTTGAAATGAGTGGATATTATATTTTCAAGTGAGAAGTTTAAGCTAATGGGTTTTAAATGAGTGGATATTATATTTTCAAGGGAGAATTTCAAACTAATGGTTGGGAAAGTTGGTTACGTGACTTTCTATATAAAGGAAGGTTTATGAAGCTTTAAAGATACAATTTTTACAAGTGAGAATTCCAAGATCTTTGAGCTAAGAATTTCCTAACACTGTTCCAGCAGAATCCTTGTTATTTCTACCTCGGTTTTTTGTGCATGATCTGGAGCTGATTCAGAATATTGAGGCTGCACGAATCCAATCACGTGAAGATGTTTTGAAGATTATTTTGATGAATGTTGATGTAGTAGGTTTTGGACCTTGTGTATGTTTAGCATTTCATCTCCCTGTAATCTTGGCAAACATCTAGTGGATTGGGCTGTCGTGGGTGCCCCGCAGAAGTAGGAGATTTGGCTCCGAACTGCGTAATCATTTGCTGTGTCCTGGTTTTACTTTCTTTATCTTTTTATCCTTTTATGTTCTAATCAAAATAATTAAAAGGTTAAGATAATCTGTTTTAAAACTAAGTAGAATCATAAGGCTTCGTACATTCAAGATTCACGATTATCAATTTCATAATACAATTTTAACATCATCAAAATCTAAGTACAATGGTTCTAAACTGAGATAGGACCTAAATACTGAGCAGTAATCGTGCTGTGTGTGAATTTCAACTTTTTTTTATTTTTTTTGCTCAATTTTGTCCTGCTTTGTTCATTTGATTAAGACCATTGAAAGTAACACTCCTTGATTCCAAGAGATGTTACGTTGTATCCTACTCCATTATATTAGTTCATCTTGGCTCCCATAGACTCTAAACGCATCCAAAATGGTCCAAAAATATCCATTCAAACATCAATAATTACATATACCTAAACATACAAATGAATGAATAAGCAACACTTGGCCGAAATTATAACAAATGAATAGAAAAAAAAGTTGGTGAAATATGAATAATTAGACACTTATTAGATTTTCTTAAAATAAGAGAGGATGGTTTATTTGATAGCATTACTTTTTATAATATAATGATCATATCTTTGCGCAGGTGGCTTACGCAAATTATATGGTGGACCATGGTCCACAATGCATTGTGGACCGTGGTTATGGCTGATACTGCAATTGTGATGAACGGATACTGCAGTTGTGTTGAAAAGATACTGCCGTTATGTTGAAAGGAAACTGCAGTTACGCGGAATAGAGGTCGTTTATCCGTTCAACATAACTGCAGTATTCATTCAACACAACTGCAGTATCAGTTCAACACAACTGCATTTACAAACGGATGAAATGGCCTATGTTCCGCGTAACTGCAGTTCCCTTTCAACACAACTACTGCAGTTTCCTTTCAACACAAATGCAGTATCTGTTCAACACAACTGCAGTATCAGTCATAACGCATGGTCCACGATATAACGACTGAGTGGCTTAGCGTGAAAAATGGTAGTTAGTTGTTAATTACCTTATAAGAATCAAGTAACCACGTAAAGCATGCATGCAATAAAATAATAAATCCATCAATTATAAAAGCTAGCCATAGTGGTGGAGCTTCTAGCAATATAATCTTATCGTATCTCAGTTGTTGGGGTTCTTAACATTTTTGTGTTCATTTGACAATGATAAGACAAAAATGTGAAGGAATAAAAAGGTAGACTAAAATGCGTAAAGTACTAATCTCATTACTTTTTTCTCATTAGGATTTTTGAGAAAAGAGTAATGAGACTACCTTCTTAAAAAAAAAAAATAATAAAAATAAAAATAAAAATAAAAAAGCTGACAAGTTTAACAATACACCTTCTTCTCCTTCTCCTCCTTCTTCTTCTTATTATTATTATTATTATTATTATTATTATTATTATTATTATTATTATTATTATTAAGACTCCTGTAGTGTAGTAGTAAGTAGTTATTATTATTTTTTTATGTCTATGCATGGCATTTTGTAGTGTAGTAGTATAGTCACCGTTGTTGATGACGATATGCCCTCTATGTAATCCATTGCTCCTTTGTTAAAAAACAAATTCGAAGTAATAAAAATTGGAAGAGTTATGTTCTAGTTAAATATATATAGAATTACGAAAGATGCTTATCAAACCGTATCAGTTCTTTAATTGATTTGAAGATCTTATAATCATATATATTATATTAAACAAATTAATGGTGTTTACATCTCAAATTAATTAATATATAAAAGTGTATAGTAGTAAAAAAAAAAAAAAAGTGAAAAGAAGGCAATTGCATTGCCTTCTTTGTGGCATTCAAGGTAAGAAAATAAAAGAAGGTATTCCAATTACTTTCTTTTCAAATAGTACTTTACACATTAGTACTTTACACATTTTTGTCTAGGGTTTTGATGAATCAACGCATTTTTGTCCACATGATGTCAGATCCACACATTTAAAGCAATGACTCAAGTTTTTTTTGTTAAGATAGAGCAAATTATATTCAATTAAATTCTAGCTTGTATAGTATCGGATATAGCAGCCATGAAAGTTGAAGTTCGGAGCAAAGAAATAGTGAGGCCATCTTCTCCCACTCCTCAAAGTCTCAAGAGTTACAAACTCTCTTTTCTGGATCAACTAGCTCTCAACGTCAAGATTCCAGACGTCATCTTCTACGATTCCCCCGGAGCTTATTCTCATGATTATATCAACACCATTGATGAGCTGAAGAAATCGCTCTCCAAAACCCTGTCTCTAATGTACCCGCTGGCGGGGAGGGTGAAGGAGGACAAGGTAACAGTCGAATGTAACGATGAAGGTGTCGAGTTTATTGTTGCCGATGTTGCTGATGAAAACATGTCTTGTTTGCTGGAGAATCCTGATGAAATGGAGAAGATTAAGCACCTGATTCCTAATGCAAGGGTTTACGAGCCCCAACCGGTTGGAAAGGTTTTGCTGGCGGTTCAGGTGAACCGGTTTAGCTGCGGGGGAATAGCTATTGGGTTTTTCGTTTCACACGCAATTGCCGATGGTTTAATCGCTGCCATCTTCTTTGAAACGTGGGGATCCATTAACCGCGGGTGTGCTGTGAATGGGAATGGATTCATTTCCGATCAACCTAGCATCTTATTCCCTCCTTTGACGGATACTTCTGCCGTTGAACGATCAGTGAGGATGGCGGCTGAGGCAATCGAGCAGGAAGACAAATCCAAGGTTATTAAAAGGTTCGTCATTCCTGCCGACGCCGTAGCCCAACTCAGAGAAGAGTTAATATGTAAGGAAAACAACAAGGGGTTTCGCCCGTCTCGTACAGAGGCGTTAACGGCGTTTGTATGGGCTGCGGTGATAAACGCAACCCCTCCAACTCAAACCGTCCCGTTATCCTGCATGGTCAACTTACGGGGCAGGATGGAGCCGCCGCTGCCGCCCAACTGTCTAGGGAGCTTAGCCTACGGAGCCACCGTCCACTGCGAGGCGGCGAGAGACGGCACCGTCGTAACCGCCGTTCAATTGGTGGGGAAAATACGCGACTCTCTCCTAGCGGTCAACGACGGAGCGGCGAGGAAGATGTACGGGGAAGGAGGGTTGTTGCAAACGGCGTTTGTGAGAGGTCATGAAATTGTGCGCAACAAAAGTTCTTCAACGTTGTACACAAGTAGTATGCTTAGACAACCTTATTACGAAATTGACTTCGGTTGGGGAAAGCCAAGATTGGTGGTGACTATGCTCAAGAATTCAACGGTGCTTTTCCTAGACGGCATTGGTGGAACAGTAGAAGTGTGGATTGGATTGCCTAAGGAGGTTATGCATACTTTAATGCAAAACCGCCACTTTCTTGCCTATGTTTCTGCCCCTCCTAAACCAAAGCTATGAATTCCCCTCCACTCTTTAAAACAAATAATATTTATAGAAGCTTCTATAATAGTATAATACCCATTGGGAAAAATAATAGGATGATATATAGTCCATTAATGGGTAATAATATAATAATTATTATTACAGAAGCTTCTACAATAATGATTGTAGCTGGGGTGAGTACGTAGGGGACGTACGTTTGTTGTTCTTTGAATATTGAGGTTATGGCATGTAATATATGCAATAATAATAACAAGTAATTAGTCATTAGTCATGAAATTAAAAATTAATAAATAGAAGTGAGTATGACTAAACAAAATTCTACTAGCACATATAAAGATATATAAAAGAGAGTTTGTAATTGTTGAGACTTTGAGGAGTGGGAGAAGATGGCCTCACTATTTCTTTGCTCCGAACTTCAACTTTCATGGCTGCTATATTTCGATACTATACAAGCTAGAATTGATTGAGGATTGAAGTGAAATTAATTGAATTTAAGGAGAGAGTCCTTGAATTTATAATCATAACCATTCACTCCATCCAAACTTACACTAACCACGAAATCATTATTAAATTAAGGCGTACGAATCCACACAAATAAGGAATGTATTAAACTATGTAATAGCCTACTAGTAGTCGAGATTATTAATATTTTGTTTATATTCAGTATTGTCAATATAAGTTGGCTTGCGGGTGAGGGGCTCCTGTGCGATTGTGCGGTTAAATGAGAGTCATTGATTTTGGCTAAATAAACATATTGTAGGATCAACAATGAATAAAAAGCACGCTTGGCAATTTGACTATTTTGCATCTAGGTCAAATTTATATTGCATGGTTTTTCCTTCTTAAGATGCGTGGTTTTTGTGCTTTAAGGTCCATTTAACTTTGTCAAATTTAATTAAGGTCAATTTGGTTATTCATTTGTATGTTTAGGTGTAGTTATTGATCATTGAATTGAAACTAATTGAATTTACAGGGTATTTGGTTGGAGGGAAAGATTCAGGTGGGAAAAAAATTGCAATTCCGTGGAAAAAGAGTAATGCGATAATAAAGTGGAGTTTAAATTCCAGTGTTTGGTTGGCATGAATAAAATTACTAGGGATTTCAGTTCTAATGTTTGGTATACATGGGAATTGAGAGGGAATAAGTAGTATAAAGTCTAAAATGCACATGGTTGTTGTTGTTGTTGTTGTTGTTGTTGTTATTATTATTATTATTATTTATAATTGACAAATTAATTCACAAATGGTTAGAAACTTAGAGTTGTTGCATATAAAGAATGCAAATTTTGAAGAGTTCTACATATAAATAATTCAAATGAACATACACAAAAGTTATTGTATATAAATAATGCATATAAAGAATGTAAATTTTGAATATTTGTTGCATATAAAGATTTAAATGAACATACACAAAGAGAAATCGAAAAATAATACAGATTACAATTTAGAAGGGAATGCCAGACATCAATTTTATGTTAAAAAATGGGATGAGTAATTTTGTCTTAGGATTATCTTTTTGTCTTCCTAAAATCCATGGAATTAAAATCCTAGGGGGCCATGGGATTCTAATTTAATGAAAAATGAAGGAATTGCAATTCCGTGGAATTACAATTTCGTCCAACCAAACGAAGGAATTTTGTTACATTTAGAATTAGGTGGACATTAAGTAGAAATAGAATTGTAATTCCCTCCAACCAAATGCCATGTTAAGGAGAGATATATGTCCTTGAATTTATTATCATAACCATTCACTCCATCCAAACTTACACTACCCACCAAATCATTATTAAATTACGGCGTACGAATCCACACAAATAACGAATCTATGAAACTATATAATAGCCTACTAGTAGTCTAGTACTCGAGATTATTAATATTTTGTTTATATTGAGTATGTCATCACGGAAGCATTGTTTATGTATTTGTTGATAAATGTGTTGAAATGTGGACCACAAAGGATAAAAAAGTTAAGAAGAAGAAGAAAATGAGGAGGAAAGCATGCATGCATATATATATATATATATATATATATATATATATATATATATATATATATATATATATATATATATATTATTGTAAGGTAAATTGATAAAAAAAATTAATAATTACATCAAAATCAAATACATAAATGTTTTAAGGAAACATTGGATTTTACAATTAAAAAGTGTGCTATTCTTTTATTGAATTCAAAAAACATCACCAGTCAAACCCCTCATTTCTTCTGGTCATCACCGACTCCTTTGCATATCTTCTTCTCCGACTCTTGATGACCCTTGTTTAGTAACTCCATCAACACCATGTGTTCATACTGCGACAAATATTTCATACACATACATAAATCAAAGTATAAAGACCGAGACTAGCTAATGTCAAAGTATTAAAACAAAAGCAATCTTGTGCTTCAACAAATAATAATTATCATAAAATCGATATTCTAAAATGATATTATAATCGATATTGTAATGGATGCAACACCAATCCATTCTATTTACAGGGCGGTGGAAGAAGAAAATAAGAGAGCCGCCAAGATATGATTTCACATAGAACGGGAAGAAGAGACAGAGAGTGCAAATTAAAGAATTATGATTTTCAAAATCAACAATCCATTGTATTTATAGGTAGAAATGGTGAGAATTATAAATTTGTTAATTTTTCAAAAGGAAATTATAATTAATTACTTAAAATTTTTAATTATTAATTGTAAATGAAATTTTTAATCCTACGTATAAAT
>CP025650.1:1154028-1204152 GCA_003576665.1 Ipomoea trifida | reverse complement strand
ATCATGAGGAAAGTGAGGTTTCCAATATGAGGAATATGGTTCCCCAACCCCATCTCAGGAAGCTCCAAACCACAACTCGTGGGTGTCGATGGCCACAACTCACTCCTTGCCAATCACAATGGTGCACAGAGTCATTCCAGGAGCTGAGTTAAGAAATACTCCATTGGGATCATTAGAAATTCGGTGTTTAAACTCTAAAAGAGAATTTCTATCGGTCTCATTTGAGTAAAGAGTACCTGATGATGATACAAAAGAGGAGTAAGTGGAAAGGTAAGAGTACATATTAGGCAAAACAGAAGTGAGAGGGTTTTGGGATGGCTCATCTTCATCACCTCAATCTCTACAACTCAATTCAATAATAAGACAGACGGATTTAGATAAAAAGAGAGTGATGTGTTTTTCTCACTGATTACTCCACGCAATTTAAATACGCTTCATTGCATGCTCAACTCCATAAAATAATTTAATGGAGTAGTGAGTCACCCCATTTCACAATTTTATAATACAACTACTTTTGACAAAATGATGCTAGTAGACTTGGAAATTCACCACTGGCAATTCCATAGTAGTTTCGTAGTCCACATTATTCTAGAAATCATCACAAACGGCATGTTTGCTTGTTATCCTACAAAGGATAATATTTTCTTTTATAATTAACAAATACTTGTCAATATTTTTTTTTGAAAGCAAACGGCACAAACTTCATTAAGAAGTAATAAAAACTTAGTAAACCAGCAATACAATCAGGAGGGAATGAATCCCACAAACCCCGAACAGACAAAGAACCAGTTGCCCTTAAGAACATGAGCCACATGATTTGCTGACCGCTAGACATGGCGAACAGAGACATTCCTTAACAATAAACCCATCGACAATACTACTACTTGTGTGTTTACTTACTCCTAATTACTTTCCGGTAACGTTATTACCTTCATCATCAACCCATAAGGTGAGGATGAGATGGTGTGGATATCTTCTAAACTTTTGCCGCCTTTGAGGTCTTACTTGACACAAACATGCATGATTAATCTCATGTATGATTCTAATTAATTGATTGGTTGATAAATTAAAACCCGGAAAAGGGTGACCGAGTGGATTGAGCATTATTTTCATACCTAAAGGTTACG
Organism: Ipomoea trifida; assembly: GCA_003576665.1. Lineage (NCBI taxonomy): Eukaryota > Viridiplantae > Streptophyta > Magnoliopsida > Solanales > Convolvulaceae > Ipomoea > Ipomoea trifida. The sequence continues at coordinate 1,203,025 of CP025650.1, read as the reverse complement.
AGTTCATGAATATATATATACCAATTATATATTTTGTAAAACTTGGACCATAAATACCAAATTATAAATCCATCAATAAATATTCAAATCTATAATAACTTTGTTTTCTTTAAGGGAAATGACTAGCTTAAGTTGACTTGACGTCAAGCAAAAAAGCTAAGATAAATTAATTAAACCACATAGTGGAAGACTTGGAATTTGGTGGTTAAAAGCACTTAGGAAAAGATAAACCTCATACATGGTGCAAGACTGGAATTTGGTGGTGAGAAATTGGAGGTTTCACCGATTTTATTACACTAATTCAAACAAATACAACATTTTGGTTCGTAGCATAAATCGGGAATAGAATAAACACTCTAAAAAAAGACCTATGAATAAAAGTTGAAACACCAAGTATATGATTTGTCCTTAAACTATCATGCATAACAAAGTTCATTCAATTCCTCAAACAAAGAAGGCCTTTCTAATCTTCTGTAACTGGCTGCTGACATCTTTCATGTTTCCACGCTCCATTGGTGATCTAGAAGCACAACACAGTCCAATTTTGAACACGGAGATGAAGAAATCATCCATCTTGCTCTCTTCAATTTCTACCAACTTGCCAGGATTTTTCAACTGTTCTTTCCCTCTTATTCCATGGTTGCTGCTTTCTTGGCATGCTAGAAGCACTGGGTCTACAATCTTCATCACTTCATCCGGCAATGTTGTCTCAACGTATTCAGAAAGGCTACTACAACCTTCACTAGAAAAATCATAAGTGGGTCTTTTTCCAGTGAACATTTCCAGTAAAAAGATTCCATAACTGTATACATCTCCACAAGCTGTTGCATTTGCTCCCATCCCGTATTCTTGATCCAAATATTTGTCATGAAAAAATGATCAAATGTAAGAGTAAAACCATTGAACCTAATCTAGTCAACTTTGAAGTTGATAACCAAAAGTAATTAAAAAAAATTAAAAAAAAGACTAAATTAAAACTTGAAAATGATTAACTTTTTAATTAATGATATTCTAAGTACCTGGTGCAATATAGCCAATGGACCCCTTTAATTCGAGTGTACTACTCTTTCCTGATGAATCTCCAATTGTACGTGAATAAAGCCTTGATAACCCAAAATCTCCAACATGAGCGGTCAAGTCTTTGTCAAGAAGGATGTTACTGGGCTTTAGATCACAATGAATAACAGGGGGTTCACAATCATTGTGGAGATAATCCAATGCTGAAGCAACATCAATTGTAATGTTTAATCTTTGAAGAACACTCAAAACATTAGTCCTTTCACCATCTGAATGTGGATGTAACCACGTGTCAAGATCCCCATTCTCCATAAACTCATAAACTAGAGCTTTGAATTCATTACCCATTAAATCACAGCTTGAGCAACATGTCAAAATTGGAACAAGATTTCGATGTCGTATGTTTCTTAATACTTTACACTCTGCAAGAAAACTCTTTGAAGCACCATTCTTTAAGAGGTCAAGTACCTTTACTGCAACTATTTGTTCCCCACCTTGCTGAAACCTTCCTTTGTAAACAGAGCCAAAACTTCCAGAACCAATCAAATTTGTTTTGTTGAAGCCTTCAGTTGCTTGGTGCAAATGAGTGTAAGAGATCTTGGAAAGCTTTAAATTGGTGGACTGCTCAGAGAACTCCTTACTTTTGTCATTCTTCTTGCAATAATGCAGTATTAGAAAAGCAAGGAATAATGCAAAAGTTAGAGTCACGCTGACACATGCGAAGACAACAACAATAATCTTTGGATGCTTTCTATGTTGTGTTTTCTTCACAGGACATGGAGGCAGTTTTAGCTCAGGTATACCACCGCATAGCTTTTTGTTTCCAAGCAATGATACATTGGTTGCCACTGCAAACACTCCAACTGTTGGTACCTCTCCCTCGAGATCATTGAAAGAGAGGTCTAAATATTGTAAGAGATGGAGCTTTTGGAGTTCTCTCGGTATCTCCCCAGTCAACTTGTTGTTTGAGATGTCCAAATACGTAATACTTTTTAGAGAAATCAAAGAAGGTGGGATTTTTCCTTCAAAGAGATTGTCATTCATATAAAGAACTTCAAGGCTCAAGCAATCCCCAATCGCTTCTGGAATTCTGCCCGACAATTTGTTTCTAGAGATGTCTAGTGTATTTAGTGTTTTCAATTTGCCCACAGCCGGAGATAATTTCCCAGTGAATGAATTATTAGAAAGGTCAAGGGACTTAGACAAAGATTGCAAATCAAAAACTTGTTGAGGAATGGTGCCACTAAGTCTGTTACTTGACAAGAGCATTTCATTTAAATTCCTAAAGTTTTTTACATCTGGAGGTATATTGCCATCTAAATTGTTGTCTCGAATACTAAGTGCAGCTAAAGAGGTGAGGTTATACAGAGTAGATGGTATTTTCCCTGAGAACCGATTTTGTCCTAAAGTCAAAAGTTGTAGTTTTTGCAAGTCACCTATTTCACTAGGAATAACACCTGAAAAATGGTTTTTGTTTAGGTTTAAACCAATCAAGCTAGCTAGATTTTTTATTCCTGCCGGTATTGTTCCAGACAACTTATTCCTCCCTACATATAAAAGTTGGAGTTTGGATGAGAGGTTAGCTATGGTGTTTGGCAATTTACCTTTAAACCTATTGCTATATATGGAAAATCTATTTAAATTACTACAATTTGACAAAGAGGTTAAAAAAGCCAAGTCATTGAGTGGATCACTGCTACCTAGAAAATTCAACTCAAGGTTCAAAACCAGAAGATCTTTTAACTTACCAATATTACCTGGAACTTTACCTACAAAATAGTTTGCTGATAAATCAAGAAATTGAAGCTTAGAGGCATTGGGAAATGAAATAGGGATAGTCCCGTGAAATTTGTTACCACTAACAAAAAATCCTTCCAAATTTGGCATGGTGTCTCCTATGTTGGCTGGAATGGTCCCTTGAACTGAGTTATCTGTTATTGAAAACTCTATAATGGAAGTCATATTGAAGAAAGCAGAAGACAATGTACCCGTAAGGTTGTTGAGGCCAAGATAAAGAACATTCAAATTCCAACACTGTGTAATCTCATGCGGTATACTTCCCTGCAAATGATTAATTTCCAAGAACAGTAATTGGAGGGATGAAAAGTTGCCAAAAGCCGAAGGAATCCCACCGGTGAATTGATTTTTGTTGAGCCCTAGCGACTGCAACTTCTTCAAGGTGGAAAGGTTTGTGGGGAGCTTCCCAGAAAGTCCATTCTGGGAAACAATGATTTTCCTGAGATGTACACAGTTGCTGAGATTGGCTGCAACTAATTCTCCTGTCAATGTGTTGGCAGACAGGTCGAGATATCTTAGTCGGAACAAACGACCAATTTGTCCCGGAATATGACCGGACAATGTGTTGCTACTGAGATTAAGGTCCCTGAGGAAAGTGAGGTTTCCTATGTGAGGAGATATGGTTCCGACCAAACCCTTCATAGGAAGCCTCAATGCCACAACTCGTTGGTGGCCGCGACCGCAGCTCACTCCTGGCCAGAAACAGTGATGCTGGGAATGATTCCATGAGTTGAGTGGATCGTTAGAAATCCGATGCTTAAAATCCAAAAGGGCAATTCTATCGGTTTCATTTGAGTAGTGGCCCAGAATTAATGCTGATGATATAGTGGAAGTGGGAATCTGGGTAAGACAAATTAGGCAAAATAGAAGAAGAAGATGGATGGTAAAAAGTGTAGAGGATGATGAAGATGAAAAATGAGGGAGTAGTATGGTTTTTGCAGGGTTCATCTTCATCGCCTCAATCTCTACGAATCAGTATGAAGATGTTTTTAGGTAAGAGATAGATGGAGTGATATGTTACGTTATTCTCAGGAGCCATGCACTGCTTATATACATATGCTAAATCAACAACTTAGCTTGATGCTAATTAAAATGGACTCCATCAACCATTAATTTTTTAATATGCGTGTTTAACAATTTCATAATACTTTGGTACTAATTAATTGCAGTAAAAGTACTGTTTTTTTTTAAATTATGAAAAATCATGAATTGTGACGAAATGTAATCCGTTGTCGATTCTCAACGATTTTTGCAACCGAAAGTGTTCCGTCGCGATTTTGCGTCTGAAATGGTGACAGAATTCAATTCCTTAGCAATTTATTACACAAAGTGAGAAAAATTTGAGATTTGGTGCCCACATTTTGGTGACAGATTTTGCAATGGAATTAAATTATGTCACCACAATGGCAATGGAAAAGGCAATGACGGATGGTTCCGTCGCGATTTTGCGACAGAATCGGCGGCGAGAATAAATTCTGTTGCGATATTTGGCACAAAGTGAAAAATATTCCTACGTAATTTTTGCACCAACGAATTGACGACGAAAATTACGATGGGTATTTTTCTATCATGAAAAATATTTAATTTTGAAGTAAAGTTTATTTTGCTATAGAATGGGACGATGGAATCAATTCCGTTGCCAATATGTTGACACGTTTGCGACATAAATATGAAGCCCTACATGTCTGTCGCGCTATGGCGATGGAATCGGCAACAGAAATTAATTATGTTGCACCGTTTGGAGTAAAGATAGATTTGACGTTTGAGGCTAGCGATGGAACTTGCGACGATTGTTCTTTCCATCACTATAAAATATTTGCAAATCATACAAAAAGTGTAAGTTGTACTAAGGAATTAAACTCGCAACCACTACCCGAGGGTTGCACGGGATAAACCCGCACTTTTATGTAGTACCCTGCAAATCACACAAGAAATGTAAAAGGCATTAGAAAGACTCTTGTGAAATAATTCTACTGAAAGGGTATTGACAAGAATCAGACTTTCATTCTTAAAAAAAAAAAAAAAAAATTACTATGTAATTTGCGGGCTATTATATAGGAGCGGAACTTAAGGGTACTTTTAATTTCACTATTAGTTGATTTCAAATTATAGGACTCCTATGAGTAGAGTACTAGTGAGAGACCGGCGACCACAATATAATTATGTCGAGAGAAATATGAATCAAGACAAAACCAAAATCTAGCTAGCTAGGTTCAATTATATAGCTTTTATTCACAATAATAATAATTATCGATCATGATTGAGTTCCTGGCTTCTTTCGATGTATCCATATGCATGTACATCTATCCCTTATTGTTAGAAGTCATGCATGTAAACAAATTAACCTTGTAGCAACACACTTTTACTGTCTAGAAACATTAACTTCAAAAGTCTTCAACTCTGCTTAAAAGTAATTTTATTTGGTCCTGTTAAAAGAGGAAATAATTCCGGGTATTGAATATAAAATAATAAATATAATTTTTAGTGTTCAACAGAAATGTGTTAGGATCAAATGTTTATCATTACGTCAAAAATTATAAAGAGTAATTATATTTCTGTATACTTGTATAGTAGTCAGTAATATGTTTCGATAACAGGATGATCATATTTCAATTGATTTGCAGAGGAAAAATTAGTTCAAGCTATATATGTATATAGGACTTGTTTTCCCATAGTTTTATGTAATTACTACTACTCAATAGGATTTGACATTATAGATGAGGATGGGTGTTTAATTAGTATATAAATGTATACTCAAGAGTCTTCCTTATCTGTTGCTTTTTTATATTTTAGTATTTAATTTCTTTGTTCCCAAACTAGTATTTAATTTCTTGTCAATAGAAAAAGATAAATCTCACAGTGGAAGACCGGAATATGGTGGTTAGAGCACTATGTTCATTTTATACTAATTTAGACATTCATTCCCAGACTGTTGGATTATGGATATGAATGCAATTTGAGGTGGGGCTAATCGTGATGGACGGAACTAAGGTAACAAAGCAAGAAGACTAAAGACTTTGTATTTATTTATTATTATTATAGGCTCTGTTTGGCAAACCTAGCTGAAAAGCTACAGAGTATAAGCTAAAAGCTGAAAACTGAACAGAGTATAAGCTAAAAGCTGAAAACTGAAGAATTGTTAAGCTAAATGATTATGCTTAATAAATTATGTATCTACTACTATACAATTAAAACATGTTATGTATATATGCAATTAACATATTATATATGCACCTTCCGTTGACATATTATATGCATGTAATTAATAAATTATGTATATACTCAACTTCATAGTTGGGCCAAACATGTAAGGAGCTTTGTCAATTAGTCTATTGATAAATTAGACATTGTACCTTTTTTTTACACTTTACAAATTATTTTTATATTTTTCTTTATTTTCAATGTATTGATTACTTTATAAATAAAAAGTGGAAGTAAATTGAATGGAAATGTGTAAAGAATTTGGGTTAATTTCCAGAACAAACGTGACGAGGGGGAAAGGGAAAGCTACTAACTAAAGCAACACCTTTAATAAAACTACTTTGTAAAAGCTACTTGAAACAAAGGGAGATGCGGACCGGCCTTTATTGATTTTTCTTAACAATATTAGTAAAAAAAATGTTGGCAGCGACTGAAGGACCAACTCAGTATTCTGCCTGACAAATATTTCAATTTAGAGTTAAAAGTTAAAACTCGTCAAACCAAATAATAGGCCACAAGAAAAGTTTGATTCTTTATTCTTTTTTTGGACGAGCCACAATCGATCACTATCTAAGGCCTAAGGTGGACTGAGTAAATCCTGCCTTGTTACCCTAGTCAAACCAAGAAAGTTAATAGGCCACTCCTATTAAGAATAAAACTTGAGTGAAATTTTGTTGTTACCAAGACAACAACCGACCAACACAGATGGAGTTGTCCCAGTAAAACACAGCACTTGATATATCATCAGGGTGTTTAATGTCCAATAATTAAGAACCATAATTATTTCATGATATTGATCGAGACCATTTTTTCTACGTTGTCTTGTAAATAATAAATAGTTTGAAAAAAAAAACGATAAGCATACATGGACTGAGTTAAGTCAATTTAACAAGAGATTATTCTACTCGAATTCATATATAAAATTTAAACCAACTTGTTCCCATTGCAAAAAAAAAAAAAAAAAAAAAAAAAAAAAAAAAAAAAAAAAACATCAAAAGAAATTTAGAGCAACATATATTAGGCAAATTGAAAAACAACAAGCTTTTATTAAGTGCTAGCTAGTTCGCCCAGGGAGATATTGTATGTCACAAGACATGCATGTTTGCTTAATTTTATGAAAAGAAGGTCTTCTTAATCTTCTCTAATTCTCTACTCACTTCATTCATATGCATGCGGCCCATTGGTGATCTTGAAGCACAAGTGAGCCCAATTTTGAAGATGGAGAGGAAGAAGCTATGCACCTTGCTCTCTTCAATTTCCACCAAATTCTCCAACTCTACATCCGGTGTTATTCCATGACTGCTTTCTAGGCATGCTGATAGCAATGGGTCTACTATCTCTATCACATGCTCAGGCAACGCCATCTCCACATACTCATAAAGACTGCTACAGTCACCATTGAATAAATCATCCGTGGGTCTTTTAGCTGTGAACATTTCTAACAAAAGGATTCCAAAGCTATATACATCTCCAAAAGTTGATGCCTTTGCTCCTATCCCATACTCTAAATTAAAATTATAGACAAACAAAACAAATGTAAAAAAGTTAATAGAGCCTTTTAATTAATTTCATAGCTTAGCTTGGGAAAGAACTTCATCAACATAAGATACTACCATATATAAATGACTTTTTATAATAAGTTTGCTATGGAAACATGTGGCAAATTTTATTGACAATATTCTTACCTGGTGGTACATAACCAATTGACCCTTTTAATCCAATGGTACTAGTTTGTTCGCCAATTGGATCTCCAATTGTATGTGAATAAAGTCTTGATATCCCAAAGTCTCCAACATGAGCGGTTATGTCTTTGTCAAGCAGAATGTTACTTGGCTTTAGATCACAGTGAACAACCTTCGGTTCACAATCATCATGAAGATAATGCAAAGCACAAGCTACATCAATTGCAATGTTTAACCTTTGAAGAACACTTAGAACGGTTGTCCTTGCATTAGATGAATGTGTATGCAACCACATATCCAAATCCCCATTTTCCATGAACTCATAAACCAAAGCTTTGAATTCATTACCTGCAAAATCACAACTCGAGCAGCAAGTCAAAATTGGAACAAGATTTCGGTGGCGTATGTTCCTCAACACTTTACATTCTGCAAGAAAGCTCTTTGAAGCTCCATTTTTTAAAAGGTCAAGTACCTTCACCGCAATTGTTTGTTCTCCCCCACCTTGCTCAAATCTTCCTTTGTAAACAGAGCCAAAACTTCCTGAACCGATCAAATTTGTCTCAGAGAAACCATTAGTAGCTTGATGCAGGTCTCTATAAGGGATTTTGGAAAGCTTTTCAACTTTGAATGGCTTAACTGACTCCATCCTTTTTTGTTTCCTCCAACACAATGTTAGAAAAGCAATGAATGATGCAAACACCAAAGCCGAGCATATACATGTGAAGATAACAATCATTAGCTTTAAATGCTTTCTGTGTTTTGTTTTCTTCACAGGACATGGAGGCAGCTTTAGCTCAGGTATACCACCGCATAGCTTTTTGTTTCCAAGCAATGATACATTGGTTGCCATTGCAAACACTCCAACGGTTGGTACCTCCCCCTCTAGATCATTGAATGAAAGGTTCAAATATTGCAAGCGAGGGAGATTTTGGAGGTTTCTTGGTATCTCTCCAGTCAACTTGTTGTTTGAGATATCCAAATACGTAATGCTTTTTAAGGTAACCAAAGAAGGTGGGACTTTACCTTCAAAGAGATTACCATGCATATCAAGATATTCAAGGCTCAAACAATCTCCAATTGTATCTGGAATTTCGCCCGATAATTTGTTTCCAGAGATGTCTAAGGCATTTAGTGTTTTCAATTTGCCCACGGCGGGAGATAATGGACCAGTGAATGAATTATGGGAAAGGTAAAGGTACTTAGACAAAGATGGCAAATTAAAAACTTGTTGAGGAATGGTGCCATCTAGTTTGTTATTGTTCATGTACAATTCATTCAAATTCTTGAAGTTTTCTACATTTGAGGGTATATTGCCATCAAAATTGTTGTTATTCAAAACAATTGCAGCTAGAGAAGTAAGGTTAAAAAGAGTGAGTGGCATTTTTCCAGATAATTGGTTTCCATCAAGACTTAAAACTTGTAGTTGATGCAATTCACCTATCTCACTAGGAATAACACCTGATAATAGACTGCGTCCTATACCGAAAGCGATCAAGCTAACTAGATTTTTTATTGCTCCGGGTATTGTACCAAATATCATGTTCTGTCCTAGATATAGGAAATGGAGTTTGGATGAGAGGTTAGCTATGGTGTTTGGCAATTTACCTTCAAATCTATTTTCATCAATGGCAAATATATTTAAATTACTACAATTGGACATAGATGTTATAAAAGCCAGGTCATTGAGGGGATCCTTGCTACCAAGAAGATTGTACCAAAGGTGCAAAACTTGAAGATCTTTTAACCTTCCAATATTATCTGGAACTTTACCCACAAGATGGTTTTGTGATACCTCAAGAATTTGAAGCTTAGAGGCGTTGGGAAATGAAACTGGGATGGTTCCATGGAATTGGTTTAGGCCAAAATAAAAGCCTTTCAAGTTTGGCATGGTGTCTCCTATGTAACTTGGAATGGTCCCTTGAAGTGAGTTTTGGGATACTGAAAAAATTTGTATAGAGGTCATATTGAAGAAAGAAGGAGATAGTGTACCAGTGAAATTGTTGCCACCAAGTGAAAGGATCTTTAAACCCCAACACCGTGTAATCTCATGCGGAATAGGTCCCTCCAAATGATTCATCTCCAAGCTCAACTTTCGAAGTGATGACAAATTCCCAACAAAAGTCGGAGGAATTTCACCTGTCAATCTGTTACTAGCCAGAGATAGGTTTTGTAGCTTCTTCAAATTATCTAGGAATGCAGTAGGGATCTTCCCTTGGAGGCCATTTTTAGAAAATTCGAGATCCCTAAGTTGTACGCAGCTGCTGAAATTAAGCTTAGCCACTTCTCCCGTCAGTGCATTCGTAGACAGGTAGAGAGATCTTAGTCGAAACAAACCACCAATCTCTCTTGGAATTTCACCGTACAAATTATTGTCATTGAGATGAAGAACCCTGAGGAAAGTGAGATTCCCAATATGAGGAGATATGGTTCCCACCAACCCCATCTCAGGAAGCTCTAAAGCCACAACTCGTGGGTGTCGATGGCCACACCTCACTCCTGGCCAATCACAGTGGTGCACAGACTCATTCCAGGAGTTAAGAACTATTCCATTCGGATCAACAGAAATCCGGTGTTTAAACTCTAAAAGAGCAATTCTATCGGTTTCATTTGAGTAGAGAGTAGCTGATGATACAAAGGGGGAAGTGGATAGGGTAACAGAACTTATTAGGCATAAGAGAAGGTGGAGAGTACGAAGTGCAGAAAATGATGAGAAAAGTGAGAGGGTTTTGTCATGGCTTGTCTTCATCGCCTCAATCTCTACAATTCTATTCAATAATAAGACGAGGGATTTAGATAAATAAGAGAGTGATGTGTTTTTCTCACAGGGTATTATATTTCTTATATAGATGTGCTAAATCAAGAATCTGCTGCATGCATAGTATAATCAAAATGGACTCCGTCTCCCAAGAAATTTCTGATATGCGTGTAACTAGGGCAAAATTTACTGTGCAGCTCATAAAGTAAGTATTGTTCTAATTACTAGATCTTTCTTCTAGCCGGCAAAGGACCGGCTCAAACCCTTCAAAGGGTTTGAGGATCAAACCTCCAACCTCTCAGTTGCTGGTAAAGCACTCTTACTATCTGCGTCCTTACGGACTGCAAGAGCTCATGTTAAATTATTATTTTAATTACACTACTCCACGCTCATTTGACAATATATGTTACAGACTTACAGTAGGTGAAAGGTCGCTTGAGAGGTCACCAGAGTCACACTGCGCGAGACATCTAGCCCGCAAGGCCAGCCAATTTTCCGGACGACATTCCAAACTAATGTGGGACAAAATAAAGCTACATAAACTTTTTTCTCACCCAAATTCCATCTCAAATGGGTCTACTTTGAGAACCAATTTCTCATTCACCCATTATTCATTTTGAGCATACAATATATGGATCTCTTCATCTAACTACGAAGAATCCGAATCCACAATAACCCGACCCAAATCGAATGTGAACCTCACTTTTAATTGTACCACAAAATGACCACTTAAAATGTCATTTTAGTGCTATTTTTCTAACAATTAATCGATGAGGAAAACTCCCCGTCATAGTTCACAAAACACACATAAACGATAAATTACATTAGGTAGATCATGTTCAACTGGCGTAAACTCAACTAAGAGAATGTAAACTAAAATTAAATTCACAATTATTTAATACAAAAATTATACTTCACATACTCAATCCGTCTTTCGGACTAGTACCTATATGTTATATCAAGAACTTGACGCTAATTCATGTGGACCGAGTCTCCTCAATTTAGAATTTTCTGATACTAAAGTGTTTGACAAATTGAGGCTAGTCTGCTGGACTTGGAAATTAAAGTCAGGCAATTCAATAATTTTGTGGTGCACATTAATTGTTCTGTAAGTCATGACCCCCACTTTCACGCGAATACTTCGAAACCAAGGGAAAAAACAATGTGTTAACAATAAAAAATTTTTGCAAAGTATACTGTGGTTTGACGGTATCGCTCTGATCCTTTCAAATAAAAGATCAAATCGAAAATTTTGACATATCATGTTGTTGAACAGATACTACAAATGAATTAATTAAATTGTAATCACCAAAAAGAAACAACTGAGAATTCAATTCATGAGTTTTTCTTTTCTTTTCTTTGTTTAAGGAGAGAATATTTTAAACATTTTAAGTTAAAATGTAACTTCATGGCAGAAACTTGATGGACTCCGTCGTCACCCAAGAATTTATTGATATGCATGTTTGACAAGTTGAATAGAGGAGGCAAATACTCTTCAATTCGTGCTCCATACTATACGCCATAGAATCAGTTTTGAAGAATTCCGTTCATGTAAGCTTTAATACCAGGTTAGCCATAGCATGCATTGCTCCATAACTGGCGTAAAATTTGTAGTTTAATTCAAACTTTCTTTAACTAAAATCTTGAATTGGAATTAATGGAAACATTATTGAGTTGAGCAACTTACCGTCATATAGCTATACATTCTGAATTATTGTAAGCCTTAGCTATGTAGAATTACAGTAGAAAGATTGTCTCTCACTTAATCCCACGTAAGCTGAGATAGATTGCTTGGTCTCCCTCTTCTCGAGATGCATATCCAAGTTGGAGCAAATGTTCCATCTAAACTAGTAGCTTACTGTAAATCATTTAAAAAATAAAAAATAAAAATAAAAATAAAAAAAGACTAAATACATTTTTATATTTGTTGTCCAACGTATAGAAAATAGTTTCAGAATTTGCAAATTGCAATTCCATTCAGACAGTAAAAAGCACCTATAAAAATTAATTTAGAAAATCAATAACACAAAGAAGCTACCAAATGAAACAGTTAGTTTAAAATGTAGATTATTATTCTTCCCTCATTTTCTTCACTGTTTCACCTCAATACCTACTCACTCCAGAGTCCAGTCTATATTTAGGCCTGTGGAATATTTGGGCTTTATCAAATGTTTTGGGCCTGTGGAATATTTGGATTTCTTTTTTTTAGGCCCAAGCCTCCTGACCTTGCAAATTTTACTGTGGACCGCAGTCTACAATATTGCATGGTAGTCCATGCATCAAAAAGGCGTCGTTTTATTAATGAAAAGAAATGACAGAAACGGCATCCGTTTCGCGCCATTCCTCAAAAAGTAACTCTTTGTGTATAACATATTCAGTTTCATTTTATATACACTGCAGTTTCCTTTCAACACAACTACAATTTCTTTTTTTATATAACTACAGTTTTATTCAACATTATATATACACTCAAATATGTGAAACTGTTATTCAGTTTCGTTTTATATACACTACAGTTTCCTTTCAACACAACTATAGTATCATTTTGATATATAACTACAGTTTCATTGGACAATATACACTTGAATATGCGAAACTGTTATTCAGTTTCATTTTATATACACTACAATTTTCTTTCAACACAACTACAGTTTCATTTTGATATAACTAAAGTTTCATTTGATAATATAAAAACAAATATGAGACAGAATTATCTGAGATGAACTGTAGTTTCAACTCTCTAGAGTTGAATATTGGCATTCTTAATTTTAGCCGATCAACTATCGATAACTTAAGTTAGTTTACTTCATTATAGTTTTATGCTTATTAAGGTCACAAGGTGGCTATCATCGATCAGGGTGTTTAATGTCCAATAGTTTACTACTATAATTATTTCATGATATTGATCGAGACCATTTTTTCTACATTGTCATTTTTTTCAAAATGATCATCAGTATGCATGGACTGACCAGTTAATGATTTAAAGTCAATTTAACAAGACATTATTGTATTCGAATTAATATACAAAATTTAAACCAAACACAACACTTAATATAAGAACATAGAAAACATGAGCAGCTTGTTCCCCCTGACACAACAAAAGAAGAATTCAAGAAAAAGTTTACATAAAAAGAAATTTAGAGCACCATATATTAAGCAAATTGAAAAAACAAGCTTTTGTTAATTGCTACCTAGTTCACCCATAGAGATATGGTGTGTCACAAGACATGTTTTCTTACTTTTATGCAAAGAAGGCCTTTTTAATCCTGTGCAATTCCCTGCTCACTTCATTCATATGCATGCGATCCATTGGTGATCTTGAAGCACAAGCGAGCCCAATTTTGAAGATGGAGAGGAAGAAGTTATGCACCTTGCTCTCTTCAATTTCCAGCAAATTGCTATGATTCTCCAACTCTACATCTGGTGTTATTCCATGACTATTTTCTAGGCATGTTGAAAGTGATGGGTCTACTATCTCTATCACATGCTCAGGCAAAGCCATCTCTACATACTCACAAAGGCTGCTACATCCACTGTTGCATAAATTATCCGTGGGTCTTTTAGCTGTGAACATTTCCAACAACAGGATTCCAAAGCTATACACATCTCCAAAAGTGGATGCTTTTGCTCCTATCCCGTACTCTAAATCCAAATTATTTGTGAAGACAAACAACGCAAATGAAAAAAAAAATTAATATAGCATTTTAATTTCATAACTTGGGAAAGAACTTCTTCAACATAAGATATGATATATGAAAATGAGCTTTTCTGTTAAGGTAGTTATGGAAACATGTGGTAATTAAAGTTTAATTTTATTGACAATATTTTTACCTGGTGGAACATAACCAATTGAGCCCTTTAATCCAATGGTACTAGTTTGTTCACCAATTGGATCTCCAAATGTACATGAATAAAGCCTTGATATCCCAAAGTCACCCACATGAGCGGTTAAATCTTTGTCAAGCAGAATGTTACTTGGCTTTAGATCACAATGAACAACTGTTGGCTCACAGTCATCATGGAGATAATGCAACGCAGAAGCTACATCAATTGCAATGTTTAACCTTTGAAGAACACTTAGAACAATCGTCCTTGCATTAGTTGAGTGTGTATGCAACCACATATCCAGATCCCCATTTTCCATAAATTCATAAACTAGAGCTTTGAAGTCATTACCAGCAAAATCACAACTCGAGCAGCATGTCAAAATAGGAACAAGATTTCGGTGGCGTATGTTCCTCAGCACTTTACATTCTGCAAGAAAGCTCTTTGAAGCTCCATTTTTTAGTAGGTCAAGTACCTTTACCGCAATTGTTTGTTCTCCACCTTGCTCAAATCTTCCTTTGTAAACAGAGCCAAAACTTCCAGAACCAATCAAATTTGTCTCAGAGAAGCCTTCAGTTGCTCGGTGCAAATCATTGTAAGAGATTCTGGAAAGCTTTTCAACTTTTGATAGCTTATCAAGCTTCATCCTCTTTTCTTTCCTCCAACACAATGCTAGAAGAGCAATTAATGACGCAAAAACCAGAGTCGAGCAGATACATGTGAAGATAACAATTAGAAGCTTCGAACGTTTCTTATGTTTTGTTTTCTTCACAGGACATGGAGGTAGCTTTAGCGCAGGTATACCACCGCAGAGTTTTTTGTTTCCAAGCAATGATACATTGGTTTCCACGGCAAATACTCCAACCATTGGTACCTCCCCCTCTAGATCATTGAAAGAAAGGTTTAAATATTGCAATAGAGGGAGCTTTTGGAGTTCTCTCGGTATTTCTCCAGTTAACTTGTTGTTTGAGATATCCAAATGCCTCATACTTTTTAGAGAAACAAAAGAATGTGGGATTTTTCCTTCAAAGAGATTAGCATGCATATCAAGATATTCGAGGCTCAAACAATCTCCAATTGTTTGTGGAATTTTGCCCGACAATTTGTTTCCAGAAACATGTAACTCATTCAGTGTTTTCAATTTTCCCAAGGCAGGAGACAATGGGCCAGTGAATGAATTACTGGACAAGTCAAGGGACTTAGACAAAGATGACAAATCGAAAACTTCTTGTGGAATGGTGCCATTGAATTTGTTATTTGACAAATCCAAAAAATACAAATTCCGAAAGTTTTCCACTTTTGAAGGTATTTTGCCATCTAAATTGTTGCTATGAATATCAAGTTCAGCTAAAGAGGTGAGGTTATACAGGGTTGATGGTATTTTTCCCAAGAATTGATTTTGGTGTAACCACAAACCTTGTAGCTTTTGCAACTTACCTATCTCGCTAGGAATAATACCTGATAAAAGGTTATTATCTAGGCCCAAAAAGATCAAGCTAGCTAGATTTTTTATTCCTACCGGTATTGTCCCAACAAACTTATTATCTCCCAGAATTAAAAAAGAGAGTTTGGATGAGAGGTTAGCTATGCTATTTGGCAACTTAGTTTCAAACCTATTACTCTTAATTGAAAAGGAATCTAAATCACTACAATTGGATAGAGAGGTTATAAAAGCCAAGTCATTGCCACCAAGAAAATTGTACTCAAGGTTCAAAGTCTCAAAATCTTTTAACTGCCCAATGTTGTGTGGAACTTTACCTACAAAATAGTTGCTTGAAAGTTCAAGAACTTGTAGCTTAGAGGCATTGGGAAATGAAACGGGTATGGTACCATGGAATTTGTTGCCAGCAAAATCAAAAACAAGCAAGTTTGGCATGGTGTCTCCTACGTAGCTCGGAATGGTCCCTTCAAATGAGTTATCAGTCACAGAAATCTTCATCATGGAAGTCAAATTAAAGAAAGAAGAAGATAGTTTACCAGTTAGGTTATTGGAACCAAGTGAAAAGATTTTCAAATCCCTACACCCCAATGCAATCTCCTGAGGAACACTTCCCTCCAAATCATTTTCTTCCATGGCCAATATTAGAAGCGATGAAAGGTTCCCAAAAGCCGCAGGGATTCCACCTCTCAATTGATTTGAACCCATGAGAAGTGCTTTAAGCTTCTTCAATTTGGCTAAGTCTTGTGGGAGATTCCCTTGAAGGGCATTTATAGAAATGTCCAAAAACCAAAGATTTGAGCAGTTGCTAAGGTTAACCTTAGCTAATTCTCCTGTCAATCCATTGATGGATAGGTTAAGGTGCCTTAGTCGAAACAAAGAACCAATTTCCCCCGGAATTTCGCCGGAAAATCCATTCCCACCAAGCTCAATTGCCTTGAGGAATGAGAGATTTCCAATGTGAGGAGATATGGTTCCCACTAAGCCCTTATCAGGAAGGCTCAGCTCCACAACCCTTTGGTGTTTGTGGCCACAAATAACTCCTTGCCAATAACAATGGTGCAAAGAGTCATTCCAGGAGTTAAGAATTACTCCACTTGGATCATCAGAAATGTGGTTTTTAAAATGTAAAAGGGCAATTCTATCGGTTTCATTTGAGTAGTGAGGTGTTGATGATACAAAGGAAGTGGGAATAAGGGAAACACTGCATATTAAGCAAAACAGAAGATGATAAAAGAATGAGAGGGTTTTCTCATTCCTCATCTTCTCAAGTCAAAAAGATTTATGAGATTTAGATAAACAAGAGAGTGATATATGATGTGTTTTTCTCACAGGGTGAATGTTATACTGTTTATATAGAAATGCTAAATCAAGAATCTGATATGCGTGTTAATTGGTAAGTTGAAAACCGGAGGCAAATACGCTTCCTGGTCCATATTCCATCCATGACAGATCGATATGGTTTTTCCATGGTTTTCCGAACGTCAACAAAACTCTGGAACACAATAAATTCAGTTTGAAATTTTTATCAACCGTACTGTTCTTATGTTTACCTAAAGTAATGTATCCTACCATTTTTTTTGGGTAACAAAGGAAACTCGCAGTCATCGTCAAATAGTTTGCACGGCATCCCCAATACTCCAATAGGGGTTTATTGTGAGTTTTTTAATGACTTCTTTGGTGCGACGAAGGGAATTAAGAGTATTACAGAGAAAAAAAAAAGTTTGGTTAACAGGATGTGAGAATACCTAAAAAAAGAGGAGGGTATCTCACATTCCCTTGCAATAGCTAAAAACCTTATGTGAAAGTTATGTCGCATTCCCGGGAGAAATTGCATAACTTGAACCAAACATTGGAAATTTGTAATCTTATATTCTTATATAAATATATAACATTGGTCATCTTATATAACTTGAAGCAAACGCCCCCTAAGTGCATTGCAGGAATGTGAGTTTTCTCTAGGCCCTAACATAGACAAAAAATAAAAATTCGACTAGTTGGTGGCCAATTATATTGTGAATCATGATCTATATTGCAATTTGGACTAAGAATAAATGTATGTTTTTAATATAATGAATGTACATTATTTGTGTACTGAAGATATATATTATTTAGTAGTATACTAAATAATGTACTTTAAAAAATGAGCTTTTAGGTACTAAAAATGTGCATTTAGTATCATAAAAATATACCTTAAGTCTGTGGTTCACTTTACAATGTAGACCATGGTCCATGGTATAATGGTGCCCGCCAGACTGACCGCCACCGAACTACTTTTTCTTTTTCCCCTTCTGTTTCCTTCCTTAAAAAAAAAAAAAACACACACACACTACTGAGAATGCTCTATAGTGTATTCTTGTGTAATAACAAGGAAAGATAAACCACACTATGAAAACTTGTGCAATGGACTGCGAGAATCATGTTTCACTATTTAACCACCCCTATCGGATCAATGTATCCTACATTTCAAATTTACTACACCTGAATTTTTTTTTTTTTATGTATGAATATTATATTACAAATTGTATTAAATTTATTTCAACAAATAGGGTGAGTCATGATCACCCCAATTCAAAATTTTCTGATAAGTGTTTGACACGTTGATGCTAGGTGGCTAGACTTTACATTTAATTAAAGTCAAACAATTCAATACTTTTCTGGTCCGATCCACATTATATTGTTCAATCTATAAGCCACGACCAATGTGACACTCAGTTTCAGTGTTTCACATTAATACGTGTTCAAAACTATTTAGGGAAAGGAAAATGATACGGTCCGTTTATTTCAAAACTGTTTTTTATTTTTTATTTTTTATTTTTTATTTTTCATTCTCTATATTTTATTATTTGTTTAGAAAACTTGTGTAGTAATACCTATTTTTTAAAATTTATTTTTAAAAATTAACTTTATAAAATTAACACAAGTTTAATTTTAAATGATTTTTAGACCTTATATTTAAAATACTTTTAGAATAAACATTAGTTGCTTTCTCCAGAGAGGCAATTAGAAATGATCGCGTGGAGTGATCGCCTTCTCTAGAGAAGAGGCCAAAAGTGATCAGAAATAGTTGTCTTCTTCAAAGATAGATCGGCAACCACTGGAAAGTCCGCCTTCTCTAGAGAAGAGGCCAAAAGTGATCAGAAATAGTTGTCTTCTTCAAAGGTAGACCGGCGGCCACTAGACAGTCGTCGAAGTTAGTCAAATTTTCGTATAGGTCCGTAATCAATTGGTAGGCTTTTATACACGAAAATAACATTTTGAAATATTTAAGTTCACGTTCTTATTTAAACCTTTTCCTAGTTTTTTTTAATCCAATTAATTACTCCATAATTTATTCTCTCATTGATATTGGGAATGACTATTTGGATTGAAAAAAAAAAATTGATGTTGATGACTTGGTTTCTCCGAAATACCTTATCCTACCTCAGAATACAGCACAGGCCACAGGGGCTCTATTTCACATCACTTGGTTAGAACAGAAAGACATCATGGACAGAATGCAAAGAACAGAATAAACCAAACACAGGGACTGATAACAACAAAGCAACCAAAATCCAGAAAGAAAACTGAAATATTCTCAGAACACAAGTAAACACCAGATTAATCGGAGTACTAATCCCAAATCAAACTCATAAATTATACGAATCTGTAACCTCTCCGGTGCTCAAGTATGCAAAACAAAATTACAAAATACCCTCATCAAAAGGGTTGGGGTAAGTTTGGGTTCAAGCAACCCTCATCTAAAATTGAATTATTCAAAATGCATATAATAAAAACTTCAGCCTGAATGAATTCTTAAATTGTGACAGATTTTCGTCACCATATAACTATGCTACTGAAAAGAGAAGCGGCCCAACTTAAGCCCCACCAGAGCCATACTTCTTTCCGAAAACTATTAACTGAAGCTTGTCATACCCGGCCAACACACCAGCACCAGCAACAGCACGCAGGATGTTTGCACCAGCACCCTTGAAGAGAGATTTTGCACCTTCGTTCTTAAGAATCTGAGCAAAAGCATCAAGAGAGCTCTTGTACTTGACGGCTTCACCAGATGTCATCATCATTCTTCTGCGGACAGTGTCGATTGGGTAAGAAGCAAGACCAGCACCATTTGTGATGAGCCATCCGAGAGCAAAGCTAGCGAAGAAACTATCCTGTAACAGGTTTATAGAAGCGTCAGCATCGGGAAAAATCCTAAACTAGAAGCAGTAAAGAACAGAGAAAGAAAGACAAACCTGTAGGTTTCCAGTCAAGACAACTGGCTTAACGGAGTCATACAGTCCAAAGTACAATCCACGATACACAATGATACCAACACATGAAATGTTGAATCCTCGGTAGAGTCCAGCAATGCCATCAGAAGCAAGGGTCTTTCGGTAGACATCAACCAAACCATTGAACTGTCTCTCACCTCCCTTCTTAGCAGCTTTAGCATCATTTGCAAGACGGGTACGAGCATAGTCCAAGGAGTAAACAAAAAGTAATGAGGAGGCACCAGCAGCACCACCTGATGCAAGGTTTCCTGCAAACCACTTCCAGTAGCCATCACGGTCCTTCTTGAAGTTGAAGAGCCTCTTGAAATAATCCTTGAATGCAAAGTTCAAAGCCTACAAGAACAACAAAAATTATTTAGCCAACCATTGTCCAAAAAACAAGCAACAAAATTGCTTA
Organism: Ipomoea trifida; assembly: GCA_003576665.1. NCBI lineage: Eukaryota > Viridiplantae > Streptophyta > Magnoliopsida > Solanales > Convolvulaceae > Ipomoea > Ipomoea trifida. The sequence goes on along the minus strand of CP025650.1, from coordinate 1,182,639 downwards.
GAAATTTTTCATAAATGGCAATACCTGAGTGGGGAAGTAACGAATGACATTAGCAGTGTTTCCTCTCCACAATGACACAAATCCTTCATCCTTAATAGTTCGACTGAAACAGTCACCAATTCCCTTATAAGGCTCAGACAGTCTGCCGGTTTTAATCATCTCATCTTGGTTTTGAATCAAAAGCTTGACACGCTCAATTGGAGCAGCTGCAGTCTTTGATACAGCAGCTGAAACTCCACCCATTAGGAAATCAATAGCAAAGCTGGCAAATCCTTTCTCAGCAGGAGCCTGAACAAATACTGGTGAAGCATTTGCAGTAATCAATGACAAATCTTGGGTGGCTTTGCACGACTGAGCCATCGGATACTGTCCAGCAGCGCTGTAGTTTCCATAAGCAAAATGTCTCTGGTTGAGAACAGGCCTTTGCATGCCCCCATAGCGAGTTTGAGCATCTTGGAAAACATTTGAGCTCAGATGGAGCTGGTAAGCTACCTTCTGAGCAACAGTTGGGTGTTGATACATATCAGCCATTGCTTTTTAGAACAATCTCCTACAAAGATGCAAACTTTCAATCAATAAAACAGTAGTAAAAACTAAATACTATTCCAAAAAAATAATAATAATAATAATCTAGCACATAGTTGAAACATACAGTCCAACAAACAATCCACATCTAATACATCTTCAGCGTCCACAGACCAACGTTTGAATATCAATTACTCCTTAGTATGACAAATCTATGAACCATCATAACACTTGCTCAGAACAATGAAATCAAAATTCAAAACTGAGCAGATGCGTGTTTGACATTAGAAATAAAATATTACTGTATACGTCTATACTAGATATGAAATAAACAGAGATCATTCCGAGAAAACAGGATCCTCGAGTACAACTACTATTAACACAAATTACAACAACAAAGCATCAAAACTCAAAAATTAAACTAAGATTCACAGATCTAAACAAGCAAAGCATGTTTCACAGACAGATCTACAGATTCAAGCAAATATTCCTACCGCGAGTCTACGCGTGGAAACGAAGTGGACCTCAGGCAAAACACATCCGAGAAAGAGCTGAATAAACTCACAGATCCAGAACAAAAGCAGGCGAAAAGCATATAAAACGACAGTGAAGAGACTATGACGGAGATGCAAGGATGGAAATCCGAATTCCGGATATATACGTATATTTATCACCGATCAAATCTCATTCCAGAGTTATAGAGAGAGAATGGGAGGGAATTGTAGAGAGTGAGAGATACCTGCGTTCGACTCGCGTTCGTGGTCGTAGAAACTAGGAGACAGCAGCGGAGGAGAGAAGAACGAGGAGCTAGCGAGCGAGAGAGAGAGAGAGTCCAATGCCGAGTATATAACGGGTGGTGCCTACTGGTAAGAGATTTTTTTACACGTGAGTTTACTTCGGTCACGTAAGAAATCTCTTTGCCGTTAAAAGACTTGTGTTCTAGTGGTATTCGATTTCACACAGTATATAAGATGAGTAAGTTCAAATCTTAGTTGAGGTAGTATTGACTCTTTATGTTTTATTTAATTGAGAAAATAGTTATGAACATATACTATATTATAGCAGCATCAATAATACTCCAATAAAAAAACCATTTTACCTTCTACTGAAACACAAAGAGCAAAAAAAATCATTTTACCTCCTACTGAAGCACAAAGAACCAACACCCCAACTGAGAATCAACCTCTCACTTAGGAGGGTCAGAGCTATGCCGCTTGACCACAAAGTCGTTGGCAGGTAAAATGGTTAGCAATTGATACCTATAAAGAGATTACCACTTATTACACCTGAAGTAAATTTTGAAGTGATAAGAAAAATTCAAAACTATTATTTTTGAAGTGATAAGAAAAATTCAAAACTATTATTTGATGGTATATTACAATATTATAATGAGATAGATCAGACTAATTGTTCATAACTAATTGAAAAGTTATACTTGTAATAGTTACAATGTTATATCATTAATAAATTTGATTGAAGTTACTTCACGTAAATTGATTTTAATTTCATATATCACACGAGAGTATCTACTTTAATATTAATAATATACTCTGTATTTTAAAATGATTTATATATTAAATTCAATAAAATATAATATAATTAATAAAATTATCGTTTTGTTTTGCGTTGGAACACTCCCCAAGGAAAATGATTTTTAGTGCCAGCGGCTCCACTAGGAAAATTCGGCGATTTCAGCCACAATTTCGGAAAAAGGGGAAAAGGGAGAATTTTCCTTGCGTAGTTGTCCAAGTCTGACAGCTTAAGATTTTTCAGTAATTAATTCAAATATGGGATGGGCTGTTTAAGAATTAATTAATATATTAATATATTAACCCAATGAGGTAATTCAAGTGGCAAGTGACTTTCTGGAGAATTCGGATTCGATTCCCCCAGATTAGCTCCCGACCTCCCGTGCCTCCCCGAACGAATGCGGGTAGACCTGGACTGTTAAACATTAAAATTCAGTTTTGTTGGCGTCCATACACTCTTGTCAGAAGAGTTTGAACTCACTCTTGTATGAAAAAATTTATCTGATTTGTCAAGCTATTTGTCAATGGACAAATAGTGGCGATAAATTTCTCTTATTTAATACGGAGTAAATAAAAGAATTCCGTAAATCTCTTCTGAAGTTAATACTCCGTATGAGATTGCATCAATCACAAGGTATTAATTGCCTTTTTAATAATGTTTAATTTGGATGGAGATCGAACATTTAAAATATAAGGAGTGGAGAATCTTTGAACCTTTTAGGCAAGTGGATGCTAAATTGGCAAAGTCGCAAAAGGCAACTTGCATTTTCTGTCTACCTCATTTGCCCAACTGACCACTGCCCTCTCTTTCAATTTACGCATAGATGCAACTTTAAATCGTTTATTTTTACAACTCACAAACATAGATTGAAATGAGACTCAAACCTAAAATCTTCTTTATGAAAAACAACAATAATGTCATCAAACCACAAGACACAAGTTACTAAAGATGCAACTTTAAATTACTTATTTCAACAATAATGTCATCAAACCACAAGACACAAGTTACTAAAAATGCAACTTTAAATTACTTATTTTTAATTTAACGGTTGTTGAAAAAAAATGGGGATTTCCCTCCTACCATAATTGAAGAAAGTGCATTTGAAGAACACTATACATATATAACATCCAAGATGAGAAAATGCCATTTGAACCCAAGATTAATACCTGAAAAGGAGAGCTAAATTTGAATCCTTAACATAATTCCTATACTATGTATAGGAGTATAAGTCTAAATACCCATAACAACTACAGCTAGAAACTGTATTAGTTGAGTATTCAAATGCTATTTTTCTTCTCTAACTTGCACCAATGGGTGAGAAATGCACTATTATTTGTTCATTGTTTGGTCTAATGCATTTATTATCTGATCTACAAGTTAGCAGAATCATGTATACTGTAAATAACTTACTCTCAGAATCAACCTTGAATGCGCAGAGGTTTCTTGTAGGACTGCAGAAGAAGTGATGAAGATACGACGCTGATAGATGATGCAGCCATGCAGGCACCGGCAAGCCATGGAGGAAGGCGGATTCCGGTGAAAGGGTATAAGACGCCTGCAGCAACGGGCATGCCCAGGATATTGTATCCAAGTGCCCAAACATAGTTGAGTCTGATACGTGAAATGGTCTTTCTGGAGAGGTCTATTGCTGTGATAACATCTTCGAGGTTGTTCTTGATGAGAACTATGTCTGCAGCTTCGATGGCTACATCAGTTCCTGCGCCAATTGCCAAGCCAACGTCTGCTGCTACTAATGCTGGCGAGTCGTTTATGCCATCCCCCACCATTGCCACGCGTGTGCCTCTCAACTGCATCAGGGGGTAACTTTAGATAAAACTTAGGGTGAACAGAATTATAAATTTATAATGGCTCATTTGCATTTAGTATATGCAGAAAAGAGGTTTAATTTACCTGCAATTCTCTGATCTTATCGGCTTTTCCCAATGGATCTGTCTCAGCAAACACAGTCTCGATCCCAACTTCCTTTGCTATAGCGTTTGCAGTTGCCCAGTTATCGCCTGTCACCATGACACATGCGATTTTCATTGACTGGAGAAAAGATATTACACGGGCAGCCTCGGGCTTCACTGGATCAGTTACAGCAAAGGCACCAGCAACTCTTCCATCAATGGCGACTAACACACAAGTACGAGCAAGCTGCTCGTTCTCAGAAATGTATTTATCGACCTCATTCCCAACTGGAACATTAGAAGCACTCATAAGTCTCTTGTTTCCAACTAAGACTCTTCTATCTCCAACTTTTCCACTAACTCCAGCTCCTAAGTGCACCTCAAAGTCCTCCACATCAGGAAAATGCCCATTTTGGGTCCCAAATTTCTTGCGCAGACTTTTGGCATGCTCCACAACAGCTTTTGCAATTGGATGTTCACTGTTCACCTGAAGATTGGACCAGTTTAGAGTTAATATTATATATGCCTTCTCTAGTATGCACTTAACCCAATTTCAATCTGTTCTCTCTTATTGAATCAAGGCCATCTGTGAAAACTCAACTCTTGTTCACTGGAAAAATCTCTTCAGAACTACATTTTCAACCATATAGAAAACCTAAATGGTTGGCTACATGGCTTGGAACTACAGGGATGTTTCTTTAGCATTTATGGAGTATATTATTTCACAATTTAAATCACACATCTGTGTGCATAATATATTAACAAAAACAGTTTTACATGTATTTTCACTTTCCAGTATTTACGAATTCTCAGGCAACAGAATGAGCATTAAGCCTTTTGTAATTTGTCAAAAAATAAAAATAAAAATAAAATTTATTTCATACAACATAAAATAAAATAAAGCCTTAATTACCTCGGTAGCAATGGTTAAATCACAGAACTCCTCCATAGAAAATTCAGAGAAAAGCACAGCACTGACAACAGAAGGTTTCCCAACTGTCAATGTTCCGGTCTTATCAAAGACAACCATTTTGATCTGCAAGAACCATTAACAATGAACTTGAGACTTTAGCTGGCAAATTAGTTACTTGCTTGGGTAGATTTTCAATCTGAGACTAACCATACAAATTGCATTATGGTATAAAGAGCAACGTAGAGGGTTAATTTATAAGAAAACAAGATGGATTTTGTTTGATTTTGAGTTCTCGATTTGATTTCTTGAATAATACAAGAAGTCCCTATTTACACAGAAAATTTGATTAAAGTAGAATTACTTAACATTTTTGTGCCATTCAACAACAACTGGCTATTTATCAATTATCAGACTGTAAATTAAAACAAGGTTTGCATACCTTATGTGCTTTCTCAAGAGCACTTCCACCCTTGATAAGCACCCCTTGAGAGGCTCCCTTTCCTGTGGCAACCATGACTGCAGTGGGAGTTGCCAATCCAAGAGCGCAGGGGCACGCAACCACCAATACTGATATACCAAATTGCAATGCAAGCTCAAATTCATCCATGCCTTCTGGTATCCACCTTTTGGAATAAAGACCCAATGCTCCAGGAATGAACCATGCCAACCATGTTACAAATGCAGCTACAACAACCTGACAGACCATTACATATATTAACTTCAGCTTTCAAATGATCTTTAAAAAAATTAATTTAAGATGATTCTGAATCATATGATTGCTCACTAAACATCTTCAGTTGCAAAATTATAAGAACAGTGCGTAATCATACACCTTCATGGGAAAGCTTTCAGATTCAACCACACCAATTCAAATCAAAGATGTTGATAATTCTCAAAAATTGAAAAACAACTCAATTGTGTGCAGTGGTACAGAGAATCTTGAAAACTTTTATGATAAATAGCTTGTCATATTTTTATTCCAACTACGATATGCCACAGCAAGAATAACATTTCCATAGCACACAAACATACCGTTGGTACAAAAAATCTTGATATCTGATCTGCCAGCTTTTGAACAGGTGCTCTCGCAAGCTGAGCAGCTTCAACTAATTGAACAATTTGTGAAAGAGCAGTCTCAGAACCCACATGAGTGGCCTTAATCAATATACATCCATTCTCATTCACTGTCCCACCTATCACCTAATAGTTACACAATGTTACTTGCATACATATAGAAAGGAAAACAAAATTCACTGTGTCTCTTATTCATGACTAAGCCAATCCATTGCAAATATACGATGCATACCTTATCACCAATCTTTTTAGCAACTGGCCTTGCTTCTCCTGTGATCATACTCTCATTCACATGACTCTGACCATTAATAACTACACCATCAACAGGAACCTTTGCCCCTGGGACAATTTTAAGTATGTCATCCTTTTGTATAAGTTGAGTGCTCATTTCAATCTCCGATATGATATTTCCAGCTCCATCAAGTGTCAACAGGTAGGCTGTTTCAGGAGCAAGGTCAGTTAACTTCGCCAAAGCATCAGATGTCTTTCCTTTGGCCAGAACTTCAAGATATTTTCCTAAAAGAATAAAGGAAATCAACATGGCACTAGTCTCGAAGAAATCTTGCCCCTCAAACGAATATGAAGTCAATGCTTTTATCATTATGTATATAGAATAGAAGTAAGCAGCATTGGTGCCCAATGCCACCAGAACATCCATATTTGCAGATTTTCGTCTAAGTGCATGATATGATCCCACATAAAACCTTCAAAAAATTCAAATAGATCATTATCAGTTGTTTACCTATCAAAAGTTTTTTTTTTTTTTTTAAATGGAAGATTAAACAAGGCCCTCTGCAGATTGCAACAGTTAGAGCAACAAAGTATACCTTCGGCCAATTATGAACTGCACTGGGGTGCAAAGGATCCATCTTAGAAGTACGCCAACAGTAAGCATATTTAAAACCTTATAGTCTAACCAATTCCCATAGGGCGGAAGCATCGGAAGCACCATAGAGAATACAAATATTGGAACTGAGAATAGGCAGCTATACAGAAACAAATTCTTATACATTTGGATTTCATGTTCTCTCTCTGTTTCACGTCCCCTAGGTGGAGTGTACAGGCTTGCATGATAAGCATTGGTTCCATGACCAGCTTCTTCAATGCACTGAATAAGAGTTCGAGGACCAATTGTATCAGCTTCATAACTAATTGCAACTATATGCCCTTCAAAGTCCATTTCAACCTGATTTACACCTTCCAAAGACTCAAGTGAAAGTTTAACTTCATTCCACTGATCCATAGAATTGATTCCTTCTAGTTTAAAATGTATTTTACTTGAATCACAACCTGAGCTTATGAGATCAGCTCCAAAGCCAGCATCTTCTATTGCTTCAACAATGGAGCTAGTGTTGGTAAGATTTGGATCATAGTGGACTTTAGCTTCTTCAAGAGCTAAACCAACGACAGCTTTCTTCACTCCATCAGCCATCAGTAGTGCTCGTTCTACAGATTCAGAACAGCTTGTGCAAGCCATTCCTTTGATTCTGATTCGGCATACTGCAATATCTTGCTCCGGGAACTCATTAACTTCAAAGCCTGCATCTTCTACAGTTTCTTTTATCTTCAATGCCTGAGATAGACTAAAAAAATTTAGTAATTTGACTTAAAATAATATCATGTACAACATTCAAATTAAGTTTCCCGGCATCAAAACTGAAAACGCAGAGAGGAAAAAAAAAAAAAAACTAATATCAAGCTCAGTGTAAGAAGCTGAGTGCATAAAAAATAAAGTTGTTTTGACCTTCAAATTGGCTAAAGTTTCATTTATACAACTCATGAACAAGTTACTTAAGAATTCCAAGTGAAATGCCTAAATTTCCATTAACCATTATGCTATTATCGTAAAAACAACAAACTTGATATCTATACTCTTAAAAGACAACATACGCTGATAAGTTCTGGTACAAATTTAACAACAGCTTGGCCCTGGAGAGGAGACACCATAATGCTCTGAATCCCATCTAGCCTTCCTACTGCAGTTTCTATTGATGTGGCACAAGATGCACATGTTATGCCACCAACTTTGAAGGTTAGAGTCCTAACTTTCTTCCCTCCATCAGCATTTGTCTGAGGAATAGTGATTGCCACACCATTTGGCTGCTGCAGAAGTGGTGTTTTCAAGCCTTCCTTCCCATCAGCATCCATCTCTTCTCCTATCAACTTCAAAACCGTCACCAGAAATACAAATCAAGTAAATAAAACCCCAAACAGAATTAAAATGTAAATCAATTTTAGCATACAAAAATTGTCAGCTCACACACACACAAAAGCCATTAGTGACCTTTTATTGATGTTAGCTGCAAAATATCAAAACCAATCATACTTCAATTTATAACCAAAAATTAAAAAGATGTCATCTTTCACCAATTAGCTGACTTCAACTGGAAAATATTTCTGTAGCAGAACAAAAATGGAAATGAAACAACAATATCCATGACAAGCAATACAACAAAATCAACACAAGAATTTTTTTTTTTTTTAATCTGGTAAAACTAAGCAAATCATCTGCAAAACATCAACTCCTCCGTCCATCCAGTCAAATAACACTAAAATTAGTACCCCAAAAAAAAAAGTAGAATATTTATACAAATCCCAAATCAACATTTTAAACAATCAAATCAACAACAAACCAAAAGAAAATATCTAATCCGGCCCCTATAGCAAGAAAGTCCACGAGGACCACAACACAGTAAAGCCACAAAGAGAAATATAAAGACGACAGAGTAAAACTAACTTCGCTTTCTCTCAATAAGACGATAACCGATCACGCATCAAATAATACTTACAGAAAATTACTAGGTAATTCCTTAGGGTTTGAGATTTAACAAAAAAAAAAAATACAAAACCAAACAAACTTTCCTTTTCCGATGTAAAGCAAAGCAGAACAAAACAAAAAACGAACAGGGGTAAGTAGATAAGGCTATGTACTTTATGGCGGTTGATGTGTGGATAAGAAGACAGCAAAAGCAGAGAAGCTCAGGCGGAGCTTAAGAGCTTTGTGGTTCGTGCGCAGGTCGTCGTGTTGTTGGTGAGGAGAGAGATTGGGGAAAATTGAAATTCAAAGAGTTGTCTTTTTATAGTGGTGCGCTGTTAGGGTTGAGGCGGAGAGAGAGAGAGACGGTTGGACCACGGCGCGTAAGATGCTTCTGCGGTCTTTTTAAATTTTCGAATATAACGAACTCTATTCGGCTTTTCCCACCAACTTGTATCTTACGGTTAATGCCTTCCCCAATCCCCACTATTAGGTTCCCATGGCCTTACCTTTATTTTTCTTAATGGAATCTTACTATTTCATATGATTCTCTAATTTAGGATAAAATTCGTATTTGTTATCCAGTAGACGTAGTGGTGAGCGATGACTGCTCAACTAATTACAAGTGTGAAGTTTATCGGGTCAGGTGTGGAGGGTCATTGGGGTTGGGATTCAACTTTATGAGAGAACGATTATAAATTTAATTAAGATATTGAATAGTGATTATCCTATAATTAAGGAAAGTAATTCATCCAGCCTCCACCTAGGGATGTTAACGAGGCAGGATGGGGGTATACCCCATTATTGTTCTCCATCTCTATCCCCGCGAAAAACTCTCTACTAAATAAAATGAATATGTACAAAATATCTTGAAATATAATGGATTTGACTTGGTATTGTCCAAAAGAAAATAATAAAATAATAATAAAAAAAAACTATTATTTTCATATTAGGATTATCATGTCCAATTTATTCATATGTGTATATTTAATTTTTTGGTTCATGATGGATCATCTTACATAAAACCAGCAGAATAATTTATGCCGATTATCTCTCTTGTATGATTGGTGAGTTATTACATAATAAAAATGAAATTTACCATATACACAAACTCAAATAGTAATTAGAAGTTTTTCTTCTAAAAAAAATATTAGACACAAAATATGTCAAGCATCCTATATATCAACCTTTAATGGGCCGTTTTTCAAAAAAAAAATCAACCTTTAATGGGCCGATTTTCTCATTGGACAGTGGACGGTTCAAAGTAAATAATTGGGCCAGGCTAGAAGCTTGATAACCCATCTCAATGGACCTATACGTACTACTTCAAATAGTTATACCATGGACCATGTCTAAAATATACCATTTACGTACTGAATTCTCACAATTTAAATTATGAACATTTAGAATGCAAATAGGTTATATAAATTGTAAATATTTAATTTATAAATGGTGAATACTCAGTAGGTAAATTATGTGTAAATTATGTATTTTGAACGACAAAATGGATTCAAATTCACAGAATAATTTCCCTACTACTTCCTTCACTTTTCATTCACGGAGTGATCATAATTTACTTTTCCCCGTCTCACGTCATACATTAATATATGAATAAAATTTATGGTCGCAATTCGCAAAGAGTACTCAAATAAAGGGATGAGCTCATCTCAAAAGTCAAAAGATTCTAAAAACATTGTACGTGTGAATTCAAGTTAGAACATCTACATCAAAAGTTTCTTTTTTTTTGTTAGCTCAAAAATTTACGATGATTTTTTATTGATATGGGTGACCTTTTTTTATGATTTCTTCCTCCTACAAAACACAAAACATTGTTAAAAAAAAAAAAGAAAAAAAAAAGGGCAATAACTCGCGCTTGGCGAGCACTGCCGCCCCAACGGGCGCGTGTTCCTCATTATGTGGTATTAATCTAGTAGAATATTAGTTATCACACGCGCGTTGCGCGATTAAACCAATGCTCAATGCGTAGTTTTAAATGAGTGTTCTTAATTGGTTAAAGTAGTCATATAATAATGATAGAAAAAAAATGATAAATTAATAAAAATCAAAGAAATAGTCTTGATGCTTATATATGTGCATAAAGGATGTTATGAAATAATATAATGGGAACCGCAACATTACATGCAATGATACAAGTATAGATGAACATATTATACAATAGATATATTTACATAACGATATGAAACCACAACATTACATACAAGGATACAAGTATAGATGAACAGATTATACAATAGATATATTTACATAACGATATTAAAGTTATACTAATTAATGAGTATACGATCATTGATTTAAAAAAAAAAAACAAATAATAGAATTAGCATGATAATATTTTTACAATCATACCTATACAATGTCAAGTAGATGATGTGTTGCAGAATATGTTAGGTTTTGTTTTGGTTGAATACCATTGAGAAGGGGAGGGGTTTATATATATACTGTTATTTTGGGTAGAATAATGATTTAATTAGGAATCTATACAAAATTGTATTATAGAATCCTATTAAGACTTCAATATTCTAATTTTAAGTTAGGAATCTATACAGAATTGTATTATTGAATATTGCCAATTTGTTTGAAAACTGCAATAAAGAAACAAATTGCCTAAAGAATTTAATGTTAAATTTCCGTTATATTTAACGGAAAGAATTTGGTAAAATTATAAATGATTAGGATATATTAGGAATTTAATTGGATGTTGCACAATAAGAAAAATACAAAGTACAATATGTTATAGCAGACTATTATACCGACATTTTTTTAGTTCTAGTTAGGAGTCTAACATTATTGACTCTTATTATAAGTGTAGACAAGAGAGAAGTCTTGCCGGGATAAGTTAAGTGGTTGATGGATTCATAATCAACTTTTTATCTTAATCTCTTATACGCAGAAGTGTATATAAACGACTTAAAATAAATTTATTAAAAAAAAAAAAAAGGAAAAAAGAGGGAACATGTAATCTGTGAAATGCAGTGTTCACACGTACAATGCCCTCGTGCAGTCTTGGGAAAAGAGAATGATTAAACTCTGAAGTCTTGTAATTATTTTACTTTTGGTCCAACTTTTTTCATGCAAGCCCAATACTATTGACTATTTGTCTTTGCACACCACAATTCATTCCATGATTCCGAGGCATTACCCTCTTGTCTCCACTATTATATTTCACTTTTACCCATCCATAGACTTTAATTTGCATGCATTTCCACCCCTTATGGCTGTACCGTCTACTTCAAGTTATAATCAATTCAAGAATGTGAATGTATGTAGTGTCTCCAGTGAGGTAATAATCAAACGGTGGAGCATGAATATCATACTAGCTAGATGTTACAAGTTCACGATAATTATTAATATTTTTTTATCTACTTCTTCGCATAAATTTTTTTCAACGTGATTTACTTTTTAGATGTGAGTTATGACTTTTGGGTTTCGTTTTCTCGTCATCTTAAAAAAATGATGGATATCGGATGAATTTGAAAAATTATGAGTTACTAATATTCATCTATCGGTGAATTAAATTTAAATAAATAAATCATGATTGCCCGCTTGAAAATATTTCTAGCAATCAATTTTCAGGTAACCATGGTTTTAGGTTTCTACCGGTAGGAATATATATATATATATATATATATATATATATATATATATATATATATATATATATATATATATATATATATATATAACATTATTGCCTCCTCCATATTTGGTATATCATACTTTTTTGGAACTTTATATAATTTTCAAACTAGCTGCCCACATGAAGAAAAAAAAAATCATTGCCTCCTCCATTTTGGGAAAAGAAAATTAAATTCTTTGCCTCTCTAATGACCCTAGAAAACTAGTAGGCAACTCTCACGAAGAATCAAACATGAAACCTTCTTACGTCATGTTTGGTTCATGAAATTAGTTAGGAATGAAATGAAATAGAAATAGACCTATTCTATTGTTTGTATCGACCTTTTTGCCCTAAGAATAGCGTTCCTCAGAATGAGTTATTCCCTTTGGGAGAAATAGTCATTCCTAGAGATTGGCCTGGTATTAACTATTCACATGCTCTCAAGAATAGTTTTTGAATTGTAATATCAAAAAATACCCTTTACACACATTCTTATATATAAATAATATTTATGTCATTTTAATAATTATTTAATTCTTATTCCTTAAATCAATTGAACATTGTAATACAAATCATAAAATCTATTCCTTCAATAAATAAAATAATAGAATATAATTTATATTATATTTCTTTATCTATTACATTCCTTATAAAATAATATTCTTATTCTTTCATAATTTATTTTATAAACTAAATATACAAATATTTAATTGCATGTAACAAACTTCGACAGTTGTTGGTTGGGTGGTGTAGGGACAGGCCTAGGGATGGGAGACTAATTTCTTGATGATTCTAATCTTGGGTTTCTTGTTCTTGTTACATTCAAACTTGTGTTGAGAAAATTTTTATCCTTTCACCAATGTATGTATGTGTTGGGAAATTCACCTTGCAGTGAAAATCGCATTTCCTGTCCCCTAACCCATGTTATTTTTTGCAATAAAAAGCATGCATGCATGGTTTGGACTTTGGGAATTACTAGATGAGATTTTTAGTAATTGATTAATGGATTTTAACCACACCTTTTTTAGCCCCAATCCCCATGAAAATTTTAGGAATTTCTTTGGTGAAATTAAAAAACATACATGCCTTCCGACCATAGTCAAATGCTTGATGCTAAGCCTACCTTTTGTTTTTTGGTTTTATTATTGATCCTATATAGAATAATACTTGAAGCTACTCTAAGGCACATGTTTATTTACTAGGGTTGTCTATAAATGAGATTTTGGATTGCAACAATATCAATGCAAAACTTATATTTTAATTTCTTTAACAATATTTTTTAGACGATGAACGAAATTTATAGTCACTATTTGAGAGTGTGCATTAGATAAATCGTGTTCTTGTTCGTAATAACCTATAAACTATACGAAAAAGGTGAATCATATTAATTAAAAACACTTTATGTGACAGATCAGTTGATAGGGTAGTAAAAAAATATTATTTGTTTAATTTACTCTTGTAGGGAATAGTATAACTTTAAATCACAAACAAATTAAAAGAATTATAGATGGAGGCATTGGTTTTCTAAGATTGAATTTTTCTTGTAGAGTAAGAAAGGCATTGGTTTTCTAAGATTGAATTTTTCTTGACACAATTGGTTATTTTATTTTATTTTATAAGATTTCATGTCTAGTCATATATATTGATAATTATGACATTTTTTAGAAGTAATCATCATTTTTTTTTATATTAGGGTGTACTATCAAGTCATCCTCACTAGTGTAATATATATTTTGTGTATATATACATTTCAACATACTTATTGGAAAAATGATAATTGGTTTAAACTCAATCTCAAGCCAATTCAATATTTATTTTAACCAGAAACTCAAATGAATATTATTGCTATCAAGTAATTAATCAAAGGAATAATAAAGTCGGGTGGGATCGGATTTCATTCTAGACTTTAGGGCCAAATTGAGTGCCATCTGCCTTTGCTAAATCATGGATCACCGGGTTTGCTGATCTTCTAATATGACGATATATAATTTTCATCAAAATGGGTACCAAATAATCTTTTTGTAGAAAGGATAAAATTAGGGCGTGGTGAAATTGATTGGAAGCTAAGGTGCAACAATTGAAGATCGATGATATTATTAATTAATTAGTACGTCCAAAATGAATACTAGGTAGTGAGAAGGTACATTTTTGTCACACTCATGTGGTACTATAAGGTGGATGGGTACACAGTGAACACATTATTGTTCGTTGAATCCATGCTATATATACATGTGGTGTCAATTGAAGATCATAAAACCATAAACAGTGAAAGGCTACTGTTCTGTCCAGGTACGTACTCGTTTCAAGACTTTGTCTCGTAGGGTTCTATTATTACATTTTGTTGGTGAAATTAGTTCTTAATCGGAAGAAAATAGTGTCAAATAAGTCATTAAACATGTTATTTTTGTGCAATAAGGTTATTGAACTTAAAAAATGTGTAATTGAGCCATCAAATAAAAAAAAAGTGTAATAATTGTGACATTTGTCCAGATTTTCCCAGTGAAATCCAATCATATTGCTTAAATGATATGTATTAAGAGTTGCCATTTCCTTTGACATACTAGTTAATTGGGTGGAAATATCGATTTTTTTAAAAACTCAAATTGCATTAAAAGAAATTCAAAAAATGTCTCAATTACACATATTTTACTTGTTTAATGGTTCGCTTGCACACTTTTTAAGTTCAATGATGTAATTGAACAAAAATTATCAATTCAGTGACCTATTTGACATTTTTCTTTTCTAATTTTTTAAAAAGTTGTATTGCAAAGCCACACTAGGTTACCATCCTCGTTCTTTCGGGGATGGGGATAGTCTAAATCCTATAATTTTTTTAGATGCACCTAGGGTTTTCATTGTCGAACACAGTGACTAATCTCCTCGCTAAATTGTAGGCACCTCTTTGAGTGGATAATTGGCTTGGAGATTTAAGACTGTTTCATACTCAATATCAAGGATCAAATCTTTGACCTTTGGTCAATGATGGATGGGTCTAAATCATATAATGACACTTCTATATTCATTATTTACTACGGAGTACTAACCAGGCATTTTTGTTCCTCAACACTTTCATATTGACAGGATACATTTAAGTCCAAATGTCCTTGCTTTTACCACACTTCATTCATTGTTCATATGAGAGCTAGTAATTTAGATTTGAAATGAATTTCGTTGATAATTCCTCACTTTTTTTTTATTGTGGCCATTCATTTTTTTATATGGTGCATGGTATCCGCCACTGTAAAATTAATTCAAATTCAACCAATTCAATTGCGCTTATAAAATTACGCTTATAAAGTTTAAAATTCTTACTTGGGAATTTTATTTATATATATTTTTTGAAGCACACATGACCACACCTCCTAGCTTCGTCCACAACTTGTGGGAAAAATCATTATAAGAGTTTATTGAAGTAAACTATCATCATATGTCATGATTGTATTGAAAAAAAAAAAATTGTTGGGTGGAGGCCTCAGGGTAAGTCTTGCATTTTATTATCAAAACTTGACACTAATCATTATGCAAGTATTAAAAAATAAAATTACTAGTTTGCTACTATCTACCATACAATTTTAAATGTAGTGGCAATAAAATGTGCCCTACTTTTTTTCAAGATCAATCAAAACCATGGTTGAAAAAATCGTTAGGCGCTCGGGGGTGCCTAGCACATAGGACGCCTAAGCAGGGATTTATCGGCGTCTAGACGCCGGTGTATTTTTTATTTTATTTTAAAAAAATTTGTATGTATATTTTTAAATTTTTAAGACTTGATAATTATGATCTATTTTATACTTTAATAGTTAATACTAAAATATTAAATATTAACCTAAAAAAATCTAAAATTTGAACATTTTATTAGGGTTATTTCGCTTAAAATGATGTCACTTTGAGCCTAATAACCCATTTTAAAAAGATGAGAACAATAGCTAATTGGCCGACTAGACGACCTAGTCGGTGCATAGGCAGCCTAATCGATGCCTAGTCGGCCGCCTAAACCACCGATTATGGTGATACGCTAGGCGGCCGGCTAGCGCCTAAGCGGTATTAATCGGCGTCTAGGCAGGATTTTTGCAACACTGCATAATAAGATGCAATTCGAATTCGGAAGATATTTACCTAGCTTGTATTTATGTTCCTATGTACTTGTTTTGGCAGACTCCATCCCCTAATGTTTTTAATTTTCCTGAAATTTGAGTACTGGATAACGCATTCCCAAGAACAATACATTTGCTTTATCTCTTGCTCCATTACTACCATGCATGTGATGCTTGTTTCAGCTCTAACAGTATCCAAATTAGGGCACAACAATTACCTTCAAAAATTTATTTCAGCTTGTCCATGTTGTCATAATGATAGTACTTGCCCAACTCACCTATGAAGAAGGATAGGATAGGATCATAGGAACTTCTGCTAGATGATTCTTAGCCATTCAAAATATATATGTGATGTTAAATGAAAATTTTAGCAATTAAGTAACTTAGGGTGTGTTTGGTTGACAGGTTTAGCTACCAGAAATGGGTATCAAAGTCATTGTTATTGTTTGATTGACAGGTTTTTAAAACACTACTATGTGTTTTAATTATTCCCTTAATTGCAAAACTCATTCCCTAATAAAATAAGGGTTTCATCCCCTTCCTCCTCAATCTTCTCCAACTATTAATAATCAGTCTCATTCCACCCTAGTACAAAACATACAAAATACTTTTACCAAAACTCATTATCATTACCAAGTATTTGATACCCATTCTGATTTCGATTCCAATGTGCAAACCAAATACACCTTTAGTATGTATCACTCCTTAATTAATTTGGAACGAGATTAACCGATTTCACCCATTACTAATTAATATTGATTTTTCTACGAAAAAAGAAAATTTGCAGTTACTATCTGAAGGAAATCTTTGTGCACAATTAACAAAAGTTCAGCTTATGTTGATTAGTTGAGTCACCATGATTTACCCCTCTATAATCCTGTCCGATTAGGGTGGGAGGCGTACTAATTAATATTGATTTTTCTACGAAAAAGAAAATTTGTAGTTACTATCATAAGGGAATCTTTGTGCACAATTAACAAAAGTTCAGCTTATGTTGATTAGTTGAGTCACCATGATTTACTCCTCTATAATTCTGTTGGGTTAGGGTGGAGGCGCTTGGGGTGAGCGGTTCCACATTTTGTATAATATTTTCTTTTTAATTTAACCTTATGTCCAATAGGTCTTTACAATTTCCCTGCATTTATAGTACCTAATAATTTGTTGACTGCAATGTATCAGCATATATTTTGGGTGTGCATATGGATACACGGAGTATAATTAATGTCTCCACGTTGTAATTCTATAATGTATTCTTTTAATACAATTCTATAATTTTTCTTGAAAATAGTTTCAAGTGGGTAGAAATGTAGAATATGATTCTTATATTAAAAGATCACGTGTTTAATATTTGCCAACGATTACTCGGTCAAAACTATCACATATTGATTTTCAGTGCAATTTACCACTCTTATACAATTTGCAGATCAGACTATTATATAAGAACAAAGTTTACACAATAATGACTACGAGTTCCTCCTCGACACCTAAAAAATTATATAATTTTCATATATTTTCTTTACAAATTAAACATATGATAAATTGATAATCTAACGCAATTATTTTATGTATTTTGACCAAATTAACCCAATTATATATGTTATGCATTTTTTTCCTTTTCTTTTTCATTTTTAAAAATTAATCCAATTTAAAATTTGAGAGTTTTACATGCCGTTTAATTTATATCAAAATTTTAAAATTTTTTTTTCTTTTAAGAGTTTTAGTACAGATTAATGCTATATGTTCCCCTTTTAATTATACTTTCTAATATTTATCTCTTTATGAGGCAATATTATTATTACTGGATAAATCATTTTAATTGTTGGCATGGCTGGCATCCTTTGATTAATTCAGATCAGAATAAATTAAAAATGAATTATGATTTTGTTCATCTTTTGCTTTTAGACTTGACCTATAGGGAGTATTGGTTAGAATTAAATTTGTAATATTTTGTTATGAAAATTATGTTTCATACCCTCAATGACTGGATAAACATTTTAAAACTATTATTATTTTGTAATTAAGATGTGAAGTCGAACAATGGTGTAATAACTCTATAGTCTATATAATCATCCAACCGACCAAAACTCTCCAACCAAAGCAATTGCCGGTATGTATTCAAACTCTTTGTTTCCCAATGCTTAACACCCCTTTTATGCCCAACAATATTCACTTCCCAATTTACAATGTTGCTTTTATTATTTGTACTCTTATACTTGTGTTTTACACACATACAAATCTTTTATTTCAACTACTTGAAAACATTGTTAAAAAAAATCCTTAAAAAATGAAAAATTTATGTCAACAAATTAATATATAACTTCGAACAAGGACAATCTTGCTAAACACTACTCTTATATAATAGCCCGCAAAGTCGTAAACCACCAAATGTGTATTTAGTTTGATATAAGAATCATTCTCCACCTACTCGATCACCATTTCTGAAGCATTGTATATTTTATTTTGTTATTTAAATAAAGATGTTTCTAAATAGGTGAATGAAATTTAAACTTTAAAAGTTGGTAATATTTATAAAATTGATCCATATTTTTTTCTTATTTTTATTTATTTTTTCAACTAATAGGTCATATCGATGGTTATAATTTGTCTACAGTTGTCACACAAATACTTGTTTTAGTGGGGCCAATTAATAATAATAATAATAATAATAATTTGGGTCAAAAGTAAGACTAAAGGAACATTTTCTTTTTAAACTTTTTTTTTTTAATAAATAAAAGTGACTTTTATATTAAGAATATAAATAATATTGTTGGGGTGGATTTTTAAAAATAAAATATGGAGTAAATTGTAGCATTATATAATGATCTAATTGAAATTTAATTAATAACCATAATTATTATGTTATCCTTGAAATTAAATATCACTCTATTTTTTGTTACATGTGTATTGTTAATTAATACACTGCATCTATTGTTGCAGCAACTTAGTCATATTTGACATGCTAAGTAACTTTCTCTATTTGACTCTTACATTTTCAACATATTCACACATGAGTCTTCTACTGTATTGAATACAGTTATATATGGATATCATATCTAGTTGTATCAAATATGGTCAGTTCTGATATTTATACTATTTGATACAATCAGTTATATATTATACATTATTATATTCAATGATAATTGGCATCCTACTAAAATCTTATATAGGCTATGTTTAGCAAACCACCTAACTGAAAATGTAGCTGAAAACTGAAAAGTAGATTGAAGCTGAAAAACTGAAATTTGAATAGCTGTTAAGCTAGCTGTTATGGTAGCGAGTAAAACTCGCAATTACTATTCAATGGTGTGCATCGAGAAAATCACATACCTAGCTGTCAAAAAGATGGTAAATCAGTTTAGGTTGTTCATAGCTTACCGACTCAAATCAAGAACTCAAGAAGACTAATAGCATTATTCCAGTTGGAAGTCGAACTTGTAACTTTGTATACACCTTTCATTATTATTTGTATATATTTTAACATTTACTATAGCTAACAAAAGACAACAGTACAGGGAGGTAAACCAGCTTAGGTTATTCATAGTCAACCAATTAAAATCAAGAAAATTAACAGATCCCTTTCATTGAGAGCTGAACTTGTAACTTTGTGGTTACCTACAGTAATTATTACTTTGTATATATTTTAACCTTTACCTTAGCCTTTTCCCCACTACTACATTAATTTGGGGTTTTTGCTCTCCATCTTTTTCACTCTTTCCCCCATCTAGTAACCTAGCTTATCATCCCCTCTCACTGTTGCTCTCCCCTCACCTCCCATCATCACCACCATGACTGATCATCCCTACACTAATTACTTCCATGGATTCTTCAACCCTCCCAACCCTTCAACTCACCATTTCCCCTCATCCTCATCTTCTTCTTCATCTTCTTCCACAAACATAACCTTCCAATCTTTCCCCTCATTCTACACTAACTACAACAACTTCCAACCTTACCTTCAATCCTCTCCCTCTTCTCCCCCTCTCAGAGAAGCCCTCCCTCTCCTCAGCCTA
Organism: Ipomoea trifida; assembly: GCA_003576665.1. Classification (NCBI taxonomy): domain Eukaryota; kingdom Viridiplantae; phylum Streptophyta; class Magnoliopsida; order Solanales; family Convolvulaceae; genus Ipomoea; species Ipomoea trifida. The sequence goes on along the minus strand of CP025650.1, from coordinate 1,162,191 downwards.
AGCCCAACCAGAACTCATGAGAATAATAATAACAATAATTCTCATGAGGTGCAAGAATATGGTGATGAGGGGGATGAGGATTTTGGTGAAGATGTGAGTGTGGACTTGAATTTAGGGCTGCCTAATCATAGCCCTTCTGATCTGCAGATTTCTGGTGGAGGGTTTTCTTCTTCATCACACAATGAAGAAGATAATAATAACAAGGGGGAGGATCATAGCCAAGAAGTTACACTGCTCAAGGGGCAGTATTGGATCCCCACCCCTTCCCAGATTCTGATTGGCCCCACTCAGTTCTCTTGCCCTCTTTGCTTCAAGACTTTCAACAGATACAATAACATGCAGGTATGGTTTCAAGCCTTTAATTAAAGCTTTCATTTTTCTGTAAAAGCAAATGAGATGATGATGAACAACAATGATTTGTCCTAAATGTCAAAAGCTTCCCCTTTCTTTCTTTTTCTTTCTTTTTTTTTTTTTATTATAATTTTTTTCTTCCAAATTTCTTCTCTCCATTCCTTTTTTGTTTTCCAGAAAAAGATATCAGAATACCCATTCCTCTCATCTTTGTTCCCACTCTTTTTTTCCCCATAATTTCAACCTTTCACTTTTTGCATCAAGGCTTTTGAATTTTGATGGATTGGGTGAAAGGAAAATGGGTTTTTTTTTTTTTTTTGAAAAATTATTTTGACTGCATATATATGTGTATATATATATATATATTGGGATCTGGAATTCTGAATAAATCTAAGTGAAATCTAAGCTGGTCAAAACTGAAAACATGGTGACTGGTGTATCAGTGGCCTCTCTTAATTTGATTGAACAACACAGCCATTATACCTTTTTGTCCTTGAAGTTTGTACTTTTACTACATTGGCAGGTGTGTCCAACTCAACATTATATTTTTTCCCTGTTCCCTCTCCTGTGTGATCTTGGATAAATCTTCATTATAGAAACATCTGCATGAGTGAAAACCTTTTCTACCTCAACACTCTAACCATAACAGAAATTTTTACTGTCTTCAATTCCACCATTATTTTTTATTTTTATTTTCCCCTTTTAACCTTTTTAGTTATAACTGACCAGTTCAAACTAATAATGTCAGGTAAGTAGATCGACAACTCCGACTAGGAATTTAAAATTTATAGTTTTTTGATTGTCGGGTCAATGGTATGACTAACTAACTTTGCTGGGATTCTCATACTTGCTTGTTCTACTTGTATGATCAATGGTGATGACATGATGCTTCAAATTTAAAAATATATTAAGTAATTCACTTATAATTAATTTAGTCAAAATCACACACACTAATTGATATGATGCTATTTTTCTTACTTGTTTATTTTTTGAAGATTTTTTTAATATTTAATTAATTTTCAGTTGAAATATAGTTAAGTTGGGTGAAAAACCAGTGGACAAGGTACAGAACATTGCATATAGCCCACATTGGGTTAAAATATTATTTTAGTACAGTCTAAGGAAGGTCATTGAATATACCTAATTAATCTTAAGAATTTCTCTACCCTAAAAAAATCATCTTTACCTACGAAAAATTCTTAGGTATTTCGATATTTTCTTATAGTGTGGTTTATAATATCTGCCTAAAAGAATTTTCGTCCACCTTCGAGTGATTTTTGTCGGTTGAAAATAATGATACGATGATTTTGGACGTATTGTGAAGGTGATTAGAAAAAGATGGGACTAAAATTGTCGTTTTTTCAATTGTGACTCCACACAACATAGAAGATGGAAAAACCCCCCAGAAACTATACTGTGCAATCTAGCTGCTTTAAATTCCATTTCCAAAGGTTTAAGAAACATGAAAACCCCACAGAGATTACATCTTTGTTTCTGAATCTTGATTTTTGTGGCTCAGGAAAATATATATATGTGTTTGTAATCTTTCTTTATTAAAGCATATATATATCCTCTTTAATAAACCCAGTGGTTAGATACACTCAAATGTATGTAACCATCATCATCATAATCATCTTCCCAACTTCAAGATTTCCACACACACACATATATATAAAATTATATATATCCCCTTTTTAGGTTAAGTATGTCAATGGCCATGGGGGGCTTTACAATGATACCTTAAAGAAAAATACTTTAGACTTGGCATAAAGAGACAAAGTGGATCTTGTTCCCTAGCTAGTTGAAAAAGGAAAATCCATCAAACGAATCAGAGCCATAGATTTTGTTGTGCTGTTTCTTCACATGATGGATCATGTTGATGTAGACTCAAATTGCTTGTGTCAAATTTTGAAAAGAGAAAGGATAGGGGAGAGGAAAAGAGAGAAAGAAGGAAACAAATTGAAGACAAAAAGAGAAGTTGAAATGACTTTGATTATATTAATTAGCTTGCTTTATGTCTCATTTATTTTCTTAGAGATTTGAATTGAAGTTTAATTTGATGCATTTAATCTTCTTGTTCTTGTCTTCATGCCTCTAAATATGGGAAAAAAAAAGTCCTATCAAAGGTCTGTTTTAGGTGAAACCGGCTTGTGACTGTAGTCAGCAAAAAGATCACGTACAAAGAGGTAAATTAGTCTAAGTTGTCCATAGCAAGCCAATAGGCAGTTCCTATCCGACCAACTCAGACAGAGTTGCCCCTACCATACATATATTTGCAAGTTAAATACAAATAAGTCGGTCAGCTATGAACAACTTAAACTGACTTATCTTCTTGTGACCCTTTGTTAATTAGGGTTACAGGGCAGGTTTTATACAAAACACACCTTCAAATTGCAGACTTTTCTATAAATCAACTATGAATTTGTATGCATTAGTATATATTAATATTGTTTGTTTGTGCACAATTGTTGTATGCAATCAAGCATGCATGTGGGGTTTCTCCTAATTTCCATAATTGAAGCATCGAGTTATAAGGATAATACACTACCTTAATAGGACAAAGTATGTGTAGTGCAACTTGACCATGATATTTCAACTGAAATAAACGACATATATATAACATGTCAAACTCGACATGATAAATAGTGATTTCTACTAAATTAACAACTAAATACAGTTGATAATTCATTTACTTTATGTCTTTATCATTTTAATTGTCACATTTTTTTTCTTGAATAGTGAGTTATAATGATAATACTGCACCTGTATAGTGGCTTTTGTGGAACTTGGATATGAAATTTCAACTCAAATAAAGAACCTTAGCTTGCATGTCAGCTTAATGTGATAGCAATTTATAGTATAGTGGCTTTCATTTTCTCATTTTAATTGTTGGGCGGCAGAGAGAGCCGAGTCCAATATCCTGTCATGGGAAACATGACGCTAACTGTTACGCTGATAAAAGAAAATAAAATCATGCCTTCGTCACTAGCTATAGATTTTTATTAGATATAACCGCAGATTGACTTAAGTTTCAAATTGCTGATTCACGATTTCGGATATTGATAAACTGAATCTAGAACCTTTTAGGCTTGTTCGTGTTTCGGTTAAGATTTTAACAACGGGTTTGAACCTTTTTTTTGTTTTTTTCTATAAATTTTACTTTTTACTCTTTATTTTTAAAATAGTCCAAAGTTCAAACTCAACATTTATTTTATTTTATTTTTCTGTTCAAAACCTTTTGGATTCCCGTTCTGAATCATAATCGGAACCGTCCCTAGGGTTTCGGTTGTGGGGTTACTACAGTGTCCAGTTCGATTCAAACTGAACCGTTGTAATTCTAATTTTTCTGTTCGAAACCTTTTGTATTCTGGTTCTAAACCATAACCGGAACAGTTCCTACTATTTTGGTTGTGGGGTTGCTACAGTGTCCAGTTCGGTTCAAACTGAACCGCCGACATTCTAACTTTCGATATAGTTTTACTATTAAATGCTTCATCTGAGAATTAGTATCAGAGCAGGTGACAATAATTGTAGTGATTATATGTTTTTTTTTTTTGTTTGGGTGATGTAATAACTAATAATATGATGATGAAGATGCACATGTGGGGGCACGGGTCACAGTACAGAAAGGGACCGGAATCGCTCCGGGGAACGCAGCCGACAGCGATGTTGAGGCTGCCATGTTTCTGCTGCGCCGCAGGTTGCCGGAACAACATCGACCATCCTCGCCCCAAGCCGCTGAAAGATTTCCGGACACTACAGACGCATTATAAGCGGAAACACGGGATAAAGCCGTTTATGTGCCGGAAATGCGGCAAGGCCTTCGCCGTGCGCGGCGATTGGAGAACGCACGAGAAAAACTGCGGGAAACTCTGGTACTGTACCTGCGGCTCCGATTTCAAGCACAAGCGGTCTCTTAAGGATCATATTAGGGCTTTTGGGAATGGGCACACGGCCTGTGGGATTGATTGCTTTGATGAGGAAGATGAAGCTGCTTCTGAAATCGAGCAAGATACCTAGCCTAGCTACCTAATAATAATCATATTAATTAATTGAATCTCTTTTCTTTTCTTTTCTATGTTTTTTTTTTAAACCTAGCACTGCAACTTGCACCTAAATTAAAGATGTATATTCAGATCATTTGACTAGTTATGATCTTTGTTATTACAAGGTTACTTTATGTTACTAGAAACTTCATAGTTGCTCATGATTGGTACTGAGGGTGGGCGATGGCAAATTATTCTGTGGATTTGGATTCACCTTGCAAGGTGGACTCGAGTTCAAACACACAATTTACATATTGAATTTTCACAGCGGAATGTTCATCACAATATGAATTGTGAGTATTCAGTATGTAAATAGTGAGGGGTCAATGGTATAATTTTTGGTGGGCGATCGAGTTGAGCACCCGCCCTAGGCCCAACGTTGGAAGGACGCCCTAGCTTGGGTTTTCTTTATTTTTTATGAAACTAAAAAAAATTGTGCAAATATTTGAATCCATGACTTTAAAATTATTTATTAATATTAGATTTACTTAACAATTACAACCATTTGATGTACTAATTATGTTAATAGATATATATTAGCGAATGTTGAATTAATTTATAATTAAACTTTATATAGGTGCGCAAAGTTTGAATGGGCACTACATATTCAAGGCTAGTCTAAAATATTTTTTTTAAATAAAAAAAATTATATATGTTAGACATTAATTTCAAATTATCGATCATTTAATTAGTTTCAATTAATATATGCAATCTTTTAACTTCGTATATTAAGAGTTCTTATTTTTATTTTACCTTGTACCTATAAAATGATAGGACGGAGATCTGGTACTCCAAAAGCATCATCTTCATCTTGTACGTGTTACTCGTGTGCATGAATTCTTGACATTCATTTATCCAAGCATGTGGCTGCTATTTGACTAAACATGGCATATATAGCAAAATGATTATCATGTTCAATAGCTAGGAATATTGATTAGTTATAATATAAAGTTATGTATAATAATTATTGTCAAATATCAAATGCTTTTCACAACTCTAAAGGTTATAACTAATAGTTCTTTACTATGTAGTTATTTTTAGATCAATTATTATGATCAAACATTTATCATTACGCTAAAAATTATTGAAAAGATCAATTATCAATTGTAAAATTTTATTCCTTATGTATCAACTATAGCTATATTCTAATAGTAGTATAAGATGCTGAACTTGGCATAACAATCCATGTGCAAAGGGTGTTGCCATTTTTCTGTGCTTAGATCAAGGTATCCTATCATTAAGTTGTCTAGAAAAAAGTTTGGATATCCCAATTTTATCATTTTATTTTATTTTTTAATAAAAGCCGAGGACTAAGTCGTCTAAGTGCCGCCTAGGCCTCCTAGGAACCAACTAGGCCACCTAGTTAGTCGATTATCTACTATTTTTTTTTTGTTAAATGAGTTATTTCAAACTCAAACTCATTTAATAACCTTAAATTGTTCAAACTCTAATTCGACAATAATCCCTAACTACTAATTATTGGACTTGTTAGATCAAACGCTTACCAGCCACTAGACCAAAACGTATACCTCATAGTAAAGACACAATTTATTTTCTTGTATAGCAACATTTTTGAGAAGCAAGGTGCTAGACTTGTTCCTTTATAGACTTCTGCCCAACAATCCTTTAACTACTCATTATTGTACTTACCCTCCACCAACTGCTAAACAGAAATCAATAGAAAGAAGAAAGGGTCGGAGAAGGATGGAAGGCAGGCATATGCATGAGATGATGAGAGCTGATTGAGCTTTAATTTGGTGGACAGGGTTGTGACAATGACAAATTTAATGTATATGGTAGGAAATAATATAATAATACAATATTGTGAAGGATGAGTAATTTGTGAAATGTCTTGTCCAATGTAGTACTGTACCACCTAGCTGCTGCCTAGCTAGGTAGCTTCATCCATGGAAATTAAGATGTAGGTTTTGTGTGCATGTTGTCATGTTGTGTCTCAACTATGGACGTATGTATCACGGAAATACTTAGAATTTTTGTCATGTAGACATGAAAGAATTTGATGTGTGACATGAAAAGCCAATACCTGCATACATAAGCCATTAACTTAAATCCGAAACCAAGACATTACAAATGATAGGAGGAGGGTTGTAAAACTACTCCGAGCAATCAGACGAAGAACTAGACTGCTTAGCCAGAACAGGGGCAGCTTGGTTCGCTGATCTTTTGGTAAAAGAAAGAAACACATTACAGAAACCTTGAAATATAGGTGTTTACTATCAATATTATCAATGAGATGAAAAGAAGAGACTCCTCATTTGGATTTCAGGCATTTGACCACTTGAAGAGAGTCTGATTCCACATGAACATTATCCATGTTTCGTGTTTTAAGCCAGCTAATCAGTGCTTCCCGGATGGCGACTGCTTCTGCTTCCCTGGGAGTGAAATTGCCTTTCCATTGGGCTCCCCGTGCTGCAATGAAATTTCCTTCCTCATCTCGTATAACACAGCCCACCGTTGCGTGCTTGTTAAGGATTGTGGCCGGATTAGTCCTTCATCAAAGTAATTGTTGAGTGACAATGGACTCATTCATATAGGTTAAAGGTTCAATCATTGAAATTGGTACAAAACAGCCTTAAATCTACAGGTCAGTTATCTCACTTAAAAAAATGACTACAATTCAACGAAAGAATTAGTCACTTTTCGACTATAAAATCTTTGAGAATTAATAACTGCCGTGTCTCTAGTAATTCAAAATACCAATCATTACTTAAAAAAAAAAAGTAATAATAATATAATACCTATGGGCAATAGCCAACAGGTAAGATTAATCCCAAGAAATATATGACGAAATTGATGGATGGCTACCCTAGACCTATATTCATTAATAACAATTTATTATTATAAGGCAATGTCTACCACGGTACCACCCTATCTAGTAGCTGGACTGTTCATAGATGTGTTGTCAAATTATACTTCCATTTCAGAGTGTAAAGCCAAGACACATGAAGTGAGAGGATCCAAGTCAATTATGTATGAAAGTACTCTCCTAACCTGCAAATCTGCAATATATATACAATTCTTTTTGTTCATCTCTTCTATGAACCGACAGATTGGTGTTACTCAACAAAGCCTTTCAAAATCCAATGAGTTAATAGGAGTATACATGGAGACTCGAGCACAAGTACATATTTGCCTCTGATCAAAGTATAGTGAAAGTCCTATGTGTTGGGGTATGGGGGGTTTGTCTCATACCCCTTAGCATGGAGGTCCGGCGAAGAGTGACCTAAGTTTGTTACCAGAAGTCGAGGCAGGAGGAGAGAATGATAAAACTGTACGAGTAGGATATGTATACGTGGTCCAACAAAAGAAAAATAATACAGTTTAGAAATAGAAAATTTGATGTTCACAAATGACACAACATGAAAATCATAATATTCGAAGAGTCGAAGGTACCAGCTTTATTGGCCAAAGGAAACGGACTAAGATCTCACCCTTGGATAAAAATAGGACACTAGAAGAAACATGTAGGGACTTGTTTCTTACTAGTGTAAAATTCATTCTTTTATCCGTAATATATATCTTGAGTTTCCCTTAATCATTGTTGTTATCATGGACCTAGTTAGGGCACCCTAGCCGAAAACCCAACACTATATTTGTTGTATACATCTAATTATTTTTATATAATGACCTCTCTTGTTATATATCAAGACATGCAAAGTAAATATATATTGTGAGGCAAAGTAAATATGTATCTCAAATCTCCTTTTTTTTTTTTTTTTTTTTTTTTTTTTTTTTTTTTTTTTTT
>CP025650.1:1117519-1154010 GCA_003576665.1 Ipomoea trifida | reverse complement strand
ATTGTATATCCCGGGGATGCCATGTTATTATGCTATCTTTTATTCATTTTAGAGAATTTTATATCTATTTTTACTCATAAATAGTGAGTGGGAGTTAAGTTCTTTTTATGCCCCGCAAATTTTTGTACCTCTTGCTTGAATTATTGTATGTAATATTTTCATTTATAAAAGTGTTTATGCTGCTATAAATCCAGCTTGACATAGATCTTACATTTTTTACAAATCGAGCCACATTGACATTTGAGAAAGAGGGACTAATATTTACTCGTGACAAATGCATGCAAGTGATATACTTATAAATTGGTTTATATTTTCTTTATTTATTAAATGAATTGACAATTCAAATGAAGACATGCATGAAGTGTCATTGGAACTAACATGTTAAAGTGTTTGCTGCATTTTTTTAAGTGATGGAAAAATTATTATTACAATCACTATTTGATAGCTAGTCTACATTAGATAAACTCATTATTATGAAGTATGTTGCGTTCTTAATTCTAAGGATCAAAGTTGGCTAGCTATTGTTTCTACTTAATTTATTGAGCTGCTATAGTGCTATGTTAGGTATCCAATTATCCAAAGCATTAATATGTGCACTACATTCTGTCTATACACATATTTGATGCTCTTAGGAGAACTGATTTTCCTTTCCTCTAGATCCATGGCCTATGGGGTTTACCCGGCCAACCTTAGTCTCTTCTCTCAAATACTGTTTACTGAACCTAAGAGCATCCGTAATAGTACAATTTTTTGGTGGTTTTTGATGAGTTTTTGTGAGTGTGATTAGAAAAGATAATATAAGAGGCAAAAGAGATAAAAAATAGAAAAGAACAAAAAAAACAAAAATATGCTGCAAAACTGATGCAGTCAGTGAACGCACCACCAGACACGTGTAGTGCACTCGCCCGGTAGGCATTTGCTGTGCAACCAAGGCTCAGAGCTTTAATTTGCTTCTTCTCTGACTTAATTACTATTCCAAAAATCATTGATTGCATATGAACCCAATCCTTCTCTCTCTGACATTCTCTCTCCTCCAACACACAATGCACTGTTCCAAAAACTCCAAATAATTGCCCTACGCTCGCGCAGGCAAATCAATGACACAATCTGAATTGATTTATGGGTTCTTAATGTTTTTATTTTAATTAAAATTTATTTTTCACAACTAAATACCAATATTTATGAGCTGTTCTATAATACCTACTCTATATTGTCCAGAAGTGTAGCTCTTAACATCAAAATAACAAAAAATAAACAGTTATTAATTAATATAATGCCATAAAATATAACAACAATCATATCATATCATTAATAATAAGGTAATAATACAAAATAAGTAAAAATAATTAAACACTGAAGACCCTAACAGAAGATTAAGGCCATAAAATTTCAGATAATTATATCACCCTTCTAAGCTTCCACCATCGCCGTCGCCGCCACAAAATCTGCAAATTCGTTTCAATTTCCGATCGATCGGAGATTTCTAGTGCCAGAGAACCCCCACGAGCGACAGCAACAGAGAAGAGCAGAGCAAGGCACCGTAACCCGTCGCCGGTAAACCAGCTCCGGAGTCCATTCCCGGCGCCGGCGCCGGAGCCAGATCGAGCTCCTGCGCTGCAGAATTAGAGGAGAGACACCACAGCATGAAGATAACGGAAAAGACGACGATTTCCGAGATTCCCAATTTCGCCATTTTCGCAGGTGTACGAGGAAGCGCAGAGTTTTTAGGATTGCGATAGGCGGAAAGAGAAGAGGAGACGATGTGAAGAAGACGATTGAGGTTGCCTGTATTTATAGATGTTTGTGTGGATCGCACAACGTTCGATTTTTTGGATCGTAGTTCAATTTTGAATCTGATGGAGAACGTTGGTGCAACGTTCGAATGCTTCGACGGAACGCGGGACCCACCAAAATAAATTTTTGAACTTTTAAAAGGAAATTGTACTTGTCCACGTGGCAACAGAAGACATAATCTCTCATTCCAAGAAATTTACACAATCCTCACGTGTACAGTTCAGTGATCATATAGATGAAGTTTGTGAAGAAATAAATTTACGGAATCACCCAATAAAAGTAACCACAATAGTGATTTTTGCTCAATTTTAAAGAGATATTAGCTAAAGTGGAAGAGAGAAGGATTGACGTTATCCTACAAAAACTTGATTTTTCTTTTTGAAGTGGGCTCCACCACAGTGTAATAACAACGCCATTGATCGCGCAAGGAGCAACAACAACCCCTAGCCGAGCGCATGCAGGCTGGGTGGGTTACCATAGTTTTTTGTTTTGTTTTTTGTTTGTTTGTTTGTTTGTTTGTTTTTTTCCCCTCCCCCATTCTCTCCTAGTTCATTAGTTGAGATAACTTGTGTATTATGTCTACAAAATGTACAATAAAAAGAAGAAAATATTTATTTTCAAAAAAAAAAAAGAAGAAAATATTTTAATATTTAGATTCTGAGAATTTACTCGATTTAATGAATGTTTAAAATTTAATTCAATTATGTAAAGTTGAATTTGAATTTGAGTAACGGATTACGTTACATTGAAATATCTTAATATTAATATAAATATAATATTATACATTTAATTCATATATTTATATACTTGCATATTATAAAATGACTATAATCAACATTTAAATTTAAGTTTTTGTTATGATATTTTGTTGCAAAATGCTTATAATTATTATTTTTTATTAAAAAATTTAGAAAATATTCTCAAACCTATTTGAGTTAAGCTTGACTAGCTCAAGTTTGACTTGATTTAATCTAGAGCTTAGAGCTCTAGCTTCGATTATTTGAATTGCGTTGAATTTTGAGTTTTGACGATTCAATTTCAATTTGACTTGATTATACCGTTAATTAGCTAGTATCATTCAGTTTTAGTACGTGTATCATCATTTTTATTCTTATTTTTAAAGCGAATGATTATTAATTTAATGCACAATAATATGGGTGATCAAAAAAGATTTGTGTGATAAGAGCTATCACATCACATTAAAAAACAGGGAGTAAGATAATAAGTATGTGACTATATTTAGTATTACACATAAAGAAATAAGAAAAATGATTAAGATATTTGATACATTTACATTAAAAAAATCTCAATGCATTTTTATTAATGACCCTTTAAACAAAGTTTATTGCATAGACCAAATGTTATTGGACAACATACTAGTCGGCAGAAAAGGCCATAATTATTTGACTACTTCTTTTGGAGAGTTCTTTGTTCCAAAAAAGCAAAAGTTTAAGAAGACTATATTTTAAAAAAATAAAGTGGAAAAAAGTTTATTTCTTAAAGTGAAATTAAATGGAACCATTCAATAAGAATTGTAATAGACTGTTGGTCAAGTGAGAAACAAAAAAGTTATCATCATAGTGAGTCATAATGCTATAATATGATTATTGTGAATACCATCTCGGTCAAATTTTTTTTTTTTTTTGGAAATAACCATCTCGGTCAATTGCATTGCATAATATCTTTTTCGGTGTTATTTACTTTTTATATGTTGTTCATGGATTATTATATAAAAATAAGATTTATCTAGTGCACATCATGCCATAATAACTGCAAGTTTCTCTCGTTACAAAAAAAAAAAAAAAAGAAGAGTTCTGCACCATCTTTTTGGTCTCCGCTTGTACCGACATGGTCTCGTCACAAAAAAATAGATAGCGTGTGTGACTCCCCCTTCATGTATTCACCCATGATGCATGGTTCCTTGTACCGACATCATCCTGCCCACGTAACAATTGTTACACATAATTGACTGTCTTACCCACCATGCCTCCGTATTTATCATCACATACAAGTTGATTAATCAGACTCCTAAAAAGTCATAGACTAATCAACCACATTCTCCGCCTTCTATTTGATCCATCAATCATCCTGAACCTATATCCTGACCAGTAAAAATAGAGGTTCACCCTTAATTTATTATTATTTTTCTAAAAATGGTTGTTGGGCTTTTGGTAAACTAAACCCCATCACAAAATTGGAGTCTAAGGTTCATATTCTATATTTTGTACTTCACAAAACTTCCACAGACAAATACATTGAATCTTTGGTACGCAAGTGACAAGTCTGGTTTCCACCATGTATTTTCGAGAATGCAATGCGCCCACTTCTTATATTAAACAAGTCCAGGACCAATAGGGGAGTCCCACAAGACCCACCTAATCAGTAAAGATCGTTTGTTGGCAGGGACACCAAGGAAAAAAGAAAAAAAAAAATAGCTCTCTTTCTCTCTCCTTCTCCACGATTCAGCTTTGAAATTCTGACAAAATCTCTCGTTTCTGCGATCTCTCAATCCCTTTGAGGTCAGTTTCCAAAACCCATCTCGCTTTAGTACTGTATGGTTCCCGGAAATTCAATTTTTTAATCATATATATGCATAGGTTTCTGCCTTGATCAATTTCTTGTTTGTTTGTTTGTTTCTCCTGCTTTTGTTGTTCTTGTTCATTGGATTTTGAGATTTTCTCTGCGTTATTCTGGTTATTGGTTGTCTGGGTAGTGTTGAGCTCATGTTTTGGGGATCATCGGTTGAGTTTTTCCCTGATTATGGTGCTAATTATTGTTTTTGTTCTTCAATTTTGAAAGTTTGAATCTTTTAGGTTTGGATTATTCTTAGGGTGGAGAATTGTGTGATGCTTTTGTGAATAATTTGATTTCGTGGGACTGTTTATAAAGATCTGGAGCTGTTAAAGCTGTTAATTTTGCTTCTTTAAACATTCATTCTCACAAAAAAAAATTGCCTTTTTTTGTTGTTGGGACTATTGAATGAATAAATGTTGTTCTTTTGATGTAATGATGTTGAAGGTTTTGCTAATCTGTTCTGAGGTGTGATTTGGGTCATGAGGAAGTGTAAATTTGCTTCAATTCTTGCCCACAATCAAACACCAGAACCAATTGAGCTGCCCCGTGCGAGCAATTTGCTTCATATCTGATTTAAGCATGGTTTATGTAGAAGAGCTTACCCAATGCTTTTCTTGTATGTTTTGAATAAGATTATGCATAATGTGTTATTATTTAGGATAATTAAGTTACAATACGCTACTTGGCAAATACTCTACGAGTTACAATAAGATTATGCATAATGTGGCTATGGCTTTTTGAGGCGTTGTGGTAGAGATATCCATCATCTACGAGTTTATGACTACCCTTTTAACTTAGATTCTAAAGTTTGATTTTTTACGAGATTATTGAAATACAAGGTGTTGTTTGATTTAACTTATTTAAGGTATAATACTCCCAAAATTGAATGCAGAACATTGTTTTGGTTGCCCGGAATAGTCTTGTCGTTAAAACTGAAAACTTTGTTTCGTTTAAACACCTTCCAAGCAGAGCCACAGTAGCTTGGGATTAAGATTTAGTTGAGTTGAGTTTATACCCCTATCAAGTTTATGCTTCCTAACAAGTATTCCTTTTGAAACAAAACATATGTTCTAACGACCCATTTCTTTTACCTTAAGTCGTTTAAAGTCTAGGGTTTTCGATTTGGGATTTCAGGAGGTAGTTGTGGCTGCGGGTAAGTTTTTTGTACCTCATAGGTTATACAAGTAAAGGATATTCTTTTCTTTCTTGTTTTTTATGTTTTGATATTTTGAGTTCTCTCTCCCTGGAGAGGAAGGTATAGCTGCATAACCCGCATTCTGGTTTTATATTAATGTGTTTTTTCCGAATGAATTTGAAGCAGTAGCGAGGATATGGAGCACAACGAGACAGGATGCCATCCCGCTCCCGAAGGCCCTATTTTGTGCATCAACAACTGCGGTTTCTTCGGAAGTGCAGCGAACATGAACATGTGCTCCAAGTGCTATAAGGACATGGTGTTGAAACAAGAACAGGCCAAGCTCGCGGCCTCGTCGATCGAAAACCTCGTTAACGGGTCGAGCGGCAGCGAGAAGGGGCCCGCTGTCGTCGACTCTGCAGACGTGCAGAACAACAGTTCCGTTGAAGCCACGGCCATTTCCGTGCCGTCGTCCCTAACTTCGAGCTCGAGCGAGTCTCCCGAGCTGAAGGCGGGTCCCAGCCGCTGTGCCACTTGCCAGAAACGCGTCGGTCTAACTGGATTCAAATGCCGCTGCGGCAACCTCTACTGCGGCTCGCATCGCTACTCCGATAAACACGACTGCCTCTTCGACTATCGCACTGCTGCACGCGATGCAATTGCCAAGGCTAACCCCGTGATCAGGGCCGAGAAGCTGGATAAGATCTAACGACACCGCCTCGTGCTCAAACTCTGTCGTGTATCGTTCACATCGGATCCCGGGATGCAGCGCAGGTTGGATCAACGCATTTATTCGCGCTTATTGGCAAGACTCTGTTTATTGACTTTAGTTTCCAAGTTCATATTACTGGTTTGGTGGATATCATTGTGATTATGGTTATTATGATGCATTATTCTGGTTCACTGCCATTCTATATCTCCTGTTTTCTGTCTACATCGTACATCCAAATCTAAAAGTTATCAAAAAACAACAACAAAAAAATTCCTCAGACAATATTTTCTGTTGTGTTTGTAACTTCTTCTTCATGGTCTTCTAAGCCATTTCAGGTGCTCCATTGCAATAGATATCAAGTCCAACTTATTATTATTAGTTTTTTTTTTAAATTTTTTTTTTTTTAATTTTTAGTGTGGGCTATAAACTAGTAAATTATGATTTTATTTAAATATAGGAGCAATGACACTTTTTGTTTTTTCAATTATAGTCAGTCATTTTTTGTTTGTATAGTGATTATTGATGGATGAACAATGTTATTTCTTTACAGTTTAAAAACATATATTATTTTTCCTTAATATTTGTGTGTAAGTGTGTAATGTCAGAGCATCCTCTTCTATAGTTTTTGAGGATATCAAGCTTATGCTGAGGAAAGATTTTTATCAGATTTGTGGGAGTTCTTGATTTTTATTAGATTTGTGGGACCCACTCGCGCAACACTCGCGTGTATTGCAACACGCATTCAGTGCACACGCTAGCTGATGTGTCTTGTGCTTTTTTTCTTTTTTTCTTTTTTTTTTTTTCAAGTTGACACCTCAAAAACCTGCGTCCGCTTTTTTTTTTTTTTTTAGTTGATACCTCAAAAACTACAAAACAATCATTGCTATTGAGGATACTCTTCATAAGCTATGATTGCGTTTTCATATTTAAAAAATTTGGATCAAACTTCTTTACATATATACAAGTGGTTAAATTTGAATTATTCACATAATTTCAATTTCATATATAAATAACGCCGCGAGTGAGCATAAGTTGAATCTAAATTAGTTTTTAAACAATTGTTTTTCTATCATAGTATCATATAAGATCAAATTTAAATGAATCATAAAGTTTCGGTTTTATATTTAAAGGACTCAAACTCTTTACCAATAAGCTATTTTGGTGATTTTTATAACATTATTATTACTCCGTACAAAGTAAAGTTGGGCTTCCCCACCGGTGGCTAACAGCCTCAAAAGTCATAATCCAAACCCCTTTTCACGTTTTGTGCTCTCCACTCTCCGCTATCTCTCCCAACAAATCTCATTTCCATACGCAACTTCGCAGCCATGGCGGCTCAGAGGGAGAAAGACGAGGCGGAGCTCAAGGTGCCGGAAACCCTACCCCTCTGCGTGCTGTCTTCTTCTTCTTCCGCCATATCACCGGAGACCTCAGATCCGAACCTCTCCGGCGTGGCTGACCTGAGATCTAGCCCCGCGGAGTCGCCGCCGCAAAGATCGGAGACGAAAAACGGCTTCGAGGCGTCGGAGATTCGGTCCTTGAAGAGGCCGAGGGACGTTTGCCGGTGCTCCGGAGCGGGATGCCGGCGGAAATTAGGGCTTGTGGGATTCCGGTGCCGGTGCGGGGAGGTGTTCTGTTACCAGCACAGATACTCCGATCGCCACGACTGCTCGTTTGATTACAAGGCGGCCGGCCGGGAGGCGATTGCGAGGGAAAATCCGGTGGTCCGGGCCGCTAAGATTCTGAAAGTGTGATTGCGAAAGAACCGGGTTTTCTGGCTTTTGAGCTGGGGAATGATTGGGGGTGTTGTACGTAAATTTGATTGAGGCCAGAGGGTGTTCTTGTCATTTAAATATATATCATTATTATAGTGGAAACTTTTGTTTTATTTTATTTTATTTTTTACTATTTTCACTAAGGAATTTAATGCATTTAATATTTGAATCATTGCGTATTATGGCTGATTATCTTTGAAGGGAAATACTAACCAAACCGTCACCAGTCGCATTTGGAGAAGGCAATCAGTAGTCTGCCTTTTCCTTCGCTGGAGAAGGTTGGAGATTCGTCGGAACCTTAGTAATCTGTAATTATAAGTTACTAATTAATTTTTGGACTTTAATGTTTCAAAATAATATGTTTAGGTTTAATTATAATTTTTAAAAATTTAAAAGGTTAATTAATTTTTTGAGTAAAGTTTAAGGGTCTTACACTTTTATGATGTTAGATATGTAAATAATCAATAAACGTAAAAGATAGGAAAAGAAAAGTACTTCTGATATGAAGAATGAACAAATATGATACTTCAATACTTCAATTGTTTTTGACAGGTTAATTTAACTCTTAATCAACCTTTAAAATAAGAGTTAATTCTAACGAAAGTCTCTAGTCTTTGGTGATAATTTTAAATTTAGTCTTAGATTATATTTTTGTCATTTAACATTTCAGACTATCATATTAAATGGTAAAAATGATAGTTTGGAACTAAATTTGAAATTGTTCCCAATATAATTCTTCAATTGTTTGACATGTTAATTTAATAACTCTTAATTAACCTCTAACAATAATCTTTAGTTTATGAGAAAGTATGTAGCCGCTACTCGAATGTGCACTATGAAATTAGCTTTAGATTGTTCATAGCTGGTTAGCTCAAACTAAGAAAGTCAATAGATAGCCACCACGTAGAGTCAAATTTGAAACCTTTTAGAGTTAAATGCTACCATATGGAGTCAAATTTGAAACTTTTGGAGTTAAAATTTATAATCTTGTGATACCAAACCAACTGTCTGACCAACTAAAAATAAATTTGTATGTCAATATCAATGATCCACATTATATTTGGGCTATGTTACATATATGTTAATATTAGTGGTTCACAGTACAATTGACAGTTTAGATCATGGGTCACATTATAACGAGTGAGGTTAGAAGGCTTGGGCCTAAAAAAAGAAATCCAACTGGTGTATCAAGACTTTATTCATGTACAATTGGAGATCCAACTGGTGAACAAACTAGTACCATTGGATTAAAGGGGTCAATTGGTTATGCTCCAGTGCTCCACCAGATAAGAATATTGTCATTAAACTTTATCACTTGTTTCCATAACTAACTAAAGCTAGCTTAAGAGAAAATTTTTATTTAATGCATAATTATTTTGTTAACCCAATCAACTTGACTTAATTAAGTTAATATTCAAGCCTGAATTAATTGAAGATAACATAATGCTTTTGATTTTTCTCCCCCCACTGGGTCCATGGCATAACTGTTGCGGTCCCCGATGGCCAGCTTGCAAAAATTAATTGTATTAATTGGCTCAAATTTCATTCACCTCCCAAGCACATTGACTTCTGACCCAGGTCGATCCTATCAAGTATTATCTCTTGTTTATTTATGATGTAGAGTGCTCTTGCATTTTTTATTTTGAAACATAATCATAGCTTAATAAAGGTTTGAAGACAACACATTACAAAGATAGAGCGGAGGGGTGAAATACCACTCCGAACAATCAGAGTTAAAAACGGAATTGTAGTAAGCCCGTCATAGCGTGATGATCAATTAAATTTTGAGCTAGCATTCTTATCCTAATTATAATTAATTGAAAATAATGCTATTGAGTTTTCAAACATATGGGGGGGCGGGCCTACTGGCCTAGGCAATAACTTAGCTTGAAAATTACAAGATGAGGACTTTGACGAACTCAAATGGAGTAATTAAGATGTATTTAAAAAAAGTAAAGGATGCAGATGAATAGTTAACAGAATATTCTGTTACTAAAGTTTACGGAATGTAGATGCATTTAAAAAAAAGTAAACGATATAGTAGAGGGTAAAGTATGAAAAGTTAATAAAAAAAAATACTAAAATCAAAATAATATGAACCATTTATTTCAATCCACCGCTACACTAACATTTTTTAGTTTTTTTTTTAAGGGCTCATCTTTATTTACTCTTATTATGTTGGTAGAAATTTTATTGTTAAATCATAAAATATAATAAAATTTCAAACTCAATTTATTATACCGTGGTGCATAGATTGGTTGACGAAGAAAAACCATATGGATATAGTGGCTGGGCCACAATGGAAACAGTTTCAATAATGTATATATATTAATTATACCAAAATTTAAGCAAAAGTCTATTAATTATGAAAAGATTTATGGATCCGCCCTGTATATGGATCTGTGATGGAGTACTACCCATATCAGATTCTTGATTTAGCATTTCTATATATACACCTACCCTGTGAGAAAATTAAAACACATCACTCGATCTGTTGTTTATCTAATTAAATAATCCATCTTTTTGAATTGTATATTGCTGAGAGAATTGAAGATGAGGCATCACAAAACCCTCTCATTCTTTTATTTCTCATCACCTGCTCTTTCTACTCTCCATCTTCTTCTTCTTCTGTTTTGCTTAATATTTAGTGTTACCCTTATTCCCACTTCCTCCTTTGCATCATCAAATGAAACCGATAGAATTGCTCTTTTAGAGTTTAAACACCGGATTTCTTCAGATGATCCCAATGGAGGAGTAGTTCTTAACTCCTGGAATGATTCTGTGCACCATTGTGGTTGGAAAGGAGTGAGCTGTGGTCGTCGACACCCGCGAGTTGTGCGTTTGGAGCTTCCTAAGATGGGGTTGGTGGGAACCATATCTCCTCATATTGGAAACCTCACTTTCCTCAGGGTTCTTGATCTCCGTAAGAATATGTTGCAGGGTGAAATTCCAGGAGAGATTGGTGGTTTGTTTCGACTAAGATATCTCTCCCTGTCTGCGAATGCACTGACGGGAGAAGTGGCTGAGCTTAATTTCAGCAGATGCGTACAGCTTAGGGAACTCTATCTTATTCAAAATGGCCTCCAGGGGAACCTCCCTACTGCATTCCAACTCCTAGCTAATTCGAAGAAGCTACAAGGCCTATTTCTGGGTAGTAACAGATTGACAGGTGGAATTCCTCCCACTTTTGGGAATTTGTCATCACTTCGAGTGTTGGCCTTGGAGGATAATCATTTGAAGGGACGTATTCCACAAGAGATTACGCGGTGTTGGGGTTTAAATGTTCTTTCACTTGGCATTAACAATTTCACTGGTACACTATCTCCTTCTTTCTTCAATATCACTTCTATACAAATTTTTTCAGTAACCAAAAACTCACTTGAAGGGACATTTCCAAGCTACATAGGAGACAACATGCCAAACTTGGAAGGCTTTTATTTTGGTGACAACAAATTCCATGGAACCATCCCAATTTCATTTCCCAACGCCTCTAAGCTTAAAATTCTTGAGCTATCAAAAAACCGTCTTGTAGGTAAAGTTCCAGATAATATTGGAAGGTTAAAAGATCTTCGAATTTTGAACCTTTTGTACAATCTTCTTGGTGGTAATGATCCCCTCAATGACTTGGCTTTTATAACATCTCTTTCCAATTGCAGTAATTTAACAGTATTTTCCATCGATGAAAATAGATTTGAAGGTAAATTGCCAAACACCATAGCTAACCTCTCATCCAAACTCCATCTCCTATCTCTGGAAGATAATAAGATATTTGGGACAATACCCGGGGGAATAAAAAATCTAGTTAGTTTGATTGCTTTCGACGCAGGAGTCAATCTATTATCAGGTATTATTCCAAGTGAGATAGGTGAATTGCATAAACTACAAGTTTTTAGTCTTGAAGAAAACCAATTATCTGGAAAAATTCCACTCTCACATTTTAACCTTACTTCCCTAGCTTCAATTTTTTTGGATAACAATAAATTTGATGGCAATATACCCTCAAATGTGAAAAACTTCAGGACTTTGAATGAATGGCACATTAAAAATAACAAACTAGATGGCACCATTCCTAATCAAGTTTTTAATTTGCCATCTTTGTCAAAGTACCTTGACCTTTCCCATAATTCATTCACTGGTCCATTATCTCCTGCCGTGAGCAAATTGAAAACACTAAATGCCTTAGACATCTCTGGGAACAAATTGTCCGGCAAAATTCCAAATACGATTGGAGATTGTTTGAGCCTTGAATATCTTGATATGCATGATAATCTCTTTGAATGTAAAGTCCCACCTTCTTTGATTTTCTTAAAAAGCATTACACATTTGGATATCTCAAACAATAAGTTGACTGGAGAGATACCAAGAGACCTCCAAAAGCTGCCTCTCTTGCAATATTTGAACCTTTCATTCAATGATCTAGAGGGGGAGGTACCAACAGTTGGAGTGTTTGCAGTGGCAACCAATGTATCGTTGCTTGGAAACAAAAAGCTATGCGGTGGTATACCTGAGCTAAAGCTGCCTCCATGTCCTGTGAAGAAAACAAAACATAGAAAGCATTTAAAGCTTATGATTGTTATCTTCACATGTATCTGCTCAGCTTTGGTGTTTGCGTTATTCATAGCTTTTCTAACATTGTGTTGGAGGAAACAAAAAAGGATGGAGTCAGCTAAGCCATCCAAAGTCGAAAAGCTTTCCAAAATCCCTTATAGAGACTTGCATCAAGCTACTGATGGTTTCTCTGACACAAATTTGATTGGTTCGGGAAGTTTTGGCTCTGTTTACATGGGAAGATTTAAGCATGGTGGAGAACAAACAATTGCAGTGAAAGTACTTGACCTTTTAAAAAATGGAGCTTCAAAGAGCTTTCTTGCAGAATGTAAAGTATTGAGGAACATACGCCACCGAAATCTTGTTCCAATTTTGACTTGCTGCTCGAGTTGTGATTTTGCAGGTAATGAATTCAAAGCTTTAGTTTATGAGTTCATGGAAAATGGGGATTTGGATATGTGGTTGCATACACATTCATCTAATGCATACACAACTGTTCTAAGTGTTCTTCAAAGGTTAAACATTACAATTGATGTAGCTTGTGCATTGCATTATCTCCATGATGATTGTGAACCAATGGTTATTCATTGTGATCTAAAGCCAAGTAACATTCTGCTTGACAAAGACTTAACTGCACATATTGGAGACTTTGGTATATCAAGACTTTATTCACGTACAATTGGAGATCCAATTGGTGAACAAAGTAGTACCATTGGATTAAAGGGGTCAATTGGTTATGTTCCACCAGGTAAGAATATTGTCATAAAACTTTACTACTTGTTTCCATAACTAACTAAGCTAGCTTAAGAGAAAAAGTCATATTCATATATCTTATCTTATGTTGAAGAAGTTCTATACCAAAAATTAAAATGATCTATTAATTTTTATTTTTTCATTTGCTTTGTTTGTTTTCACAAATAATCTGGATTTAGAGTACGGGATAGGAGCAAATGCATCAACTTTTGGAGATGTGTATACCTTTGGAATCCTTTTGTTGGAAATTTTCACTGCTAAAAGACCCACGGATGCTTTATTCATGAATGGTGGATGTGAGAGTCTCTACGAGTATGTTGAGGCAGCATTATCGGAGCATGTGATGAAAATTGTTGACCCATTGCTTCTAGCATGCCTAGAAAGCAACCTTGGAATAAGACAAAATGAAGGGTTGGAGAATGATGAAAATTTGGTTGAAATTGAAACGAGCAAGGTGCATAACTTCTTTCTCTCCATCTTTAAAATTGGACTCACTTGTGCGTCAGCATCACCGACAGATCGCATGCGTATGAATGAAGTGCACACAGAATTGCAGAAGATTAAGAAGGCCTTCTTTGCATAATTAAGCAAACATGTCTTGTGATTTGACAATGTTTCCACTAGCGAACTACCAATTATGTTAATTTTGTTGTTTATTTGGACTAATAAATGATGCTCTGTGTTTTTTTTGCTATAAACTTTTTTTGGATTCTTCTTTTGTTATATGAAAGCAACAAATATTCTATATATTTTTATACTACACTAAAGGTCCATTTGAAAACCTGGAAAATATTTTTCCAAAAATAATTTTATAAAAATGATTCATTTTCGAAATTTTTTTTAATTATATATATATGGTTAAAATAATTTACCACTTGATATTACGATATTCACAAATCAAAACAAAAGATGAATCTTGGGAAAGTACAATATCAATACAAAAAAATCTGGAGATATTCTATGCAACAGAGGGTGCATGTTTGCTTGTTCTTATACAAGAAGCTCTTTTTGATATTCCATATTCGATCCAATGGGGAGGTAGAAGTACAAGAGAGCCCGATTTTGAAGATGGAGAAAAAGGAAAGTAAGCATCTCGCTCTCCTATTTGGTGTAGAACAAAATTTGGTGAAAACGAAATGTTGGACCCTAGAAACAAAACATTGATGATCTAAAATCTCCAACATGAGCAATTAAGTCCTTATCAAGAAAAATATTACTCTGTTTCAAATCACAATGAATAACGGGTGGTTCACAATCATTATGAAGATAATCCAATGCTGAAGCTATATCAATAGCAATCATATATTAACCTTTGAAAAGCAGTCAAAACATTTGTTCTTGCAGCTGAATGTGTATGCAACCATGTATCAAGATTCTCATTTTCCATAAACTTATAAACTAGAGGTTGATGAGTGTGGTGAAGGCACCACAATTCCATCACCAATAGTGGTAAGCAAAGAGTTTAAATTAGATTCCAGCACCTGGACCTATTTCTATATATATATATATATATATATATATATATATATATATATATATATATATATAAATAAATGCATAATCATTAATCCAGAAGTTTTGTTTAGAAGCTAGTTTGATGTTATCTGATTAAAAATTGTAGTATTGTTTCAGTTACAAAAATAAATTGCAAATGAATTTTAATTAAAAAAAAAACTACTAATTTTATATCATGTTTGCAAAATTGCAATGTAATAGGTCTTTTATATAGTTGTTATTCTATTCCCATTTCCCAGCCAATCTTTTCTATGAACAAAATGTGTTGCAAATGTTTGAATTAGTGTAATATGCTCGCCAATTTCTCACCACCAAATTCCAAGTCTTCCACTATGTGGTTCAATTCTTGCTTTCTTACTTTCCGTCCATCACGTTATTCACGTTAAGATTTATACATTTTTAAAATATTATGTTAATTTTTATATTTTTATGAGTTAAAAATCATTTTTAAAATATATTTTGAATTATTTGTTTATAATTAATGCAAATTAAAGTCTTAGTCTTCTTTCAATCGTCCTACATCGCGTCCATTACGATTAATAAAGTGCTCTAACTGGCCACCATATTCCACTATGAGATTTAATTTGTCTCCTCCGCTTTTACACTTACCTACCAATTAACAGTACGCATATCAGATTCCATGCATCTTCATTTATCATGTCTATATAAACAATATAATATACACCCTATGACAAAAACACACATCTCTCTCTTGTTTATCTAATTAAATAATCCGTCTTTTTGAATTGTATATAGCTGAGAGATGGAGGTGATGAAGAAGATGATGAGGCATCAAAAAACCCTCCCATTCTTTTATTTCTCATCAGCTGCTCTTTCTACTCTCCATCTTTTTGTGTTTTGCTTAATATGTAGTGTTACCCTTATTCCCACTCCCTCCTTTGCATCAGCACCTACTTTCTACTCATCAAATGAAACCGATAGAATTGCTCTTTTAGAGTTTAAACACCGGATTTCTGATGATCCTAATGGAGGAGTAGTTCTTAACTCCTGGAATGACTCTGTGCACCATTGTGATTGGCAAGGAGTGAGGTGTGGCCATCGACACCCACGAGTTGTGGGTTTGGAGCTTCCTGAGATGGGGTTGGTGGGAACCATATCTCCTCATATTGGAAATCTCACTTTCCTCAGGGTTCTTCATCTCAATGGCAATAATTTGTACGGTGAAATTCCAGGAGAGATTGGTGGTTTGTTTCGACTAAGATCTCTCTACCTGTCTACGAATGCACTGACGGGAGAAGTGGCTAAGCTTAATCTCAGCAGCTGCGTACACCTTAGGGAACTCTATTTTAATCGAAATGGCCTCCAGGGGAACCTCCTTACTGCATTCCAATTCCTAGCTAATTTGAAGAAGCTACGAAAACTAGTTCTGGGTAAAAACAGATTGACAGGTGGAATTCCACCCACTTTTGGGAATTTGTCATCACTTCGAGTGTTGGCCTTGGAGAATAATCATTTGAAGGGACCTATTCCGCATGAGATTACCCGCTGTTGGGGTTTAAATATCCTTTCACTCAGTGGCAACAATTTCAGTGGTACACTATCTCCTTCTTTCTTCAATATGACTTCTATACAAATTTTTTCAGTATCCGATAACTCACTTGAAGGGACCATTCCAAGCTACATAGGAGACACCATGCCAAACTTGAAAATATTTTATTTTGGTGGCAACAAATACCATGGAACCATCCCAATTTCATTTCCCAACGCCTCTAAGCTTCAAATTCTTGATGTAGCACAAAATCATCTTGTAGGTAGAGTTCCAGATAATATTGAAAGGTTAAAAGATCTTCAATTTTTGAACCTTGGGTACAATCTTCTTGGCAACAATGATCCCCTTAATGACTTGGCTTTTATAACATCTCTGTCCAATTGTAGTAATTTAAATTTATTTTCCATTCATGAAAATAGATTTGAAGGTAAATTGCCAAACACCATAGCTAACCTCTCATCCAATCTCCTTTACCTATATCTGGGAGATAATAAGATATTTGGTACAATACCTGGAGCAATAAAAAATTTAGGTAACTTGATCGGTTTCAATATAAGAGGCAGTCTATTATCAGGTATTATTCCTAGTGAGATAGGTGAATTGCATAAACTACAACTTTTAGATCTTGATGAAAACCAATTAACTGGAAAAATACCACTCACCCTTTTTAACCTTACTTATCTAGCTTCACTTCTATTGTATAACAACAATTTTGATGGCAATATACCCTCAAATGTGGAAAACTTCAGGAATTTGAATGAATGGTACATGAAAAATAACAAACTAGATGGCATAATTCCTGATCAAGTTTTTAATTTGCCATCTTTGTCAAAGTACCTTGACCTTTCCCAAAATTCATTCACTGGTCCATTATCTCCTGCCGTGAGCAAATTGAAAACACTAAATGCCTTAGACATCTCTGGGAACAAATTGTCCGGCAAAATTCCAAATACGATTGGAGATTGTTTGAGCCTTGAATATCTTGATATGCATGATAATCTCTTTGAAGGTATAGTCCCACCTTCTTTGATTTTCTTAAAAAGCATTACACATTTGGATATCTCAAACAATAAGTTGACTGGAGAGATACCAAGAGACCTCCAAAAGCTCCCTCTCTTGCAATATTTAAACCTTTCATTCAATGATCTAGAGGGGGAGGTACCAACAGTTGGAGTGTTTGCAGTGGCAACCAATGTATCATTGCTTGGAAACAAAAAGCTATGCGGTGGTATACCTGAGCTAAAGCTGCCTCCATGTCCTGTGAAGAAAACAAAACACAGAAAGCATTTAAAGCTTATGATTGTTATCTTCACATGTATCTGCTCGGCTTTGGTGTTTGCATTATTCATTGCTTTTCTATCATTGTGTTGGAGGAAACAAAAAAGGATGGAGTCAGCTAAGCCATCCAAAGTTGAAAAGCTTTCCAAAATCCCTTATAGAGACTTGCATCAAGCTACTGATGGTTTCTCTGACACAAATTTGATTGGTTCGGGAAGTTTTGGCTCTGTTTACAAAGGAAGATTATTTGAGCAAGGTGGAGAACAAACAATTGCGGTGAAGGTACTTGACCTTTTAAAAAAAGGAGCTTCAAAGAGCTTTCTTGCAGAATGTAAAGTATTGAGGAACATACGCCACCGAAATCTTGTTCCAATTTTGACTTGCTGCTCGAGTTGTGATTTTGCAGGTAATGAATTCAAAGCTTTAGTTTATGGGTTCATGGAAAATGGGGATTTGGATATGTGGTTGCATACACATTCATCTAATGCAAACACAACCGGTCTAAGTGTTCTTCAAAGGTTAAACATTACAATTGATGTAGCTTGTGCATTGCATTATCTCCATGATGATTGTGAACCAATGGTTATTTATTGTGATCTAAAACCAAGTAACATTCTTCTTGACAAAGACTTAACTGCTCATATTGGAGACTTTGGTATATCAAGACTTTATTCACGTACAATTGGAGATCCAATTGGTGAACAAAGTAGTACCATTGGATTAAAGGGGTCAATTGGTTATGTTCCACCAGGTAAGAATATTGTCATCAAACTTTACTACTTGTTTCCATAGCTAACTATGCTAGCTTAAGAGAAAAAGTCATATTCATATATCTTATCTTATGTTGAAGAAGTTCTATACCAAAAATTAAAATGATCTATTAATTTTTATTTTTTCATTTGCTTTGTTTGTTTTCACACTTAATCTGGATTTAGAGTACGGGATAGGGCAAAGGCATCAACTTTTGGAGATGTGTATAGCTTTGGAATTCTTTTGTTGGAAATTTTCACTGCTAAAAGACCCACGGATGCTTTATTCATGAATGGTGGATGTGAGAGTCTCTATGAGTATGTTGAGGCAGCATTATCGGAGCATGTGATGAAAATTGTTGACCCATTGCTTCTAGCATGCCTAGAAAGCAACCTTGGAATAAGACAAAATGAAGAGTTGGAGAATGATGGCAATTTGGTTGAAATTGAAAAGGGCAAGGTGCATAACTTCTTTCTCTCCATCTTTAAAATTGGACTCACTTGTGCGTCAACATCACCAACGGATCGCATGCATATGAATGAAGTGAGCACAGAATTACAGAAGATTAAGAAGGCCTTCTTTGAATAATTAAGCAAACATGTCTTGTGATTTGACAATGTTTCCACTGGCGAACTACCAATTATGTTAAGTTTGTTGTTTATTTGGACTAATAAATGATGCTCTGTGTTTTTTTGCTATAAACTTTTTTTTGGATTCTTCTTTTGTTATATGAAAGCAACAAATATTCTCTATATTTTTATACTACACTAAAAGGTCCATTTGAAAACCTGAAAAATATTTTTCCAAAAATAATTTTATAAAAATGATTCATTTTCGAAAAATATTTTAATTATATATATATGGTTAAAATAATTTACCACTTGATATTACGATATTCACAAATCAAAAGATGAATCTTGGAAAGTACAATATCAATACAAAAAAATTCGGAGATATTCTATGCAACAGAGGGTGCATGTTTGCTTGTTCTTATACAAGAAGCTCTTTTTCATATTCCATATTCGATCCAATGGGGAGGTAGAAGTACAAGAGAGCCCGATTTTGAAGATGGAGAAAAAGGAAAGTACGCGCTCTCCTGTTTGGTGTAGAACAAAATTTGGTGAAAACGAAATGTTGGATCCTAGAAACAAAACATTGATGATGTCTAAAATCTCCAACATGAGCAATTAAGTCCTTATCAAGAAAAATATTACTCTGTTTCAAATTACAATGAATAACGGGTGGTTCGCAATCATTATGAAGATAATCCAATGCTAAAGCTATATCAATAGCAATCATTAACCTTTGAAAAGAAGTCAAAACATTTGTTCTTGCAGCCGAATGTGTGTATGCAACCACGTATCAAGATTCTCATTTTCCATAAACTTATAAACTAGAGGTTGATGAGTGTGGTGAAGGCACCACAATTCCATCACCAATAGTTGTAAGCAAAGAGTTTAAATTAGATTTTTAATCATCTGATGATGCCATAGAAAGTAATTAACTGAGCTTATACTTCCGTTTCCTGAGAACTCTTCAGAACTCAGCACATAACGTACAGAACCGAGCAACGATTCATCAGAAGACAAACGGGGATGAGATGGAGATGATGATCCTCTTCGGCAAACAAAATTTTAATTTCTTAGTGTGGTCTATGAATTATTACACAAGAACGAGATTATCTAATGCACACCATCGGATATGTTGATCTTAGTAGGAATGCACTGTATGGTCAAATTCCAACACAGATTGGTCGTTTGTTTCAACTAAGATACCTCGACATGTCTGCCAATACATTCCGAAATTGAAGACTCAATTGGAAATCATACTAGTACTATTGGATTAAAGGGGTCCATTGATTACATTCTATAATCACACTTTTAAAAAAGTTAAGGAGGCTAATTGACTTTTTAGTTAAAGTTTGATGGTCTATTTAACCATTTTCTAAAAAATTAATGGTTGTGGGAGTAAATTTTAATTAGCAGCAAGCTAAGTTGTTGATTTAGCATATGTATATAAGCAGTGGCTCCTGAGAATAGCATATCACTCAATCTCTTATCTGCCGGGCCGGATTTTGGATATTTGTGGTCCCGTTCTTATAAATAGATGATGTCATGCCAAAAGTATAAGCCCAACCAATCTTTAAAACCAGTACGACTTACTTCAAATTATCTCAGATTCAGTGCTTGAGAATCATCTTTGCTGTTGGGGAAGCATAATGATTTTGTCATGCTCAATTAGTTAGATCCTAATTACTAGGGGCCGGGAGAGAAGTGATTTAGGATAAAACTGATATATTTTAGGATTAATTGTAGATTTTTTTTTTAATTTCTTAAATAGCTTAAGTCAAAAATAAATATTGAATCCTCTAAAAATGGAGGCCCTATGCTGTTACCCATCTTGCACGCCTTAAAATCCGGCCATGCTTATCTAAACCCGACTTGATTGAGGTGATAAAGATGAAGCATGAAAAACGACCTATGTCTGTTATATTAATAATTAATAGAAAGTCTTCAGTCTTCAATTCTTGCTTTCTTACCTTCTGTCCATCACGTTATTCACGTACAAGTAGCCCCACCTCAAATAAAAAGGGTGAGTGGCATTTTTCCCGATAATTGGTTTCAATCAAGACTCAAATCTTGTAGTTTATGCAATTTACCTATCTCACTAGGAATAATACCTGATAATAGATTGACTCTTGTCCCAAAAGCTTTCAAGCTAACTAGATTTTTTATTCCTCCTGATATGTTATTCTCCCCCAGATATAGGAGATAGAGTTTGGATGAGAGGTTAGCTATGGTGTTTGACAATTTACCTTCAATTCAAATCTATTTTTTTTAATGGAAAACATATTTAAATTACTACAATTGGACAGATCGAAATTTTAAAAAAGCCAAGTCATTGAGGGGACCATTGCTACCGAGAAGATTAAAATTGTACTCAAGATTCAAAGCTACAAGATCTTTCAAATCAAGAATCTGGTGCATGGACTCCGTCAAATCCGGCCATGCTTATCTAAACCCTAACTTGATTGAGGTGATGAAGATGAAGCATGAAAAACGACCTATATATGTCTGCATGCTATATTAATAATTAATAGAAAGTCTTCAGTCTTCGATTCCATGTATCACGTTATTCACGTACGAGTAGCCCCAACTCAAATAGTTGCATTCATACCCGTAATCCAACAGACTGGAAATGAATGTTTAAATTAGCATAAAATGAATATAGTTCTCTAAATTCTTACCCACATTTGTATTCAAATTTGATTGGAGAAAGAAAAAAAATGAATTGATAAGGAAGACTCTTTCCTGAAATTATGAATTTTTTATATACTAATTAATTACACACCCACCCTTTTATATATATATAGCAAAACAACTTTCATTACTACATATAAATCACCTACAATGTTGAACATATAACATCGATTATTTACAAATCCAAGGTCAAAATATTAAATATATTTATAATTCTGGTTTTTAAGAAAAACAAACATTATATCTCATTTTTAAATTTGTGAACAAAGACTAGGGTAGGTGGACTCGGTCCATAACATGCATAATTTGTCTTTTTTGTCGTTACAAGATGCTATGACCCGATCTTGTTACACACTCTAACCACCATTATGAGATTTGCCTCCTCCGCTTTTCAACTTACCTACCAATTAACAGTACGCATATCAGATTCCATCTTGGATTGATTTAGCATGTCTCATCTATATAAACAATATAATATACACCCTGTACTGTCACAAAAACACACATCATATATATCACTCTCTTCTTTCTCTAATTAAATAATCCTATCCATCTTTTTGAATTGTATGTATATAGCTGAGAGAATTGAAGATGAGGCATCACAAAACCCTCTCATTCTTTTATTTCTCATCACCTGCTCTTTCTACTCTCCATCTTCTTCTTCTGTTTTGCTTAATATTTAGTGTTACCCTTATTCCCACTTCCTCCTTTGCATCATCAAATGAAACCGATAGACTTGCCCTTTTAGAGTTTAAACACCGGATTTCTTCTGATGATCTTCTTAACTCCTGGAATGACTCTCTGCACCATTGTGGTTGGCAAGGAGTGAGCTGCGGTCGTCGACACCCACGAGTTGTGGCGTTGAGGCTTCCTAAGAAGGGTTTAGTGGGAACCATATCTCCTCATATTGGAAACCTCACTTTCCTCAGGGTTCTTGATCTCGATAGCAATAATTTGTACGGTGAAATTCCAGGAGAGATTGGTGGTTTGTTTCGACTAAGACATCTCAACCTGTCTTTTAATGCACTGACGGGAGAAGTGGCTAAGCTTAATTTCAGCAGTTGCTTACACCTTACGAAACTCTATTTCGCTTACAATGGCCTCCAGGGGAACCTCCCTACTGCATTCCAATTCCTAGCTAATTTGAAGAAGCTACAAGTACTATATCTGGGTAGTAATAGATTGACAGGTGAAATTCCTCCCACTATTGGGAATCTGTCATCACTTCGAAAGTTGAGCTTGCAGATGAATCATTTGGAGGGACATATTCCGCATGAGATTACACGGTGTTGGGGTTTAAATTTACTTTCACTTGGTGCCAACAATTTCACTGGTACACTATCTCCTTCTTTCTTCAATATCACTTCTATACAAAATTTTGAAGTAGCCCTAAACTCACTTGAAGGGACCATTCCAAGCTACATAGGACACACCATGCCAAACTTGGAAGGCTTTTATTTTGATGCCAACAAATTCCATGGAACCATCCCAATTTCATTACCCAATGCCTCTAAGCTTCAAATTCTTGACTTATCAGAAAACAAATTTGTAGGTAAAGTTCCAGATAATATTGGAAGGTTAAAAGATCTTGAAAGGTTGAACCTGGAGTTCAATCTTCTTGGTAGCAATGATCCCCTCAATTACGATTTGGCTTTTATAACATCTCTGTCCAATTGTAGTAATTTAAATATGTTTTCCATTTCTAGAAATAGATTTGAAGGTAAATTACCAAACACTATAGCTAACCTCTCATCTAAACTCCAGTTCCTAGCTCTAGGTGATAATAAGATATTTGGTACCATATCAGGAGGAATAAAAAATCTAGTTAGCATGATCGCTTTCGGAGCAGAATTCAATCTATTATCAGGTATTATTCCTAGTGAGATAGGTGAATTGCATAAACTACAACTTTTGAGTCTTGGTGAAAACCAATTATCTGGAAAAATGCCGCTCACTCTTTTTAACCTCACTTCTCTAGCTATAATTAATTTGGAAAACAACAATTTTGATGGCAATATACCCTCAAATGTGGAGAACTTCAGGAATTTGAATGAATGGTACATGAACAATAACAAACTAGATGGCACCATTCCTCAACAAGTTTTTACTTTGCCATCTTTGTCTAAGTACCTTGTTCTATCCCGCAATTCATTCAGTGGCCAGTTATCTCCCGCCGTGGGCAAATTGAAAACACTAAACACATTAGATATCTCTGGGAACAAATTGTCGGGTGAAATTCCTGATACAATTGGAGATTGTTTGAGCCTTGAATATCTTGACATGCATGATAATCTCTTTGAAGGTAAAGTCCCACCTTCTTTGATTTCCTTAAAAAGCATTATGCATTTAGATATCTCAAACAACAAGTTGACTGGAGAGATACCAAGAGACTTCCAAAAGCTCCCCCTCTTGCAATATTTGAACCTTTCTTTCAATGATCTAGAGGGGGAGGTACCAACAGTTGGAGTGTTTGCAGTGGCAACCAATGTATCATTGCTAGGAAACAAAAAGCTTTGCGGTGGTATACCTGAGCTAAAGCTGCCTCCATGTCCTGTGAAGAAAACAAAACACATAAAGCATTTAAAGCTTATGATTGTTATCTTCACATGTATCTGCTCGGCTCTGGTGTTTGCATCATTCATTGCTTTTCTAACATTGTGTTGGAGGAAAGAAAAAAAGATGGAGTCAGCTAAGCCATCCAAAGTTGAAAAGCTTTCCAAAATCCCTTATAGAGACCTGCATCAAGCTACTGATGGTTTCTCTGATACAAATTTGATCGGTTCAGGAAGATTTGGCTCTGTTTACAAAGGAAGATATGAGCAAGGTGGAGGAGAACAAACAATTGCGGTGAAGGTACTTGATCTTTTAAAAAGTGGAGCTACAAAGAGCTTTCTTGCAGAATGTAAAGTGTTGAGGAACATACGCCACCGAAATCTTGTTCCAATTTTGACTTGCTGCTCGAGTTGCGATTTTGCAGGTAATGAATTCAAAGCTTTGGTTTATGAGTTCATGGAAAATGGGGATTTGGATATGTGGTTGCATACACATTCATCTAATGCAAGGACACCCGTTCTAAGTGTTCTTCAAAGGTTAAACATTGCAATTGATGTAGCTTGTGCATTGCATTATCTCCATGATGATTGTGAAACGACGGTTGTTCACTGTGATCTAAAACCAAGTAATATCCTGCTTGACAAAGACTTAACCGCTCATGTTGGAGACTTTGGGATATCAAGGCTTTATTCAGGTACTATTGGAGATCCAATTGACGAACAAACTAGTACCATTGGATTAAAGGGGTCAATTGGTTATGTACCACCAGGTAAGAAATATTGTCAATAAAATTTGTCACCTGTTTCCATAACAAACTTATGAGAAAAAGTGATATTCATATATGGTAGTATCTTATGTTGATGAATTTCTTTCCCAAGCTAAGCTATGTATTTAAAATACTCTATTAATTTTTTTTCATTTGTTTGTCTTCGCAAATAATTTTGATTTAGAGTATGGGATAGGAGCAAAGGCATCAACTTTTGGAGATGTATATAGCTTTGGAATCCTTTTGTTAGAATTGTTCACAGCTAAAAGGCCCACAGATGATTTATTCAATGATGACTGTAGCAATCTTTATGAGTATGTGGAGATGGCGTTGCCTAGGCAAGTGATAGAGATAGTAGACCCTTTGCTATCGACATGCCTAGAAAGTAGTCATAGAATAACACCGGATGTAGAGTTGGAGAAGGATGGCAATTTGGTAGAAATTGAAGAAAGCAAGGTGCATAGCTTCTTCCTCTCTATCTTCAAAATTGGGCTCACTTGTGCTTCAAGATTACCAATGGATCGCATTCAAATGAATGAAGTGAGCAGGGAATTACAGAAGATTAAGAAGGCTTTCTTTGCATAAAATTAAGCAAACATCTCTTGCGACATACAATATCTCCCTGGGTGAACTAGCTAGCAGTTGAGAAAAGCTTGATTTTGAATTTGCCTAATATATATGTTGCTCTAAATTTCTTTTGATGTAAACTTTTTCTTGGATTATTCTTTTGTTGTATGATGGGAACAAGCTGCACACATTTTCTATACATGTTCTTATATTATGCGTTGTAATTTGGTTTGAAGTTTGTATAAATAGTTATCATTTTGTTGGTTTCTAAAACTGGTTAACTGGCAGTGCCTGAAGTGAGCACGGGCAAATTATCTATGGACCGTGGTCCCCTTAACAACATGAACCAAGTAAAAAAATAATGTTATTTTGAAGTTTTTCCATTAACAATGATAGATAGTAAATTCTATTAGGGTCCATTTTCTCATTATTTAGTTTTATTTTATACACAGGATAATTTCATTATAATGAATATGTGAGATTTGTTATTTAGTTTCATTTTATACACAATGTAATTTCATTATAGCATCACTAAAATATCATTATTATACGCAATGTAGTTTATGGGCAAAGACTCCCCAGAAACCAAACTGTGAGATGAAACAAATGATGAAGGGGTGATTTGATTATGGCAAGCTGGGAGTCTTCATCAGCAATGGAAGCATAGAAAAATGGCTATCTGAGTTTTCCAATCCATCTTCAGAACTCTTAAGAGACATTTTTCTCTATAATGTCACACTCAGCGATTTGCTAAATGCAAGTATGCAATAGTCAAAGTGGATGATCAATTCTTATATATGTGAACCATGCTAGTAAGACTCAAACTGTGGGTCATTTAGTCTAAATCTAGATTAACCTCACTAAAGTAAAGTACAATATGCTATTGAAAAATATAGAAAAATTACATCTTCAATAGTAATACATCTCCAATAGTAAAAAATTATCTGCATTTTTTAAGCTTCTTGCACTTTACTCTGATAAATTAACTTAAAGTTGTTCATAACTGATCATCGTAAACCAAGAATGTTAAATGCAACTCTGATCTATGCATTTTTTTAAGCTTCTAGCTCCTCCGTGTCTCAAGGCATGCTTGCTTATTTTTATACAAGGCCTTTTTTTTAAGCTTCTAGCTCCTCGGAATCCTATAATTTGAAATCAACTAATACTCAAATTAAAGAGTTTTTTTTTCCCCCAAAACTCTCTCTCGATTTAACTTATTACACAGTTTTCTTAGTAGAGTTTACTTTTTTTGCAAGATATTATACAATACTGAAGAGTGATTGAGAGTTTCCTAATCACTCAAAAAAATATTTTTACTGCAATAAATTAGTACCATGTGAGCATGAATTATATAACAACTTAGGCCACTAAAGTATTATCAACTTGTTAAAAACGCACTATATTAAAAAAAAAAATTAATGGTTGACGCCTTGACGGAGTCCATTTTAATTAGCAGCAAGTTAAGTTGTTAATTTTGTGTAAATAACCGTGCGGTCTAGTCACTCTAGTGGGACGAAGTGATTCTCTCAAATGAGAGCTGAGATCAAGGGTTCAATCCCTAATGTCTAGTGAAGGCAGTATTGATTCTTTGAAATAGAGAGGTGAATAATTTATGAATGTACCAAAAAAAAAAGTACACTGATTCGAAAGGGTAATACTATACGGGTCGGGTCAGGTTGAAGCAATCAGGAATACAATTTTTCTTACTAAAGAGAAAAAGTATTATATTTTTCATAATAAGTAATGTTGACAAGTGTCCCTTACTTATAAGGGAAAATTTAATATTTTTGAGAAAAAAATGTAATACTTGAAATCTTAACTGATTTTTAGATTTTGGTTCATATATTAAATTTCACATTTATTTCAAGTACAAAATTTGCATATATTATACATGAAAGTAAAATTATTTATATGTTTCATTAAAATGAACAAATCTAAAAATATTTTAAATATTAGGTAAAAAAAATTATTCATATTATCTAAACTAAAATTCTAAATTTACAATGTTATAGTGTAAAAAAATATCACTTCGTAAATTTACAAAATGAATGTTAGTAAATATGTTTTATCAACAAAAAAAAATAGAGAATAAAAAACAAAGAATGAAGGTTTTTTTTTTTTTTTTTTAAATGAAATTCTAAAAACAAGAAAATAGAAAACATAGAATATTCTCCATTTTTTGTTTGTTTGTTGTTTTACACATGGAAAATTACTACCATACTCACATTTTCTTTCTTTCTTTCTTTCTTTTTTTTTTTTTTCAATTTTCTATTATATTTCTTTAGCAAAATGAAGATTTTTTCCTATTGGGCCGGGTTGTGAGACCCTTGGGGCGAGTGATTTAGCCTTTTGTGAGCAAGAACAATGAAGAATTGAAGAATTTATTTTTATTTAATGCGTAATTATTTTGTTAACCCAATCAACTTGACTTTACTAAGTTAATTTTTAAGCCTGAATTAATTGAAGATAACATAATGCTTTTGATTTTTCTCCCCCCGGCCCCGGCCCCACCGGGTCCATGGCATAACTGTTGCGGTCCCCATGGCCATCTCGCAAAAATTAATTGTATTAATTGGCCCAAATTTCATTCACCTCCCAAGCACCTTGACTTCTGACCCAGGCCCGGCCTATCAAGTATTATCTCTTGTATATTTATAATGTAGAGTGCTCTTGTACTTTTTTTTTTTTGAAAAATAACCATAACTTAATAAAGGTCTGAAGATAACACATTACAAAAATAGAGCGGAGAGGTGAAATACCACTCTGAACAATCAGACTTAGAAACAGAATTGTAGTAAGTCCGTCATAGCGTGATGACCAATTCAATTTTGAGCTAGCATTCTTATCCTAATTATAATTAATTGTTAATAATGCTATTGACTTTTCAAACATATGGGGACCGGGCCTACTGGCCTAGGCAATAACTTAGCTTGAAAATAACAAGATGAGGACTTTGAGAACTCAAAAGGACGTTTTTCTATTAATATTGAGTCCCATCTTATTAACCAATAATATTGATGATATAAAATATAAGGGGAGGAGAACCACTCTATGCAAAACATGGAACATCTCACCAAAAATATCAACTCTTACTCTATAGGAGCAACTCCAACCAAATTGGTCGAATAATTAGTTTGATAATCACAATATTCTAAGTTCAACTCCTTATGAGAAATATTTATTAATTTTCTTAGTAACCAGTCAGCTATTGACAATCTAGACCGGATTACCTCCTAATGGTTAAACTTCACCTAAAATGCACCTCGGGTAGAGTTGGCGGACTAAGTCAAAACATCAAAATTGACGGATCTGTTAAAATCTTGGCGGATCCACTATTTACCAAACAAGACTTTTGTGAAATTCGCTAGATAGACCAGCCAGTTTGTCAGCAGTATTATTTTGTTCACGTGCAATCCAGGCCACCTGCCATGACTCGAGTCTGCACAGTTCATTCTTGCAGGCTCTTAAGATGTTATGAACTATGGTGTTTGATATGTTGCTCCTATTAATATCCTCCACAATCTCTTTAGAATCACATTCAAAGATGACCTTTATGCATCCCTATAGCAACTTGTATGCCCCTTATTTGCTCTTATTATGTTGGTAGAAATTTTATTGTTAAATCATAAAATATAATAAAGTTTCAAACTCAATTTATTATACCGTGGTGCATAGAATAGTGGCTGGGCCACAATGGGGACAGTTTTCAATAATGTATATATATTAATTGTACCAAAATTTAAGCAAAAGTCAATTTGGTAAGGCTATTATTTACCTATCAGGTTCAATTCTTGACTTAACATTTCTATATATACACCACTCTCTTGTATGTTTATCTAATTAAATAATCCGTCTTTTTGAATTGTTTGTAGATGAGAGATGGATTTGATGAAGAATATGAGGCATGAGAAAACCCTCTCATTCTTTTATTTCTCATCCTCATCATCAGCTGCTCTTTGTACTCTCCATCTTCTTGTGTTTTGCTTAATATGTAGTGTTACCCTTATTCCCACTTCCTCCTTTGCATCATCAAATGAAACCGATAGAATTGCTCTTTTAGAGTTTAAACACCGGATTTCTGATAATCCCAATGGAGTAGTTCTTAACTCCTGGAATGACTCTGTGCACCATTGTGATTGGCAAGGAGTGAGCTGTGGCCATAGACACCCACGAGTTGTGGGTTTGGAGCTTCCTGAGATGGGGTTAGTGGGAACCATATCTCCTCATATTGGAAACCTCACTTTCCTTAGGGTTCTTGATCTTAATAGCAATAATTTGTACGGTGAAATCCCAGGAGAGATTGGTGGTTTGTTTCGACTAAGATATCTCAACCTGTCCGTGAATGCACTGACGGGAGAAGTGGCTAAGCTTAATCTCAGCAGCTGCGTACACCTTAGGGAACTATTTCTGGGTAGAAACAGATTGACAGGTGGAATTCCTCCCACTTTTGGGAATTTGTCTTCGCTTCGAGCGTTGGGCTTGGAGTGGAATCGTATGAAGGGACGTATTCCACCTGAGATTACGCGGTGTTGGGGTTTATATTTCCTTTCACTTGCTGGCAACAATTTCACTGGTACACTATCTCCTTCTTTCTTCAATATGACTTCTATACAATTTTTTTCAGTAACTTCAAACTCACTTGAAGGGACCATTCCAAGCTACATGGGACACACCATGCCAAACTTGGAATGCTTTTATTTTAGTGCCAACAAATTTCATGGAACCCTCCCTATTTCACTTCCCAACGCTTCTAAGCTTCAAATTTTTGAGGTATCAAAAAATCGTCTTGTAGGTAAAATTCCAGATAATATTGGAAGGTTAAAAGATCTTATATTTTTGCACCTTATGTACAATTTTCTTGGTAGCAATGATCCCCTCAATGACTTGGCTTTTATAACATCTCTAACCAATTGTAGTAATTTAAAGGGGTTCTCCGTTTATAAAAATAGACTTGAAGGTAAATTGCCAACCACCATAGCTAACCTCTCATCCAAACTCCAGTTCCTATTACTAGGAGAAAATAAGATATTTGGTACAATATCTGGAGGAATAAAAAATCTAGTTAACTTGATCGCTTTCGGGGCAGGAGTCAATCTATTATCTGGTATTATTCCTAGTGAGATAGGTGAATTGCATAAACTACAAGTTTTAAGTCTTTTTAAAAATCAATTATCTGGAAAAATGCCACTCACTCTTTATAACCTTACTTCTCTAGCTACACTTAATTTGGATACCAACAATTTTTATGGCAATATACCCTCAAATGTGGAAAACTTCAGTAATTTGAATGAATGGTGCATGCACAATAACAAACTAGATGGCACCATTCCTCAACAAGTTTTTAATTTGCCATCTTTGTCTAAGTCCCTTGACCTTTCCCATAATTCATTCACTGGTCCGTTATCTCCCGCCGTTGGCAAATTAAAAACACTAAATGCCTTAAACATCTCTGGGAACAAATTGTCGGGCAAAATTCCAGATACAATTGGAGATTGTTTGAGCCTTGAATATCTTGATATGCATGATAATCTCTTTGAAGGTAAAGTCCCGCCTTCTTTGGTTTCCTTAAAAAGCATTACGCATTTGGATATCTCAAACAATAAGTTGACTGGAGAGATACCTAGAGACCTCCAAAAGCTCCCTCTCTTGCAATATTTGAACCTTTCTTTCAACGATCTAGAGGGGGAGGTACCAACAATTGGAGTGTTTGCAGTGGCAACAAATGTATCATTACTTGGAAATAAAAAGTTATGCGGTGGTATACCTGAGCTAAAGTTGCCTCCATGTCTTGTGAAGAAAACAAAACAACGAAAGCATTTAAAGCTTATGATTGTTATCTTCACATGTATTTGCTCGGCTCTGGTGTTTGCATCATTCATTGCTTTTCTAACATTGTGTTGGAAGAAACAAAAAATGGTGGAATCAACTAAGCCATCCAAAGTTGAAAAGCTTTCCAAAATACCTTATAGAGACCTGCATCAAGCTACTGATGGTTTCTCTGAGACAAATTTGATTGGTTCAGGAAGTTTTGGCTCTGTTTACAAAGGAAAATTTGAGCAAGGTGGAGGAGAACAAACTATTGCGGTGAAGGTACTTGACCTTTTAAAAAATGGAGCTACAAAGAGCTTTCTTGCAGAATGTAAAGTGTTGAGGAACATACGCCACCGAAATCTTGTTCCAATTTTGACTTGCTGTTCGAGTTGTGATTTTGCAGGTAATGAATTCAAAGCTTTGGTTTATGAGTTCATGGAAAATGGGGATTTGGATATGTGGTTGCATTCACATTCATCTAATACAAGGACAACAGCTCTAAGTGCTTTTCAAAGGTTAAACATTGCAATTGATGTAGCTTGTGCGTTGCATTATCTCCATGATGATTGTGAACCGAAGGTTGTTCATTGTGATCTAAAGCCAAGTAACATTCTGCTTGACAAAGACTTAACTGCTCATATTGGAGACTTTGGTATATCAAGACTTTATTCACCTGCTACAATTGGAGATCCAATTGGTGAACAAACTAGTACCATTGGATTAAAGGGGTCAATTGGTTATGTTCCACCAGGTAAGAATATTGTCATCAAACTTTACCACGTGTTTCCATATGTAGCTAGTTTAAGAGAAAAAAGTCATATTCATAAATCATATCTTATGTTGAAGAAGTTCTTTCCCAAATATTAAAATGATCTATTAATTTTTATTTTGTCATTTGCTTTGTTTGTTTTAACAAATAATTTGGATTTAGAGTACGGGATAGGAGCAAGGGCATCAACTTTTGGAGATGTGTATAGCTTTGGAATCTTATTGTTGGAAATGTTCACAGCTAAAAGACCCATAGATGCTTTATTCATGAATGGTGGATGTGAGAGTCTCTATGGGTATGTTGAGGCAGCACTATCGGAACAAGTAATGCAAATTGTTGACCCATTGCTTCTAACATGCCTAGAAAGCAACATTGGAATAAGACAAAATGAAGAGTTGGAGAATGATGGCAATTTGGTGGAAATTGAAGAGAGCAAGGTGCATAACTTCTTCATCTCCATCTTTAAAATTGGACTTACTTGTGCTTCAAGATCACCAATAGATCGCATGCATATGAATGAAGTGAGCAAGGAATTACACAAGATTAAGAAGGTTTTCTTTGCATAAAATTAAGCAAACATGTCTTGTGACATACAATATCTCCATGGGTAGAAATTAAGAAAAGCTTGCTTTCCAATTTGCCAAATACATGTTGCTCTAAATTTCTTGAATTTTGATTTAAAATTTTCTTGGATTTTGTTGTATGATGGGGACAAGCTAAGCTCCAAGTATTATCTATGTTGTTATATTAAATGTTGTGATTTGGTTGAAATTTTGTACATTAATTAGAGTATAACTATTTCTCTTAAATTGACGTAACACGAATAAACGATCCTAAGGTATGATATGCACAATTAGTCAACTAATTAACCTAACATAAGTTTATAAGAAAATAAAACTGCACTAAAATCATCTTGTGTGACAAACTCATTACACAAAAAATATGGGTCCCAATTTTTATTCCTTTCTTTTCTTCTTCCTCCTATAAAATTAAAACACACGACATAAATTTTTCTCTCTTGTAGCCCACTTATCATTTTCCGATTCGAAAGACTATGCCTACTATATTAATAATTAATAGCAAGTTATGAAGATGGTTGATCCATTGCTTCTAGCATGCCTAGAAAGCAATAGTGGAATAAGACCGGATCGGACAAAGAGATGGAGAGTGATGGAAATTTGGTAGAAATTGAAGAGAGCAAAACCCGCAACTTCTTTGTCTCCATCTTCCAAATTGGGCTCACTTATGCTTCAACGTCACCAATGGATTGCATATGAATGAAGTAATAAGGGAATTACACAATATCAAAAAGGTCTTCTTTGTATAAAAATAAGCAAACATATCTTGTGATCTAACATAAATACTATCCTTATCATATTTCAGTAAAGTTGTCATCACATTCAGTATGAAGTATACTTTGAGAGCTTAACCACTTACCTTCTCACTATCTTGTCTGAGGTAGCTAAGGATCGGACTGCCTCAACCTGCAAGTAGCCAAAAAACAAGTACTTGTTAACCCAACCAAAAAGAGTTTTTTTAAACTTTTGGTTCTCGAAATTTTGTGACATTTCCACCTATATAGTCTTTTACTATCATTGCTTCACTAATAGCCCCTCGACTTTAAATTTTTACCACTTTTAATATAAAGGAAAGGAAAAACCGATATGCTACCTAGCTTGATCTTTCTGTCGATCTCGAACCTATACCCTTACAATAATGGTATAGTAAGGGGTGACACCAAATTAGTGGAATTTACCTGTGGTGGTTTCGTTAGTCACTCCCTTCTGAATTTACCGGAATTTACCGGTGGTGGTTTGAAGTTTAAAATTAAGACAAATTGGCACTTATCACCAATCATTGCATATAGCAAAAGACGAATCCTTGGAAAGTACACTATTAATACAAATTTAGAGACATATAATTTGGCTAATAAGGCAACGAATTGAATTTACCTTAAATTAATTCCAAGTTCACATGTGAAGATATTTCTTTCAAGACATGTTTTCTTATTCTTATGCAAGAAGCTTTTTTATCCTATGTAACTCCCTGGCAACATCTTTCATATGTTTTTTATCTGATGGCGATGTAGAAGCACAAGAAAGCCCGGTTTTAAAAATGGAGAGGAAGAAACTATGTATCTTGTTCTCCTTAATTTTCACCAATCTTCCATCATCCTCAAATAATTTATCCGATCCATTCTTGCTTTCTATATTGGTATGCTAGAAGCAATGGATCTACAATGTTCATCACTTGATCTGGCAATGCTGTTGCAACGTACTTACTTACAGAGGCTACATTCATTACCGAATAAATTATCTGATTGACTGAACGCAGAAAACCTTCCACTGGGCAGGCGATCGTGTTTTTTACAGGATTTTTAGTTACTCATGTCAGCATTCTCACTTTTGATATCTCCAGGGTCTTGTCACCAAAAACCTTCCGTGGGTCTCCCTGCATTGAACATTTCCAACAAAAGAATTCCAAAACTATATATATCTATATACATCTCCAAATGTTTTCTTTCAAGACATGTTTTATTATTCTTATGCAAAAAGCTAGTTTTATCCTATGTAACTCTCTGTCAACATCTTTCATATGTTTTCGATCTGATGGCGATGTAGAAGCACAAGATAGCCCGATTTTGAAGATGGAGATGAAGAATACTGGAAATACTGTCCAAGTTGCTGGAAAGCTTTCACATTGGATTGCTTAAAGATCTTGAAAAGCTATGAAACCTCAGATAACTTAAAGGATTTCCTTCTTATCTCAATTGTGGATGTGAACCTAAAAGAGGCTGATGAGTGTGAAGAAACCATGATTCCTTCCTTCCTGCAAGTCCTCGACAAGCTTCTTAACATGATAATTCCGTAGCGGAATATTGCGACGAAATAATTCCGTAGCGAAATATTGCGACGAAATAATTCTGTCGCCAATTTACGACAGAACCTTTCCATCACGATTTGGCAACAAAAATAATTATTTCCCGTTACAATTTTTGCAACAAATATTCCGTCGCAAACGAACAATGAAATTATTTTTCATCACAAGTTTTGGCCACAAATATTCCATCACGATTTCGTAGCATTTTTTTTTAATTTATATACTAATACACTATTAATTCTAAAATATAACATAATTTCAAAACATTATCCATCCAAATTAAGTTCAAGTAATAATACATATTAATCCACATCTAATTTAATAAGAATAGTCAATTCAAATCTAAACAACAATATAATAGCCTTAACAAACAAGAATCAACATTAAGATCAATTTGCAACAATCTATAACCGCATGCCTAGATAGCGAGAAGATGGTGAACTCAAGGGTGTGGAAGTGGACGCTTCACAAATGGGTGCTCTAGAAATTGAGAAGCGGTTGGACGAGCATTTGGGTCAACTTGAAGACAAAGACGTATAAAATGTTGTGCATCACTTGAAAGTGTGTTAGGCACATGAGGTGGCTCACCCCTCCCAATCTTAAAGA
Source organism: Ipomoea trifida (assembly GCA_003576665.1). NCBI lineage: Eukaryota > Viridiplantae > Streptophyta > Magnoliopsida > Solanales > Convolvulaceae > Ipomoea > Ipomoea trifida. The sequence goes on along the minus strand of CP025650.1, from coordinate 1,118,454 downwards.
GAGCCTGAATCTGCAATTGCAAAGGAAATGCAATCAGTCTCTAGAGTACATCCCCTGTCATGGGTTTCAACTTTCAAGTATAGATCAACCTATGAAGCAGGGAGACATGGAAACATCTAAATGGCTGGTACATCCCCAATCATGCATACTGAATTTTCAACATACAAGAATAGATTATGGCCATAATTTCTTTTTAGCATGTTTCCACCAACACATAGGAAGCATGCCAAAAGACAAAGGCCCTGTCAGCCAATTTTGGCTTATTTGACCATTATTAGTTGTTTGGTTAATAAGCTTTTTGTAACTCCAAAATACTAAAATTCAAAAGGCTACTCAAAGTAGCCTTTTCAATTAGCTTTTTGAGAAAAGAAATTATACCAAACAGCTATCAGCTAACAGCTAATCTATCAAACAACTTTCTACTATACAATCAGCTAATGTTATCAACTAATCATACCTTCTAACTCAATCAGCTAACAACTATTTACCAAACAGGCCAAACACATCTGAAGTAAACTTTTTATAAAAGAAACCACATTTTGAATCTCTAGCTCATTACGTTGAATTATTAAGTTCCATATAGAGAAAAAGGTTGGCCAGCATAATACATGAAAGTAAATATGATCACATACATGGCCTAGATGGCAATAAGGAAATTGTCGTGTAAGCATCTCCAGGACAGTGCAGCCAAGGCTCCATATGTCTGCTGCAAGCCCATAGCCACCGTTCCTTCTATTAACAACCTGAAGCCACAGTTTAATGTAATCAAGAAAAAGTTGATGGCCTTTTATTTCAGCAATCACACGTTTGATGTTTATATTCATTACATATTAGTCATAACAAGGCATTAAAGATTTAGTTTACTATGCAACCCCAAGAAGAACAAAAGGCAGCAACATCAAAAGTTATTCACTCAATACACTTCATGCCTACGG
>CP025650.1:1082844-1110143 GCA_003576665.1 Ipomoea trifida | reverse complement strand
GCACCTATAAGGCACCACAGAATAGCCAAAGTATAATAGATAAACAGTCCATGAAGCATTTTCATAACAGGAAAAACAAAGAAATGTAGCCTAACTAATACTTACTCTGCAATGCCTTCAAATACTGATCCAAATGATCCCCGTCCCAAAAGTTGACCCTTCTGCCAACCTGTAATAATGCGAATGAATCTCCAATTTGGAGATATTATGGACATAAGCTCCGTTGTAGTGCTAGAAGAATCATCATCATTGGCGGTGAATGAACATGATGCGACGGCGGTGGGTGAACCGGAGAACTGGTAGACGGCGACGGTGGGCGAACTGGGCGAGGCTGGGTCGACGGCGAAGGCTGAGATGGTGTTCGGCAATGGCTGCGTCGACGGCGGTAGGCACTTTGGTCGACGGCGAATTATTTCCGTCGCTACAGAATGTCGCGAATCACGATTTTTCTTGTAGTGTGAGCTCATACTTTTGTACCTATCTTGAGAACTCTCAAGAGACACAATCTCATCATCAAACCACAGCTCATTACAAGCTACTATGGGCAAAAATTCTCCAGAACACGAATGGGGACGAGACAGAGATGATCCCTCTCCTTGATATGCACTAGAAGAGATCGAACTATTCCTAGAAACATGTAGAGCACAAGATGAATCAGGTGATGCAGAGGTGGTTTGATTATGGCCTTGCTGGGAGTCTTCAGCAGCGGATGACACATTATTCACCAATGCTCCAAAAGAGATCGAACTAGTCCTAGAAACACGTGGACTGCAAGATGAAGCAGGGGATGCAGTGGTGGTTTGATTAAGGCCTTGCTGGGAGTTTTCATTAGCAGGTGACATATGGTTCATCAATGGAAATGTAGAAAATTGGCTAACCAAGATTGCCAATCCGTCTTCAAACCTCTTAAGTAGCATCCTCTCAGTATTAAACCCCTGCGCATTACCTGAAATTATAGGTAAAAATTCCCCATAACATGGACGGGAACCCTCTCCTTGAAGTGCACCAGAAGAGATCGAACCATTCTTAGAAACAAATGAAGGGAAAGATGAAGCAGGTGATGCAGTGATGGTTTGATTATGGCCTTGCTGGGAGTCTTCATCAGCAGATGACACATTGCTCATCAATGAAAACATAGAAAAATGGCTATCTGAGTTTCCCAGTGCACCTTCAGAACTCTTAACAGACATTATGTCGTCACTAAACCCCTGCTCATTGCCTGCAATTGTGGGAAAAAGTTCCCCATCACACAAGTGGGGATGAGATGGGGATGATCCTTCTCCTTGAAATGAACCAGAAGAGATTGAACTATTCCTAGTAACACATGGAGTGAAAGATGAAACAGGTGATGCAAAGATGGTTTGATTATGGCCTTGCTGGGAGTCTTCATCAGCAGATGACACCGAGTTTGGCAATCCATCTTCAGAACTCTTAAGTGAAATCCTCTCAATATCAAACCTCAACTCATTACCAGCATTTCTGGGCAAAGACTCCTCTGATAACAAACTGGTTTGAGATGGAGAAAATGTGCCTCTTTGAATTGAGCTTGAAGGGCTTGAATTTTTCCTAGGGGAACCTAAACAGTAATTTAAATCAGGTGTTCATGATTTCACATGCACAATAACAGAAGAAGGTTTGCTTCAACATGTTAGAAAATATAGATGAATAGATACTAAAATGTAATAGATACTAATTAAAAAAAAAAAAAAAATCGGTTCAACATGTTAAGAAAGTATATATGAACAGATACTAAATATAATAGATACTAAAAAGACTAAAAAATAAAAAATAAAAAATCAGTGACTTATATTTAGTACATGATATGATGCATAAGATCGACCCATAACTAAGATAAGAGGTTTGAATAGAAACTCATAAAGCAAGAAAAATAATGACATAATCTAAACAGTCATCATTTTGGATTTTTGTTATTGGAAGTTATTGTTAAAAAAATGTATATGCACAAAAATAGAGCTCTCTTATCTGGTATTTGAGGAGGTTATGCGATTGCGAGTATGTATGAATCACATTCTTCAGATATGCAAAGAGCATTATATGAATTATATATATAATAATTGAGTTTTACTTACTTGTGGAGAGGTGATTTTCTCCTCGACTCCGGAAAAATGAGCGATGATGCAATAACTTCTTCACCGCGAAGAATAGGCCGCCGCGGCCGCCATTGCCGTCGCCACCAGACATGTTGTGCTTGAGCTTCGAATCCGAAGAAAACCTACGAGCAGATTTTGAGGTAGAAGCCACGAAGAATCGTTTCCATTATATAAACTGGAAAGCATCCCCTCCATTAACTGTTTTCTGGTAAATTTCTTCATACTTTCCAGAGCTTTGCAGTATGAACTCAATGTGGCGTTTCTCTGTCCAAGTAATTGGCAATGGCAAAGTCTATTAATGTCTAGCGACTAGCGGTTGACTGGAAGTCTTTGGCACCGTGTTTCTTTCTCCATCTTTTTTATATAGGACGAAAAATTATCAAAAAAACTAAAAGATTAAGTGGTATATGATGCTAGCTACCAAATTGAAGTATGTGTTTTATTTCAATTAAAATTTTATATTGTATGTTCGCTAATAAGTTATTTTTTATGTGAGACTCCTTACAAATGTTTACATTAAAATTTTGAACGTGAGAGTAAAAAATAAAAGTACATTTAATATTTTTGAGTGTCGCGTTTCTTTGATTTACGGAAAAAAAATTGGGTGACAAATTGTGAATAAGGACGCAGAATCGAACTTGACAAACGCAATATAAGAATTACATTCAATGTGATAAGCTTCTTGTAGGCACTGAACACCTTCACAAATCCCGTCGTGGTAGAGTGCGGAGCTAGAGATTTTGATTAAATAAATTAATATAGATTGTCCATAACTAACCGGCATATATTAAGATCAATAGACAGCCTCTTTTCAAGAGTTAAACTTAAAATTTTATATTCTCGTACCTAAAAAATTACAAGTTCAATTTTTTTCGACACTACTCTACTCTTATACAAAGAAAAATGCATTCAACTTCCTTTTTTTCTTACATGCAACAAGATTTCTTGACATTCATAAATAGGATTGTTTCTGCATATACAATTTCCATAATCACATTTACTCAAACCATTTCATCTCCTACCTGAAACACAGTAAGCTGTCCAAACTTGTATCTATACATCATCAGGTTTTGGCTACATTGACATTCCTTTGGTTTCTAAAGCAGCCTAGAATGCCCTGTGCCTGCAGGAAGCCGAAAACACAAGTCATCAGCGTCGAGCATATATATATAATATATAAACATAAATGTGCAGTCCAACTATCAGTTTAGACTTTTAGTTCAGATAGAGCACGTGCTTCAAAATAAGAACGTAAATTGTATGGTACATTGTTGATAGTTAGCATCAGACCTTTTCTCGTGCTCTAGGCGTGCCACATCGCGACAGGGATACTAATGGCGGGACAGCTCCGGCCCGGAGAGCCATATTGCAGTGGCGAACGCTGTTGGTGCAGAGTTGCATGAGAGCAGCAGCGGCGTGCTCCTTGACTCTTGCGGATCCCAGCTCGACGGCGTCAACCAGGACGGAGATCCCTCCTTCCTGACCGATTGCTATTCTCCCGGGGTGAATGGAGGAGAGATTGGACAAGACAGCAACCGCTTTGTCAATCAGCGCGGCTGCAGGGTCCATCAGCTCTATGAGGTGCTTTACAGCGCCTGCCTGCACAATTCGAGCCTTGTTTTCGTGAAGTATTGACAAGTTAAACAATGCTGTTGCTGCATCTTTCTTGCCCCGGGGAGTCCCGTTTCCCAGCAAGTTAACTAGGGCGTTTATTGCCCCGGACCTCCCGATCTTCATCTTACAGTCCTCGATAACAGATATGCTGAAAAGCGTGGCAGCAGCGTTTTCTTTGGCCTCGGGGGTGCCTGTCTCGAGGACATGAACCAATGGCTCGATTGCATCAGCGTTTGCAATTGCATACTTGTTGTTATCGTTAATTGACAAATTGAGGATTGCTGTGACAGCATTTTCCTGGACTATCGTGTCTTCCGAATGCAGCAGGCTAACCAACACGCTGATAGCACCGGAATTGGCAATCACGACTCGATTGTCCATGTCAAGCTTGGCAAGGAACCGAAGCTCAGCTGTTGCATTTCTCTGCACATCAACTGAAGGCGTCTTCAAGTCCTCGACTAGCTTCCTAGCTTTTTCCTCGACTTCCACAAGATCAGCCCTCGTTTCAGTTGCAGACGAGGAAACTATTCTTGGGAAAAACCTCTCACACTGTCTGCTCCATTTCGGGATACAATGAGGCCTTGGCACTGGTGTGGACAATAACTCTGACTCGATCCTCAAGGCAGCCAGAGCAGAAGCAGGCTGAGATCCTGATGCAACCTCCACCGAGGCATCAGAAGAGTCATTAGTCCCTGAAGACGTCTCGTTCCCATCACTACTCGTGACTGAAAAACTCGAATGGCTTAGCGTGCTGGGTGCAGAGGTAGTTCGATTATGGCCCTGACGAGAATCTTTTTCAGCTAATGCCTTTGAAGATAGCAGCATCGAAAAGTGTCCACCTGAGTTCATACTTCTAGCTCCCGAGCTTGCCAGCTTGTCTTCGTAACTCTTTAGTGGCATCCTCTCCACATCCGACCCAACTGCATTACCTACAATTCCCGGCAAACATTCCTCCGAAGATGAACAAGAATGAGACGAAGATGCTGCCTCACTTTGAACTCCACTAGAAGATAACAAACTTTTCCTAGGGGAACCTGCAGAACGAGCTGAATCAGGTGATGAAACGTTATTCTCCATTGGATCGGGCGAGATATGGTTATCCCGAGGCGTGCCACATTTCAAAAGCGCCACGACCGAAGAAGGCTGGTTGGAGTTCAAAGACTGGACCGGATCAGGCAGCTTCACATTGTTCGTCACACACCAATTTTCAATCAGTGCCTTAACAGTGTAATTAGGGATGAGATTCGTGTGTGCCAGAGCTTGTCGTGTCTTAGGGCAGACAACGAGACCAAGATCAATCCACTGACGAATAAAGACACGCTCGTACGTCTGTCCAGACGCAACAATCACCGGGTCAGTCATTAGCTCAAGCGAGAGTGAACAACAGAAATCAGCAGGTATTGGCACGGGGGAACATTTCTCGGACTGTTTCATCGTGACAAGGTGGTTATGCATACGAGTAACGAGAGCCACGATCTGCTCAATATATTCAACTTCATCGAACCTATCGGCTTGTTCAGCATTCTCCTTCAATTTCTCAAGGGATACAAGCTCGATAAGAAGCTCCTGGTTCGAGTTTAAGCTCGTATAGTCTGCAATTTTGGCCAAACTATCCAACGTAGCTCCAGGACTTTCCACATCTTTTACTGCTTTACTGATTCTCGTAGATAGCAGTTCATAATCCATAGATTCGATTTTCAGTACACAACGCTGCAATTCATACACATAATATCCAACATAAAGAGCTCGAAAAGGAATTCTTACAAATCGATAAAAGAATGGGAGCAAATGTTATAACTAAGAATCTGCCCAGAATAGCACTAACCTCAACAGATGCCAAACTCGATTCACGAAGACATCCATTAGAAGACACGAGTAGCTCAATAACTGCCAGGCTGCACGTTCGAACTTTTGCAATCAACGACTCGGCTTGCAGAACCTGTACGCCCATACATCAGCAAAATAGAAATAACATAAGGTTGAGATACTACATTGTAACAGAGTCAGTAGTACTAAAAAAAAAAAAGAAGAAATAACATAGTATCTGTAGGTCTTTTTGTTTAAGTAGTGTAGCGGATCTATCTTAAAGAGTTCCTCTTCATTATCATATCTGAAAAGTATTTAAAAGGCTTAATGAAAAGCATAGATATAAAGACGTACAAAATAGACTTTACTGTTCAATATTTGCCAGGTCTCAAACAGCTCCTGAAGTTCATCAATTGCATGACTCAGTTCCACATACGCTTTTTGGAGCCGTTCAGAAGATATTTCGCTATCAACAACGCCATTGAGAACTGTCTTTATCGGCTTCAATATGTCTTCAGTCTCCCGATAGTATTTATGAAACAATTCGAGATTTAAGCTTGGTAGTGATGCTAGAAGGAAAAAGTCAGAGATGTTGTCGAGAAGCAAATCTAGTAAAGGAATCCCCATCCCACGTGTTTCTAGGAGAGCGAAAACCCTCAGCAAAGAGATGAAGAATCAATTTGCGGTATCAATATTGGAGCACACGTCCTAGAGAAGTGGCAAAATTCATGCATAAAGTACCTGGAAAATTCACCATGGAAGAGTATTAGTTTGCAGTTGCCACAACATAAAGAAAACTCGTAAACTTGGATAGGGGTGAACAAACACCATTAGCTAATGCTTAGTCAGGCAAAAAGAGACCCGAGCTAAGACTTAAACAGAAAAACTAGAATAGATAAACAGCGAGACTGCGAGAGGCAATGATTGTAAACAATAACGAGAAAAGTGAATGAACAAACAATGAAAAAGAGACCAACACAAAAACACACAGCAGCCAGAGATAGCACATTTAAACTATATGAAAATTCGACATTAAGGTATCATATCCTCAACAAGCTTCATAAATAGTGAAACTTTTTACACAATTATAAGCACCGCAATCATGCTGCATAGGATCAGTGGTGCTGCATCAAGTCATAACCCGATAACGATGCTAAGGAGTAAGGACTAAGGACACTACTCTACCCAATGCCAATGCATTTTAGTAAATTTACTTAACCAAATACAACAAGAATGCCAAAAAAAAAAAAAAAAAAACACAGAAGGTCCTCTAAAGAACAAGCATAAGAACAATTTCACCAGAACTGCAAAAGTACACACAACCTAAGATGAGTGGATTTCACATCAACTTATAGCTAACCCCCCCCCCCCCCCCCACCCCATATTTTACCTATCACTACCCAGTACCCAGTACCCACCATTCTTCACCCTTCCACTGTTGCCAGTAAGCATTAGTTCCAAGATCAGCAAATTATTTCTCCCTAAACAAAAAAAAAGTCATAAAGACTGCAGCTTTTTTCCATGAAATCCAACCAACCAGCTTCAAAATTCAATAACATTTATCTATCAATTCAACCACCATGGTCAAATTTGACCTGGTACATTTCCAGTTGGTCTGGGAATTCACAAGCTACAATACACACACAGAATTAAAAGGGGGAAAAACCCTTACCCATCTCTGAAAACTGAGTCTTGATAACACTACACACGAAACAGTTTAACAAAGTGGACTACATATAGATTAAAAACAAAATCAACACAAGAAGAAGAAGAAGAATGGAGTTGAGAACTTACAGAAGTGAGAAATGGGGAATCGTGAGCAGGGGGCGATGGAAGGAGGAGAAATGAAAGGCGGAGAGATGATTGGAGACAGAGTCAAGAGTTTGATTTCTGGAGTACATAAAGATCATAAATTCAGAACACACTATAACGACCTCTTCTCGTGTTTTGCTCCTTTTGCCGCGTTCAAATTTCTAGTCCTTTATTTGACTTCAACGTTTATTCGATCTTTAAAAACTTGACATTTTCTTCGAATTATCTTTGATTTCCTTTAAATTTAGAGATTTTTCATTATGCTAGTGTATAATTTCTTCTAGTTTTTATTCTATGTTTTACTCTACGTCATGTTTTGATTCATCTAGAATCTTTCTATTCGATCAAAGAGTGGATTTTGAATTGTTATGATTACCTGAAGGTGCATGATCTTAGCCTACAAAGGGTCACAATGAGATAAATCAGCTTAAATTGTCCATCTTAAGTCTATTTTGATTTACAACAAAGTCAGCTTAAATTGTCCATCTTGCGTCTATTTTGATTTACAACAAAGTCCGTTACATAAATGTGCGCTCTATGTGAAGTCAACATTGTGATCTAAGCTGAAACATGAACGTAAATCAGTATAAGTTATCCATATCCGATCGCTTCAAACCAAAGAAGTCAATATACAATTTTTACGATGAATCAAATTTAAAATCTTGTACTTTCTCTGTGTAATTTTATTTGTCTGATTCGATTAACGGGACTTAAACGAAGTTATTTTTAATTCAAATTTTCAATGATTACTTATTAGTTATTACCCATCAATCAACATTAGACAGCAACTCAAGTTGGATGCATCTACCACCATGCATGTCCAAGCAAATGAAATTAATAGCTTGGAGGAAAACAAACAAAAAAACTACATTAAACAAGGGTGAACAACGCCACAAACTCGGTAAAAACAAGTGGTTTGACTGCTTCATGAGGAAACTCTAATTTTTTTTTTTAAGCATTATGTTTGACATATAACACAAGAAAACTATTCATAAAAATCATTAGTATCAATTAAATATACAACATGCACCGAAAGGAGTGATCAAGTAAGTAAAATATCATTCTTGTACCTAAATGTCACAAGTTATATTTTTGCACCTAAATGTCACAAGTTCTATTTTTGCCAACCTTTCTGGGCTGAGCCTATTGCATGGATCTTTCTGATGCGATTTACTTTTCCTATGTGGTTCGTAGATTATTACACATAAACGAGATTTACTCAATGTACATTATTGAATAGTGATTACAAATTTATATCGTAATCTAAATAAATTTTACAGTATAAACAATTAGTTCAACAACCATAGAATTCTTAATTTTCCAAAAAAAAAAAAAAAGGAAATCAATCTCTTTTTTTTGGTCAGCTTGACAATAACTGGTTTGACGGAGCACAAAAAGTTTTAAAGCGAGGATGGTCATGAAACGACCAAACAAGGAAAACGACTTTTTCCAGATACAATAACGGGTCAATTGTCATTGTTTACATTATATTCATCTCAGCTGTAAACACTAAAATAGCACGAGATTAGAATGCCATTGGCCATTAAGGGTTGGTTTAAAATTTTGAAAAATATTTTTTTTTGCAAGGCTTTTAAAAATAATTTATAAAAAAATGATTATTTTTTCAATAAACATTTTCTTTCTTTGATGTTTAGTTAAAAGTAAGAAAAATGTCATTTTCTCTGTGGTTCATTTTTTCAGAGAAATGAATATAAATATATTACAAAGTTATTTATTACTCCGTAATTATTACAACTAAACATTCAGCAATCACCATGCAAACTAAATATTTATTGAATTTAATTCGTCCAATTTGCGATCATGGATAAGCAAATATTTGTGCCAAAAGTTCAGTGTGGTGAAAGAAGCTACCTTGCAGAGTCTAGTGCAATTGACACAACAATGAACAATTATAGGGCAGATAGAAGCAGAATAACAGAAACTAAAAGCAACAAAAGTTCAATGAAAGAAAAAAGTAAACACAAAATTTACGGCTCATTCCTTTGACAAGATCACTACCGGTTAGTTGATTCAAGAAAACAAAAATTTAGAGAAGGTTGATTCCAAGCTAACTTGCAATAGGAAAATTTAGTCTCTGATCCAATTGTGCAAGGGAAAATGCAATGAAGTATGCCCAAAATGAATATTAACCTTCAAATGGGGTGCTCGGTTACTTCCTTGATTTCTTCTTGGATGACTTGGAGGTCTTTGGTTGGTCGGCATTGGAGTTCTGTGAGGCTCCTTTGGGATTGGCAGTTGGATTTGGTTTCGATGTGCTGCTACTGGAAGCTTCTTTGGCCACTGCACCTTGTGAGCCTCTTATTTGTGCCGCTCTTTTGTCCTTTCTCTTCGGTCTATAGCTGGACCTCTCTCTCTTTGGAAGCCAGCGCTCTGGATCCGGTGGGGGACCTGGATTTGCGGGATCAAATCCTTTAGGGTATCGAGGCTTTCTCTTTCTCTTCTTCTTTGGTTTCTCCTTGCTCTTGGTTTCATATGCTTCGGTTACAATAGGAGTAGGACCACTACCAACACCCTTGGCACCAGAAGTTTTCTCCAAACTATCAATATCAACCGCCTTCAAACCAGGGAGTGGTTTCAGCTGCTTCTCGTAAGCTTCTGCTTTTTCAACATCAGATTGAGCAGTTGTCTGGATCAACCCGACTAAAGCCTCTATACTTCCGTGGCTTTTAACCAGCTTCTCATATAGCCGGGCAGCCTCTTCCTTCCGCCCATGCCTGAGTTTGAATGCAGCAGCCTCTTGCATGATGATATCAAGCTTATTGTCTTCAGTCATGGCATTTGACCACCACTCAATTGCAGCATTAAACACTAAATCAGCACCATCAATATCCCCAGCCCGTTCTTTGAGAGTAACAAGGGTGGCAACAGTCGCGGGCTTGTGTTGAATATCAGATAATTTACCAAGGGAGTCAGCTGCAACTTGGTGGTGGCCAGCAGCTGCAGCAACCTGTGCCCTTGCAAGCAAGACAACCTTGGACTTATTTGGAAACTTCTCTGCAAATTGCCCTAGTACTTCTTCAGCTTTAGCTGCCTTGTTTTCCCTTACATGTACAGCAGCTTGAAGAAGTAAAGGGATTATGCTATCAGGAAATATTCTGGGCAATGCAGCTACAAGTTCTCGAGCCTGTAGGTTTTTAGTAATCAGAAAAATACACTCTTCAATACACATTTGTGAAAATTAATAGCAGCTGAGTGGGAAAAAAATGAGCATAAGATACAAGAAACAGGATGTATGACCTGGTCCATTTTATTAGAATGAAGTAGCAATAGCACCCAATTGGTATATATTGCTTCCCTTTGCTTTGGTGAAAGCTTCAAGTCAAGTCCTCGGGCAAGCTGGAAGCGCAATGGTCCATCATTTTTCTCTATTAGCTTATCGATCTTCCTCAGACTATCAGAAACATCTTTAGGTCCCTTCAAAGCAATAAGGTTATTTATTGCGACTGCAAGTGAAGAGTCATCCGCCAAATTTCGTTTGATAAGACCAATATAAGATTCAAGCGCTTCTTCCCTGTTTCCAAGAATCTGAGGAGAAAAAATCCATCCCATATAAATGCAACTTAATTAAGGGAAGAAAATTGTGGAAAAGTCCTTGCATATGCTATACCATCATTCTACCTTCTGAACAAATGCCAATTGAACAGCTATAGGCGCCAATTCCATTTCAATATCTTCATCAGCTAGATTCTCTTCCATTAGTGATTCCTGACCAATTCTGCAAAAGTTAACACCAGAACCTAACTGGTTTTAGCTCAAGGTACTTGTTCACCAGTAAAAAAGCATTGATATTGGAAAACTTTGAGAAATTAAAGATGTAACACTTCCCTCAAAGACACAACTTATGGAAGTCTCCTTAGTCTGTACCTTCAGACTAGCACAATATATGGAATAAGATTTTTATTATGTTTTCATACTGTAGGTGTCAATACTAAAAACTTTACAAAATACTACATAAAAAAAGCCAAAATGTCACCTAATAAAAAGGAAGAGGATCATGGGAGCACCATGTGTGTTTGCACCCTGATTACCAGAAATATCTAAAAGCATTAATGCTGAAGCTAGTTTTGGGGGCTCTCAAGCACTCTAATGGGTAAATTTTAGTCAACATAAAGTTGAATCCCAATTTGATAGAACAGATTTCTATACCAAGGGATTGGATTAGATACAACTTCGTTTTGCTCTGAATGAATTCATAGTTGAGAGCCTCTGAGCCTCAATCAAACAAGTTTGTCCACATTTAGATTTTTCATTATGGTAGTATAAGAATATTATATATATATATATAATCTTATAGAATCTTACAAGTGTTAGGGTTAATAAAAGCAGAAACAGTTCTAATCTTCCAAAATCCAAAGTCAGCTTTTGTCATTGCATCATAGAGGTCATACTAGGTCACACGTGCACACATGATCGCAAGAAAAAGAAAAGGCTTTGGAGACAGTTGTATTACCTTCGTGCTGACAGTAGCAGTTGCTCAGCATCCTTGTATTTCTGTCTTTCAATTAATGAGCACGCAGTGTTAAATGCCAACTCAAAACTGCTAGTTGGCTTAACTCTGAGAGAGTCCAAAATTCCCTGCACTTCAGGAGCCCTTCCAGCAGAAACCAACGCAGCAACAGTATTTATCTCCAGTGAGTCTATCTTGGACCGCTGGAGTTTATGATAAATATCAACACACTCATCTGCTTTTCCTAGACGATATAAAATCTGACATTCCAATAGCATTTTTTCAGAATTTTCCTCTTGCCCCTTCAGAGTCTCCAAAGCTTCATCCAACTTGTTTTGTCGATATAAGCAATATGCCTTGAAAAGAATAACATATTAATATCAAAGGTAAAACAGCATGCTTCAATAAGAGAAAAAGAATAAAGTGCATTGGAACACGCACTCATTTCACAGTTAGTCCCATAGTCTCCACTTTCATATTACAATGGGCTGAATTGCTCAAATGCTTTCAATTCTTAATTTTTGAGAGGATGAGAACATTGAGCGAATATGCAGAGATTATTGAACTAAGGGAGGTGAATTCTATTCAAGACAACTGTTAGTTACAATGCATTCACTTCTTAACACATTCATTCTGTTTTACTAATACTGCAAGTTTTAATTTGATACAAATAAAGAAATTTACTTTTTAAAAAGTTTCTCCAAAATTATGCAAATTTACTAAATTTCCTAATCATCTTAAGCTGCAGCAATCAGATATCTGTTTCTCTTGGTTCTTTTGGATCATCTAATAAGCACATAAAGTGATAGTGTGGCCTCATTTTGTTACATTCATTGACAATTCAGGCTTCAGTACTCCATTGCTCCACGAAAAAGAAAAAGAAGCTATAATGAGTAAAAAACTACACATTTCTAGGGTAACCGTGTGAAATAGACTGAATTCTAATAACCTTTCCCCACAAATGCACAAAACAAAAAACAATAACTATTAATTACCTTGAAGAAAGTGAAATCTATAGTAGTCTTCTTGGAACTATCCTGGATACTCGCAAGAGCTGCATCTACGCTGTCATCTTTTATTAATGCCACTATTTTACACCGAATTGCATCCTCATCCCCAGGCGCAGCAGCAAGGACTTCAATCGAACAGAAATGAGCAAATCAGCAAATAAAATTGAATTCAGAGATCAATTATCCCACAACGAATGCATATAACCGATCTGCATTTCTGCACGCAAATACAAAACAGGAAAAAACAAACAAAACGTATATTTACGCAAGCTCAGTGAAATCGAACAGACTTTGATCCGCAACTTTGACGGCTTGTTGGTATTCCGATCGCTCGATGTGCCGATTAAGAGTCGTGAACAGATCCTCCAAGGAGACGGCCGGCGCAGCCGCCGTCGACGGCTTCGGTTTCGGTTTCGGAGCCATCGGAAAACAGCAGTCTCTGAATTCAGCGCAGCCCTTGTCCAAGCATATACTAGTCCGCTACAATATCAGGAGGTTAATTTCAATTCAGAAGAGAAAATCAGATTTTTGGTTTGTAATTGGGCTTGTATGGATTTGTTATTGGGCTTGTCTTAAACTCGAAGTAAAGCCGATTTAGTTTTGGGCCTCACAATGACATCCACCTACCTGGACCTTGAATTACTTTGTTTTGGGCCTCAGCCCTTAGGCCCTCAATCAGTTGAACCTAAACATAGTACAATTGTTATACCATGGACCAGGGTATCGGTTGTTATGCCATGGCCTGGTCCATGTTCACAATTTTAGAACTCTATGTTCATAATTTTTTAACTATATTCATAATTACAGAACTTTATGTTCACAGTTTCAGAACTCTATGTTCACAGTATAACACAATTTTTGGATCTATATAAAAAATTGTGAATATAGAGTTCAAAAATTGTGAATATTGAAAATGCAATTTTGTATATTGAGATCCAAAATTGTGAATATAAAATTCTAAAATTATGAATATATACTTCTAAAATTATGAACATAGAGTTTTAAAAATGTAAACATGGACCTGAGTCCATCTTGCATAATTTGCCTCATAGTGCATTGTATTGTGACCCCTCATACAAAAATAATGTACCTTCAATAACACATTTTGCACTTACAAGTTAACCGTTTTTGTGCATGTAAACAAATAACTTGATAATTGCTGACACATAATATGATAACTACATATACAAAAATTGTCAACTGTAGATACAGAATATGTCAACTACAAATACAGAATATGAAAGTTATTTTTAGACCAAGGTTTATTACAATGTAAGGTAGACCATGGTCAATAGTATAATTTGTCAACATAGTATTAGCAACCGTTATTGCTTGGACCATGGTCCACACAGCTATATATATGTGGATTATGGCCCAAACATAACGTCGTTTTGGACCACCGTAATTATCTATGTTGAAACTAAATTCATTATTTAATGATAACTTATGATGTAAACAACATATTTTTAAAGCACAAAGCCACAAAGGGGATACAAATGATTGGAGAAATGGGGAGTGCAAGCAACGTGTGGGCACGCAGCTGGCAAGGTGGTGCTTCATGCTTAATCTTTCCTCCCATGGCACCCGACAAAAAGGAATGATCCTTATGATCGTCAAGTACTGACGACGATGATGATGGTCATAATAATGGGATTATCCCATGTCCCTTACACGCTAGGTTTTGTTGTCTTCCACAAGCAATCATTTTCCTCTCTCTCTCACGTGCAAATGGAAGCTTTAATTTTTTGCAGGGAATATAGAGCTTGGAGGATATGGTTTCAGCCTTGAATCTGATCTGATCTCTGCAGGCTAAAATCACCATACCCATGTCATAAATCTACCAGTCTTCTAGTAGATCGATCCAAGATAGATAGACAGGAAACATCAACCATGTGGCATAATTTATCTGTTGTGTTAGAAAAATATTACTTGAGACTCACATTGAAAATAATTTATCAATGGTTGTTATGTCAGAAAATAAAAGTGAGAGAGTAGAGATTGGATCAATAACGTAACTAAGGATCAATAATATAACATAAGTACATAACCACTTTAGGTTGGTAATTTCAAGTATTTAACTTTCCAGAAGCCTAATAAGACAAGTTTGAATGGTTAATAATGAGGTTCTTGTAGATGAAATAGTACATGTTATTAAGTTTGGGTAGTAGTGAAAAGTAGGTGCCTAGTACTTAATGTTTGGTCGTATATGTACATATACTATCGGGTATCACTAATGAGAGCGGAATTTTCACTAATTAAATCATGTGTCAGATACTCAATCATCAATGTCATATGGTAAGTATGCACATTTTGAGGAAGGCCTATCTTTTACGGGAAAGTTTCGTAATTTGCGAAAATGGAGTTGCAATCTGATTAAAATGTACATGAGCTAAATTTCTCGTTTTGCCCTCCATTTTAACGTCAATGCTAACGGATTACCCATATGACTTAAATCTCAATCGTGAGAACCAGTTTGGATGCAATTAAAAGTCATGGAACCAATTTCAGAAAAGGTTATTGTCTGAGACTCGAAGGACCATTTTGAGAAGAGTTATACTACCTGGACTTTAACACACTGATGTGGCGGGCAATAATAAATTATTTTTTTTCATGTGGGTCTCAGTACAAGTGTCAATATTAAGAGTTTGTGTGAAAGTAAAAGTTAAAAGTATAAAATAGACATAATAGTTTCCTTTTGAGAATTAACTTTTTTTATATAGTAAGAACAATTCTTTAGAGGCAAAATAATTTTTATGAAATGATATTTTTTTTTATCATGTATGATCTTTACAATTTTTTAGAGGCAAAATAATTTTTATGAAATGATTTTTTTTATCATGTAGGATCTTTTTAGGGAAAAAATACCTACAATAGATTGGATCCTAGGAATAGGTCCCATAAATGGGGGTCCATGTTGAAATGGACCCCACTGTCCTACAGGTTGGCCTTGATCCCACAAAAGAGATCAAGATGTGAGCAACAAGAAAACCGGTTATTCCCTTTTCTGATTTCTGTCTCGTACATGAATCTCGTGGGAGCTGTGGGACCACGGCGTTTCCAAAGTTCAAACTTAATTTCGGAAACCGATTAGTCCAGTTACCGGTCACACCGGTAACGGAGTTGTTTCGTTAGTTCATCTACCTGTAACGAACCAGAACCAAACAGCATGTGTCTAACCTCGTGACATTTTTGTTTTTATCTCAGTACAAGTAAATATATATAATAATATCAAAATGAGTTAGGTACGGAGTACAGTTTACTCGGGACATATTCAAATAAAAAAGTATCTTATATGTGTAAGTAGTACGGTTAAAACAGATCATGGCCGCCGAAGCCCATTTAGTCTTTACTGTGGGACAAACGGGGTTGGGCCGGTAAGCTTTGCTCACGTTCCTCTTTCATCCATTTGACCACATGGGTTACCTATCCAACTATTTAACCAACTCGGTTTGGGATGTGCACTAGATGATCCTACCTTACGACCCTAGTTGGTAAAAGATCACAAGCTGATAGACTTAAACCAAGAAGGTTAATAAGTCGGCCCTGCGAGCATGTAACCTTGTGGTTACCACTTACCAAATCAACAATTAAACCAATTTAGTTAGGGTTATCCTATGTAAAGAAATTTATTACTGCAATAGAAAATGGGCATTAAAAAGTAAATGTAAAAAAGAAAAAAAAAATTAAAAAAAAAACTAATAATTCAATTTAAAACATAAAATAACATATATACTTAAAATAGATTTACCAAATGGCATAATGGCATATATAATTTGGCCCACATTCACTTGAGACTTGAGAGCACTACCCCCTAGAGTTTGGAAACCATTATTTCATATGCTATATAAATCATTGCAAAATTTTGTACGCTTAAGATTGTGCACATTTGCACTCCTAATGTTACAATACAATAATAACTATCTCAAGCTTAAGATTTGTCTTTCTTTTTCTTTTTTTTTTTTTTCAAATTGTTAATTTTATATTGATGAAAATTATATTTTGTTAATATTTTATGATTGCATTTCTTGCGTAAACAATAACACATACAATATACAAATAATATAACATGCATGACGTTGCATTTTCGAATTAAATGTAAGGCACTCCCTAATTCATGTGAAAAGCTAACTACTTTAACGCATAAGATATACCTATATTTATTATTGCATTTAAGATTAATATACTTTTTTTAAACCACTATTGTGTATATGTTGCTATAATGCTATAGAATGACATACATGGTATTGCTAAACTTATACAAATATGTTTCTTTATTGGGCCATAATAAGTATGTAAATTTAAGACGCTTTTCAAAAAATAGTTTTAACGATTTATAAATAGTGATGGATTTAATTAATTTGGATGGTTCGAATTAACAAACCCGATAAATAAAGAACAACGATAATACAATAAATAACAAATGATAAAAAACAAGGAATATATGTCACGGAAACAAATCTTGTACTAATGGATGTTGTAATAAGATGTTACAAATGACTGAAGTGATCGAATGATGTCTTAACAAGTTAATTTATACTGAGACTTCCTCCTAATCGACCCATGAGAATAGGGCGGGTGCTTGGATCTCTTTGACCGCGTCCATGCGTGTAGCACACAAGGATGAGCCCGGCCCGAGCAGAGGCTGCTTCAAGTTGAGGCCACTCGGAGCCTAGGTCGCCCTCTAGATCCAGATTGTCCTTGCTTTTCCTTGGGTCGGTTTGGTCCGATTTCATCTCTAATATATCCAAATAGTTATAATTGTTTATTTATAAAAAATAATACAATGATAACGATTAAACTATTCCAATAAAATGAAACTTTAGACAATCACGCAGTTGGTGAGCGCAATAAGAGTGATTCGATTATGTGTTGCATTTTCTCTCCCAAGCGATGCTGACACGCAGACTCCAGCAGAGAGAGAGAGAGAGAGAGAGTCACTTTGGTGAGCTGAAGAAGACTGCGGCGGGCGTTCAAAAAAGCAAGCAATGTCGGTTCTTTAATCTCTCTATCTCTATCTGTCTGTATGAGAATCATCTTTTTTGCATTCTTCTATCTTTAAATGCTTTTTACTCTTTTGCTTTGATCGATCAACCGATTCGATTCGGTTGCGCCAAGTTTCTTCTTCTTCTTCATAGTTTGTATGCTTTCTCGAGCCTCAGAATTCTCGAGATACAGCACCTCGAACGGTTAACTCGTCGTTTTCCCGTAAATGTGGTACTAGTTTTCATCTTTGATCCGATTGGTTGTTCAGAAAATCTTCGGGGAAAAAGTGTTTCTGTTTGATTGTTTATTGAGTATTTTAGAGGTGGAACCGTGAGTTTTTATGAGGAAAATGCGGTAAAAATTTGATCTTTAATGTTTCTTCCTTTGTTTTGATTTGTTGCTCTGTAATTTGTGCTGGTTTTAATTAGTAACTGTTCGTCATGATATAAGGAACCGTTTTTTTAATGATGAAATTTGAGAATTCGTTGCGTTCTTCTCTGTGCATGATCTGCAATTATCATATTTTTGTTGAAAATGTATTACTAGTTTAGAGTTATTGATGCCTGGCATTTATTTTACTGGATGGTAGATTGTGGGTTAGACACAATCGAACCTAACAGAGTTACACCTAATGTGCTGAGTTTCTTGTATGACACTGGTCCTCCCATCTAATGGGCCGTGATTTACTCATTTATTATCTTGTCAGGTCGCGGTGTGGGGCTTGGGAGAGGGAATTTCACCTTTTGTGTGGGCGAGTTTAGAGTTATTGATGCATTAAATTGTTTTGATGTTATTATCTACCTGCTTGTTCTCCTTAAAGGAATCTGAAACTCCTGTCACATTTAATACTGATTAATGATCTTTCTTCCTTTATAGGATTGCAAGAATTTGGCAGGGATGATAAGGTATCTTGATAGAAATTGCAGTCCTCTGTGCTGATGATCTGCTTCTGCCTGTTGGCAAGCGGATACTGTTATGCGTTTGGGTTTCAACTCTTATGTTGCTCATTTCATTGAGTGGATTTAAAGAGGTACAGCTGAGAAAAAGGTGATTGTGTTTCATATTTATAATTGATTCAAGATGAGCTGGAACCCTCAGATGGAATTTCATTACACAAATTCTGCCATGCCTTACAACTCAATTGGAAGCTTCATGGATTTCTTTGGAGCCATGACCTATGACCATGTGAACTATATCTTTGCTGATGCTTCATATGCTCCAGTGAGTTATCTAATCTCGTTTATATTACAATTTTTGCCTATAGACTATAGTCTTTCTGGATTGGCTCCACTTCAAGAATGATAACTGACAAGTGATGATTTAGTGATGGTTAGCTCGTTAAGCCACAGTTTTATTGTAGCTTTACCAACTGAAGTTGGTGTAGCGGAAGGGACTAGGACTCTTATTGTGGCAAAACAAAAGTTTAAGTCTTTGTTTAGAGGGGTCCTTTCTATTAAGAGCGTTTATTGTGGGGGGCTTAAGCAGTTAGGCATCCTAGCCTAAAAAAAGACAGTACTGTAGCTCTCCTTTTTGAACATGGCATCTTTTGTCTTGTAAGCTAAGAATGACTGAACAATGCCCCTTTTCTTCATTTAGGATAAGCTTGTCCACTGCTGAGCTTGTGAAAGCCTTCTGCAATCACTGCAGTTTCTTTCGATATTTTGGTTGATTCAAAGTTGCTTATTTTTGTGAATGTATTCTATTATTATTGTTTTCGTCTTTCCTCTCCTCGAAGGATAAGACTAGTCAAGATTTTGCATAATATGTGTATGTAATTGCTTCTGCTTTGTGCAGGAGAGTCTTTACCCTTCTGTTTATACCAATCAATACAAGTTCGGGTTCTCTGAAGCTGGGAATTTCTGTTATTATGATTATAGTCATGACCATGTTTTGAACAATCAAGTATCTGGGAATGAGGTGCAAGATCGACATCTAGAAAACCCTTCAACGATTGCTGAAAGTGAGTCTGTAGCAGCAGATATGCACCAACAAGAAAATTTGGGTGCTAATTCCATGGAATGTGAGTTCTGTTTTCTTGGTTACTTTCTCCTAATGTCTTTATAGAGAAAAAATTGCAGATTTTATTGTTGATGCATTAAGCATTTTCTTCTAATTTAGCAGGTCCTCGAGGTCATCATAATACTCGTGTCAATGAGGTATGAAATTTTCTTGTCAATACTCAAAAACTCACATTTTTTATTGTTTATTTTCGACTCCTCATATCCGCTAGTGTATTCGAATTGTAATACCGAAGAAGCAGATGAGTTAGGAAAACCAGTTTTTTTCATTCATCCTCTTATGAATTACTGCAGGTTGTTTGGCAAGACAATATTGATCCCGACAACATGACCTATGAGGTTCACCGTCTAAATTCATCTTCTCACATACATGACTGAGAATTAGTTATCTGAATTCTGATTATTCATTCTGTGGTGTTACTGGCAAGACAATATTGATCCCGAAAACTGACAATATTGCTTGATAGGAATTGCTTGAATTGGGAGAGGCGGTTGGAACTCAAAGCAGAGGTCTTTCTCAAGACCTCATCTCTTTGCTCCCCGTCACAAAGTTCAAGCGCGGCCTATTCTCAAGAAGGAAATCAAGAACCGAAAGGCAAGATCCTTTTCACTTTGACATAATCTCTGGCTTTACCTGATTATTCTCTGCCTCTTTCGCGCCTGAACCAATTCAACTTGATTCCCGTCTTTAACAGGTGCGTGATCTGCCAAATGGAATACAAGAAAGGCGATCGTCAGATCACTCTTCCGTGCAAACATGCCTATCACAAAGCTTGTGGCAGCAGATGGCTCAGTATCAACAAAGTAATCGACTAAACCTAAACTAATTTACATTTCACTTAGTATACCATACCGAATAGGCAAATATCACCCGTGTTGCTAAATTGTTCCTAACGTTAACAGGCATGCCCGATATGTTACTCAGACGTGGTGATCAAAGCGCCAAAGCAGTAAAGGTTTTCTATTTATAAACATAGGGCGACCCCAGATTCATCTTCTCTTTATTCAATCTTACCGTAGCTTTCCCGTCCCTTTACATTTCCCCTACGTTATCTTCGATCCTTTGCTGTTAACCTTTCATGTTAACATATGAAGATTTAGCTTAGTTGATGACTTGATGTTAGAAGAAGTGTGTTATCATAAGAATTCTTTTGTGTTGTTTAGAGCTTGCAATTAATGCTGTTTTACATGCAAAAAGTATTGTTTCATGTGTTTCTCCCTATTGTAAGATGACTTCCTTGAAGGCATAATAGCTGTAAAATTCTTTACCTTATAAGACCTGATCATGATGATATGATCAATTGGTGGGACCTACACTTGTGTAATAGTCAGTGTCACATTTTCGATGTACGATAGATTAGCAGCAGAGTCAGTGTCACGTTTTCGATGTACGATAGATTAGCAGCAGAGTGCTGTAAAAAAATTCCAATCATCAGAAGGGTTGAAAATATGGTTTTTTACTAGCAGGGTAATGAATTTTAGGACCACCCATCATAGGTGGTTGAAACTGTCAAACATTTTTAGACTACCACCAATAACATGATTGGAAAGGTTGAAAAATTCATAATTTTTTTTTTCTCGTCTTTGAGTGGTTCAAAAATCAAATGTAGCCATAGGTGATTTCCCAGCTGTGTTTAATGGTTTACACCACAATCCACTTCAGATAATAGCTAGACATGAAACTGAAAAAATAAGAAAACAGAAGGAACAGATAAGAGCAACAAATAAAATAACCTGTCTCAAAATTAAGGGTGAAACATGATTCTCGTACCAGAAAGTGACCAGTTCGATTCTTGCTAACACCCTTCCGGTTGAATCCATCGCGCAGGGTCCTCCTAACGCGGGTAGTGGTTGCGGTATATAGAGCTGTCAATACGCGCTGGTAGGCCGGGTCGGGCCAAAACCCGACGGGCTGTGGGCCTAAGCGGGTCGGGCCAAAAAACCCGCAGATAGAGAGCACCCAATGCAAGTACAACTGTACAAGGGAAAAATGTAACATAAATATAGATATTATAGATATATATATATATATATATATGGTGATAGTAATGAGTTAACAAACATGCATGGAAGAGAAGGCCTAACATGAGAAAGAAGAACCTGTCAAGATAGCCAAGGAGACTGCCTGAAAACCATATCAAAGGTCTTAGCTTTTTACAATAACTTCATGAAAGACCTGATGAAAATGGTGCAGGCAAGTCATCCTTGGCTACCAAACAACATTCTTCCTATCATGTTAGTCCCATCTTCCTTTCTGATATGTTGAATTGATCATTTCACAACAACATTATATTGTTTTTCCTTCAAGAGTACACTATTTTTCGCCGTGTTCGATTTGGATCAAGAAGATAAGGGCTTGCATGAAAGGGAGGAGCAAGTCAAGTTAGCTAAGGATGACTTGCCTGAAATTGAAACCTAGAAAGTTTCAAATGGTTATGTAGCTTAGGCAAGTCATCCTTGGCTACTAAACAAGACTCTTCTATTCATGCAAGCCCTCTCTTCTAGCTATATTTGCTTGGTGTGCTTCTACTAATTGGGGATGAAGCCCCATATTTATAGCTTCAAGAAAAGGTTTAAGTTGAGGCATAAAAATTTCTTCCACTGAAACTTTAGAGTAGAGGTAATGGGACCCTCATAAGCAAAGGTAATGGATGCCCATGCATGCATGCTTCAAGAAAAAGGTTTAAGTTGAGGCATGTAAATATCCGCCTCCACCCAAATTTCGAAGCAGAGGTAATGAGAACCTCGTGATTGAGGTGCAATCCTTTCGTTAAAAAATATGTAAGCAATGGATGGCATGCATGTTTCAAGAAAAAAGATTAAAGTAAGTTGAGGCATGTAAATATTCTCCAGAGAAACTTTATATATAGCAGAGGCAATGGGACCCTCGTGATCGATTTGCAATTCTTTTGTTAAGAAAATGTTTAAGTAATGGTTGTCTATGCATACTTCAAGAAAAGGCTGGTTTAAGTGTTTTGAGACACGTAAATCTCCACCACTAAAACTTCAGGAGACAATGGGATCCTCGTGATTGAGGTGCACTCTTTTTGTTTAAGTAATGATTGTCTGCCCATGCTTCAAGAAAAGGGTTAAGTTGTGACATGTAAATCTCCGTCGTCCGTACCAAAACGCAGATGGCAATGTGACCCTCGTGATTGAGGTGCAATACTTCTGTTACAAAAATAAGTAATGACTACCCGTACATGCATGTAGTGATAATAACAAGTGGCGAAATCACAATAGCGGAATAGCGGAATCTCATGCGGCATGCATCAAACTCGTGCACCACTGCGGCGTTGATCGTCAAACTCGTGTGCTTGCAGTCTCATCACATGCATTATCCATACCTTTCTTGGATGGGATGGCACATAGCCACATATCACTTTCTATCCATACTAATTATTATATTCTGATCTTGTCTCATTTTGACATTCCTTACCTCCTCTTCTTTCAAATATGACATTATCTAATCTGTTCCCATACCGGCCTGCCCGGATATATTCTTTGGTTTTGAATGGAGGCTAAGTGTTCTCTCCTAAGTCAGGCATATTCTTCTCCCTATTTGTATGTTGAATGCAATAATGGGTCAAGTCTAAGCATGCATATATGTAATTTCCCAATACATGCATGCATATACAGAATAATTTGAAGGTAGGGCTTATTTGATAATTGACGAGTTCTGGATGGTGCTAGCAATTTTGTCTAACTCTCTAGAGGATTGTATTAACTGTTATGTTCGGTGCAGAAATTACTGATACAAGTTTTAACGAATAACTGATAGTACGTGTTAGTGTAGTTTTGTCTAACACTTTAACAAATTGTATTAATTGTCACGATCATAGGTGGGGAATACTTATATGAGTTTTTATCTCCTATTTTGGACCCCTTGTAGCTTGACCTTTGGCAAAAGTAGTAAGCATATAGAATCCAATGCTGCATGGCATGCAATCTATACTAGTTTGACTAATAATGTTGGGACCTTAGCTTTTTCTTTGAACTTAATATGATGAATATCATACACAAAAAAATCAATTAAATTAACACAAATAAATATATTTGGTGTGACTCGACCGTACCCTTCGACTTTTTTAAATAAAAAAGTCACATACTCACCGTTAGACTAAAAAATCATTGGCTAGTTTGATAAAATTAGATGATACAAACACATGAATGTAGTAACCAAATAGTACATACTATCTATACTTATGAGATCAGATTGAGTTGATATACCAAATTGAGATGAATGTCCTTGACTAGATCACCTAATCTAACTTTCTAAAGGGTGGGGATGACTACGGTTCAATTCGAAAATGTAATAAAAAAAAATAATTATTGAATTTGGACTTTTAAAAAATAGAAAATATAATTTAAAAAAAGTGCAAATAAAAACGGATGTAGTTTTCCGGATCTAGGAACCAGTGTGAAACCAAAAACGAACCGCGGTCACCCCTACTACAGAGCCACTTTCGAGTCATTTTTTAGCTTTACCATGCGAAACCCTCTATCCCAACATAATTAAAACTCATGAAAAATAGTCCAAACTCTAGACATGCTACAAGGGAAAACGAGAGTCAAGAGCAAGAGATTAGGGAGAAGACGATTTATGATAATACATTCAGAGTTACAAACATCATATTTATAGGTAATTATAATTGTACATTTATAAAATTGTAATGATAATACGTCGTTCCATCCTGCTCTCTGCTTCATTACACTCCATCACCAGTCATCTTCCAGTAATATATAAGACATACAACACTAGCTCATGAAGTTGCTAAGCATTATATTTTTTTTTTAATAGTCCTATGGATGATATAGAATTAGTTAAGTGATCCTTCGAGAGCTAAAAGATCAAATTATTGATCAGTCTAAGGACAAAATATTGCCAAGCAAGCACTTCTTGCTGATGATGCTTTGAACATGAATTCCACCCATCTGAAATGGGTAGAAGGGCATATATTCTTTTGCAATATATGGAATGTCAAAATATATATATGGATGGGAAAGTAGATATGAGTGATCAAAGTGATAGTGACTAGTCTAATCCACTTCTAGCTAAGGCTATGTATAAATCTGGGCATTGCTATGAACAAGAGAGTGCACCAATTGAGTGTTTCTAGGAAGAGAGGCATTGCATGAAGAGAAAAGTGTTGTTGAGTAGCCAAGGATGACTTGCCTACACAATTTAATTAAAGATCTTTGAGAATTATTGCCATGGCATATATATATATATATATGGCATGGAATTTTGAACATCTTTTTTGTTGGTGTTTAGGCAAGTGTATCCTTGGCTATTTTGACACTCTTTTCTCCCTCATGCAAGGCCTCTCTTCTCCTCTATTGTTCGAAATGGTTCTTCAGCTATGTCAATTTTACCACTTTGGTTCTGGATTTCTAGTTTTGTTCGATAATATTAACCGTCAAATTAATTAGTCGTTGTGTTTAAATTTTTATCTATTTTAGTTCTGGGAAGTGTTTCTAGGAAGAGAGGCCTCCCATGAAGAGAAAAGTGTTGTTGAGTAGCCAAGGATGACTTGCCTTCACAATATATCTTATTAAAAGGTGTTTGAAATTGCCTAAGGCATGGCATTTTTTGAACATTTTTTAGATGTTGGTGTTTAGGCAAGTGTCCTTGGCTATTTTGACACTCTCTTCTCCCTCATGCAAGGCTCTAAGTATCTCTTCTCATGTATGAATTCATCTAATATATATAGTAAAGAGGACAAAATATAATTTATAATGAGTATATTATTGAAATGCTTCTTCACCTATGTCGATCGATTTTACTACTTTAATTCTCGAATTCTAGTTTTGTTCAATAATATTCTTGATCATGGCATGCATGGCATTTTGAACACCATTTTAGATGATCTTGGTGTCTAGGCAAGTGTCCTGGGCTATTTTGATACTCTTTTCTAGCTCCTTCATGCAAGACTATATGTATCTCTTCCCCTCTATTATTTTTTGTCTAATAATAAATATTAGGAAAAGAAACAAATTTTGTGACTAGTAAATTACTGAAATGATTCCTCAACTATAATGATTTTACCCACTAATATAATTTTTTACTTTTAATTTTGTTCAATAATATTATTGACCATCAAATGTGTACCTATTTTTGTTGGTGTTTAGGCAAGTGCCCTTGCTATTTTGACACTCTCTTCTCCCTTATGCAAGGCTATATATCTCTTCTTCTGATCTCTATTATTCTCTCTTTAACACATTGTTCTATCCTATTTACTAATTTAAATTGACATTTAGGTTTAATATAATGTACGATAAAGACTACAAAATTCATTTCTCTCAATTAAAATAATTCAAATCCACTTGAACCGACCAAATTAAAAGTGGATCTGAAACATCATTTTTCCTAATTTTTCAATAGAAGGTAATTAATTAAAAATGTCACATGAATAATAATAATAATAATAATAATAATAATAATAATAATAATAATAATAATAATAATAATTTATTATTATTATTATTATTATTATTATTATTATTATTATTATTGATTCAATATAGACTTTTGATCAATAATTCAAGCAAAGAATATCAAATCCATTAATGGGAAACATGATTGGCCGATCTGAGCCATTGATCGAGTAGTTGATTGGTTTGGATATATAAATCCTCTAGAAGGCTTCTTTTTCCTTGGAGATTCTGTCCCACATATAATTAGACAATAACCATAATAGGACCCAAAAAATAAATTAATTAATGCTTAGCTGTTTGACTAAGAAATACGGAGGGCATATGTATATGTGTGTGTGAATTTGTATCCATTTTGTATAATTGATACCCTTGACAAAAACTTATGTGTAATTAAAATATTTAACGCTAAGCCAAGGACCTTGTGGTCCAGTTGCATCAAACCCTTCCCTTTATACGGGAGGTGGTGGGTGCTACCTTCAATAGGTTGAGAAAGTAGTTATGAACAGATACTGCATTGTAATAGAGTTAGTAGTATTCAAAATTTTAAAAATATTTAACGCTAAAAATTTGTATATATAATTAATAAATGTCAATAATTATCGGATTGACATTATAACATGGCTAATTTCAATATATTAGCATGTAGTGTATAGGCTTTTGGGACATTATTTCGTGTTAAAATAAATTTATAAATTTATTTTAATTATCATAAAAAGTGTAAAAAATTAATACAACCGCACTCTCGATCTCCATCTCTATCAAATTGGTTATCTTTTTATCTCCAAAGTATAAAAAGTGTGTTAACCCGTTATATTTTTCAGGTTTATGTTTTTTTTTTGAAAAAAAAAAACTCATAATTGAAAACTAAAATGTTCTAGCATTTAACAGTATTTAAATTATTTTGTTGATAGAGAACAAAAAATGATGATGCCGGAGATAATCCGCCGAAGATCGAATAGCTTTGGTTCACCGAAAACCATTTTAAAAAAAAAATTGATAAATAAATTTTATTTTTAATATTATTATAAATATTTTTATA
>CP025650.1:772061-1080424 GCA_003576665.1 Ipomoea trifida | reverse complement strand
TAACAATAATACTAGACCAAAGGATGATTTCTAAATAAATATTTAAAATGTTTAATTATACAATTCTACTCATTTTTCAGAAAATGAACCAAACACACAAAGACAATTTTATACTATGCAGCCAAACACGGGAAAGAAAAATGTTTTCTGAAAAGTGACTCATTTTTCGTTTTTCAGAAAATGAACCAAAAACACAAAGTTAGTTTTCTACTATGCAGCCAAACACGGGAAAAAAAAAATGTTTTCTGAAAAGTAACTCATTTTCCATGAAACATTTTGCAGAAGTCATTTTCATGCTTTCCAAAACGGACCCTTAATTGATAACATAAACGATATTTATGTGAATTAACATTGAAAATAAAGAAAAAATAAATTTTAACCCAACGAGATAGCTCAAGTGACAAGTGAACTCTCTTTGTGGGAAGAATTTTGAGACAATCCAAGTCCGATTCCCACAAGTGACGATTCCCTTGCCTCGCGGAGCGAAGTCAACGAACACGGGTGGACCTGAACCGTTACACGCACAAAGAAATAAGTAGCATTTATATGTAATTTGTAATTTAATTATAAAAAGAAGGATTTCATTGGTTTTAGTCTACTACGCGTTTTGTTTAGCTTTTCAGAAATTAGCTATATTGAACAAAAATGTTTAGGACTCACTACCTAACCTCCCAAGTTGACTTTTCTCTTGGCCTGCATGCTATAATCAAATTTGCTATCTTAGTGGGAGTCCAATATTCCCTCTTGCAATTATATATTTCTTTTTTAGCTAAATACAGGCTGTTTATTGATAATTTGTTAATTTGTAATAATAAATTAATAAATTCTTCAAACCAATGATTTGAATCTCCTCACTATAAATAGCCCTAATTCCTCATTTGAGTGTACTACCACACAAAACATTTGCAAAAGTATGGTGACTCATAAGGAGTTGAGGCAATGGCCTCAACTTGCATTTGCTTTAGCTCTTTGCTTGCTAGCTTCTTGTGTAGCTGAGGATTCCAAGCCTTACATTTATGCATCACCCCCACCGCCAAAGCACGTCGATCCGGTTTACCATTACAAGTCGCCACCCCCACCGTATTACTACAAGTCTCCTCCTCCACCTAAGAAATCTCCACCGCCGCCGTATTACTACAAGTCTCCTCCACCACCTAAGAAATCTCCACCGCCACCGTATTACTATAAGTCTCCTCCCCCACCTAAGAAATCTCCACCACCACCGTATTACTACAAGTCTCCTCCTCCACCACCTAAAAAATTTCCCTCACCGCCGTACTACTACAAGTCTCCTCCTCCACCACCTAAAAAATCTCTACCGTCGCCGTATTACTACAAGTCTCCTCCTCCACCTAAAAAATCTCCACCACCCCCGTATTACTACAAGTCTCCTCCTCCACCAAAGAAATCTCCACCGCCCCCGTATTACTACAAGTCTCCTCCTCCACCACCTAAGAAATCTCCACCACCGCCTTATTACTATAGTTCTCCACCACCACCTAAAAAATCTCCACGCCCACCATACTACTACAAATCACCACCCCCTCCATCACCATCACCTCCACCCCCATACTATTACAAGTCTCCCCCACCACCGTCTCCATCTCCTCCGCCACCATACTACTATAATTCTCCTCCACCACCTAAAAAGTCTCCACATCCTCCTTACCATTATAAATCTCCACCTCCACCATCTCCATCACCCCCACCCCCTTACTATTACAAATCACCTCCACCACCGTCACCCTCTCCTCCTCATCGCTACTATTATAAATCTCCACCACCACCCCCTCCACACCGCCATTACTAAAATAGTCACTGATTTCCATTTTCAAAATATATATCAAGAAGTTGTTGTTTCACATGCATAATCTATAATGCTCCTTGATATACAAGTGTATGTACTTTCATAATTGATATGAATAAAAGAGTATTTTAACTTCGTACAAGCATATTCTTCAACAATGTTTTCTTTGAATAATTGGGTCTTGAATCTTTGCTATTTGGATATATTGTCACGAGATACTTGGGTAATCTGTCTTGTCTTTATCTTCATACAGCGAGTACACAAATGGAATAAATTTCATTTTTTTTATCCCAATGAACAAATTCAATTATTTGAATGAATATCTAAGACAAAAAATGACCTACCCAACACCCCCTCGGCGGTCAGTCAACTAGTAGAAGTACAAGCCTCTGAATAGTTTAATATAACTACCTAATCAAGCATCAATATTGGTAATCATTTCAATTTGACCCTACTATCAAACATGCAAAATACTATCACTAAAATTCATTACTAATACCAAGTATTTGATTTCAATTCCGACTCTGATTTCCTTGTGCGAACCGAACACGCCCTAATTAAAATTTTTAGTGTTAATTAAATCTTAAGTTCTTACTGTTAATATATACATACACACTGAGGATGGGGAATTCAGATTCGGGTAAAATTTTCATCCCTACTTCCCAGCAAACAAAACCTTTGACTAGTAGCATTTTATATTGTAAATATTATAAGTATAGTAGTCTTATTAACCAAGACACATAATTGTAAATAATTTAAATCAAATCTTGTTAATCAAACTAAATCGGTAACATGAGATGAAGGGAGTGATTCATACTTCATATTTTGAAGAAATGTTGACATTTGGGCTTGAGACACATTTCCATATTTATCTCTTTTCACTTCTTATATCCGCCTCAAGTGCCGAAGCAATTCAATGAGACGCTTAAA
Source organism: Ipomoea trifida (assembly GCA_003576665.1). Classification (NCBI taxonomy): domain Eukaryota; kingdom Viridiplantae; phylum Streptophyta; class Magnoliopsida; order Solanales; family Convolvulaceae; genus Ipomoea; species Ipomoea trifida. The sequence goes on along the minus strand of CP025650.1, from coordinate 1,077,687 downwards.
TAAAGTTTAGGGTTCAAAATTATATTATAAAGAAATGATGTGAGATAAATGCAATAATTTAATAAATATGTATTCTCGATCAAATGGAATTACATACACCATAATATTAATGAACAACTCAACGTTACAAAGTACAAATGAAATGAAACAACATGCAAAGTTGAAATTAAAGAGGAAGAATTGAATTGAAGTTGGAATTGCTTTCTTTCTTTCCCAATTAAGATGAAATTAGTAGTATGGTGGTGGTGGTGATTTATAGTAGTATACAGGTGGAGGTGGCGGCGAACTATAGAAATAAGGAGGTGGCGGAGGAGATGGAGGGGGTGGAGAGTTGTAGTAATAAGGTGGAGGAAGCGAGGGCGAAGGTGGCAGAGGAGATTTATATTGATAAGGTGGAGGAGGGGATGGTGAAGGTGGCGGAGGAGGCGATGGAGATGGAGGGGGCGGAGGCGAGGGCGAAGGTGGCGGGGGAGACTTATATTGATAAGGCGGAGGTGGGGGCGGAGAATTATAGTAATAATAAGGCCGAGGTGATGGTGGTGGTGATGGGGACGGTGGCGGAGTTGACGGCCACCGGTAAGATGGTGGCAAACTCATCGGAGCCGGAGCCGGCGAATACCCGTCGTTCGCCGCCGGCGAAGGCGGAGATTTGTAACCATAAGGCGGAGGAGGCGGCGGCGATGCATACAAATACGGCTGAGAACCGCCAGCTGCAATAACCACATTTGTGAACTCCACAAATGCAGCCAAGACTAAAACGATCATAATCTGTGGCCAAAAAGTGGCCATTTCCTGCAAATACTTAATTAGCCGGAGAAGATGAGAAAGAGAAATGGTGGTTGTGAGTGTACAGAGAGAACCCATTTCTCTAGCTCCTTTTATAGCTATGAAACTGAGATTTTGGAAAGGTATTTGTTTAGTAAACGATTGAAATGTTCATGGCTTGATGTGTGCGTTTTGTTGGTTTCTTGGGAAGAAGTTTTTATGATATTAACAGTGTCATTGCCGCTGCAATTGGATTCCATGAAAGGCAACCAAGTAGCCATGTGGATATTTGAGGGATTTTTAAATTTTTTTTAATCATTGAGTCTTTAGGATTTTGAATTAGAAATATTATATTATAAGAAAGACATAGCAAGTATTTGCCATATGTTATTCAGTGTTGCATTTGTACAGCTAAACAATATTATTGCAATTTTGCAATAGTTTTTTGCTATTAATTGTTAGTTTAGTATGATAATCCTATTAAACTCTAACTAATTCAATTTTTTCAAATTACGAAAAACTAATTTGGATTCAGTTCAAGTTTCAAATCATGAAAAATAAATATGGATTCAGTTCGAGTTGCGCTTGTAAAGTTCGAGTCTTTTTGAGATAAATGTATTGGGACAAATGGACAAATACTCTTTAATATGATGAGTAGATTCTATTAACCAATATTAGTATTCATCATGTTTGATCTGAACCTGACAACCTCTTTTCCCTTCCTTTCTAAAGTTAAGGACATCCTATATTTTAGTGATAAAACTAATGTTTGTATGATTTATCAGACAAACAACCCTGCAATGTTTCTGCTGTCATCTTGGAAGAAGACCTTCCTGTTGTCCATTGCTGCGCTTGAACGCAGCTTTGAAAGTGGAGGCACAATCCGATTGCGATGTTAAGATGAGAAGTCGCATAAAAATCATGGCGACGACCAAGAAAACCGCGCAGAGTGCAGCCTCCCCCCACGACAACGGGCACCATACGAAGAACTCGACGATGCCAAGCAGAACCAGACAGGACCAAACGACGAAAACCTGTGACCAGATTTAAGAACGAGACTGCACATTTATTATTTATACATAAAACAGTTGAAGTAAAGAAGGCGGTGTGGCTAATTGAAGCATGTGCTCTATCTCAGCTAAAAGCTTAAGCTGATAGTTGGATTGCACATTTATATTTACGTATTATATGCTCAACATGGCTAAGCTATGGCTTACCAACAAGGATTTTCTTGGTTTGCCAATGTCATGGCATTGCTTGTCGGTGAATTTGCCTATGGCGAGATGTTGCTCCAACAACGCATCCTTCAAGATTGAGCTCGAGGCATGAAACCCCGGTATGATGATCAAGACACGAAAAAGACTAACAATTTATACTTACTTTTTCCACGAAAACGTCTTTGCACCACTGTGATATGCCACTCCCTGATTCGGGCAAATCCTGCATCAGATGGCGCTGGATGTGGACATGAACCTGCAAACGAAACATCTTAACAACTCAAATCACCTGAGCACAGTAATGGCATCAAACCGAGCAACAAAAGAAAGCGTTACTTATTAACTGCCCGCTTTCTCACTACCCAGAAACACTGAAAATGTTTTGCTTACATACCACAGAAGAACGCCTTTGGAAGATTCTTAACATTGTTGGCTGCTCCTCAGTTTTTGGAATGGCCACTGTCAGGTCATAAATTGCAGGAACGAATGTGCGTAAATGGCTTACTGTTGTAACAAAGCCCTGAAGAAATACAAGAACAGGTAAATAACTAAATACAGTACTAGTTAGGTAAAAGCCATATATATATACACCTTGGTACGAGGAATCAAAACGTTCTTTGGGACTGGCAATCCAGCCGAAGCAGCATACTCTTGAGCCGCTAAAAGATTTTCCCGGGTAAAACGAGTGCCTTCTAAGAAAACGACCAACCAAAATGGTTTTTGGAAATCGTTTAGCTCTTTGAAACCTGACTGCAGTAAGAGACAATAGAAGAAAGAAATAAATGCAACAAATGCATTGCAGAGAGGTCCTAACACCGAAAAATATTGCAGAAGAAATTTGAACGCACCTGCAGTTTCCTTTCATCCTTTGCCCAGTTTCCTTCAATGACAATAAAACCAGCAAACCACATCGACCATCCCAAAATCTACATAGACAACAAATGATTAACCTCCTATATGTTTCATCAACGGTCCGACAACTTAAAACTATCAAATTTAAATTTTCAAAAGAAGAATAGTTTCATTGGGCATGAATACTCTTTGCACTAAGAAACTTACTGGGATATAAAATAACGGTTTCTTTGCTAGAGCTAGAGTGTTCCCAAGGCAACCAGCTCGCTGTCATTGAATTATCAGTAATAAGTCAATAACAGAACCCGCAATGATATATAAATAACATAGCACAGATATATCTCACGCCATTGCAACTAGCATATGAAAGAACAAACATGTGAGTAATGAAGGCCTAAAGATTCTTTCAATAAGGAAATTTTTTAGCAAGTTTTTGATCGTGAGATTAATGCTATGGAAACGAAATTGCAAAACCTAATCAGCTTCGAGTAGATAAACACCTGAGCGAGGATAAATTCAACAAGCCAATCAATGTCACTTCTGTGGTTAGAAATAACAACCGCGTTCTCTTTACCTGAAAGTACTTAGTTGGTAAATCTTTATGTTTGAAAGGAATATAATACCACATTTATGCAAGAGCCAAGATTCCTTACCCAGTAATTCATAAGTTTCTGGATCTATGTACAGCTCAACCTGTCAGGAAATAGGCATTTATGCAGTAATTCATAAACCATCACATCTCGAGTGAGATTACCGTTGCTGCAACTGAAAATAAACTGAAAAAACAGAAAAACATTATATATAGTCTCCCAACACCTTAATATTTGCCCACCAGTCAAATAGCCAAACAAACTGCATCCACAATAACTCCGTGACTTCTTTGTTGATCCTTCTGTATATCGACTTTGAAATTGGACGCACTAGAACAAAGAGAAGAGCCTGGGAAGTGCAATCATTTCAAAAAATTGAATAAGATCATTCTGGCAAAAACTCTCACATGCACACGTATAGGCATTTGAAATTCTTTCAAATAACAGACAAATGCTAGGTCCCACATGAATCTGAATAGCATAGATTAAAAAGGTGAATACCAAATGCCAAGAAAATATAAAAAGTAGCAAGTCAAAGTAGGCAAGAACAACAAACTGCTAAAAGAACAGAAAGAACAAACCTTTATAGAAACTAAGAAGAAAAGAACACATCTAAATACTTGTCTCTGTGTGTTTATATATATCATGTATCATGTATGTAGAAGTACCTGAAAGACGTTGACAGTGAGGCCAGAGATAATGAAAAGCAAGCCGAGAGGGAGAATAACAACAGTGGCAATGGCCATTGCCAGAAAAAGATCATCCACATGTACAAGAGGAAAGGAGTTCTTGGGTTTCAGGAACAGTTTATCTATATGTATACACGTGTATATGCATATATAAATATATACAGATTGTACAGTTGGTATTTGACCCTTAGACACAAAGGATTGATTTTTTAAATTGCCTTCTAAGTTTCTTAAACTCTCACTGGAAATTGATGTAAGACATTATTTAAAATGTGTACTTTTTTAAAATAACTGTGTTGGTTGGAGAGCACATGTCATGTTCTTCTATGTGTACACTAATGTTCCAAACACGCAATTTTAACAAATAATACTATAGCAGCCAAGAAGGTGGGGACCAAGCTTTAATGAAAGTACACATTTATATATATGTTATATACAGAATAGTTGGTAAAAACAATTTCCTTAAGGCTTAAGCAAACAAATCAAGGCTGGTTAAAGATTTTTAAACTTTTGTTCAATAATATTACAGTACTCCTTACATATGTAGAAATAAGCATCATTTGAGGCAGCTAGATTTTCTTATATCCCTTAGGAGTGTAGAAAATAAGAGTCAATAAGTTCACTTGCCCTGCTGTTATACCAAATCTAAAGTAAACATCAGTAGTCTAAATTCTAAAACCTACAAATTTTGAACACACCGACTAACTAGAAGACAATGGTAAAATGCTCGGTTTGCATATCATGATCCAAAAGCTTCATTCTCAGAAAGCGTTTGTGACTTGTTGTATGAACATTAGATGTTCTCATGTTCATCCAGAGTTGCCGCTACCGGATTGTGCGCGGGACTCAAATAAGAGTCTTACGGTTGTAAAGATGAGGGAAGGTTCAGCCATTGCTCCATTCCCATAATCTCCACAAGCTAGTCTCTTGGATACTGGTGGGATAAGAGAAATTCCGAGCTCATCAATAGCCATAAGATGTCGTTCAGTGAAAGGATTAGTCCACATGAATGTATTCATGGCTGGTGCCACAAAAAGTGGCTTGTTATAGTCCCATGCCCGCACAATGCATGTCAACAGGTTATCGCACAATCCACCAGCAATCTGCAATATGACGCCAGTAATATATGATGTTAGAACCATGTAGACAGTTCAGATATCTCAATCTCAAATCTCACTCCAGGGACCAACACAAAGCAGGACACCCTTGAGGGGCAAGCAAATGCCCACCCTTAGTGGGCACGATGGGATTCTCCCCGAGGGATGACCACAAGCACGGGCTGCCCTGGTTGGGGAGAATCCAACCCACACCAGATTAAAGATAATAAATTCTTATTAGTTTCAATTACTTCGAACAAATATTTTGTTTGAAGTAGTGGCCAAGTGTTAATCCCTTGATCCATTAGGCCATGAACTCAAGCCCTTGAAACCTCTTTCAAAGCAGATAGATGGTTTCTCAGATCTACCTTCATCACACCTTCAGTGATGCAGGATCCATCAATCACTCTATTACTCTAGTAGTCTATTAGCCATTAACCAATACAAGCAAATTGACTAACAAGCTATGCCATACATCATCTCTATCATATGAAATCAGGATATATTGGGGGCAACCCCAGCCAAATTGGCCAGTTGACTTGCAACCACAAGATTACAAGTTGGACTCCCACCCGCCTATTGGCCTTCTTAGCAACCTAAGAAGGTTTACCTCCTTGTGATCATTTACCACAAAGGCCACGGATTTAACCAGTGCACACCCTCAAGTAGTGGCTATAGATTTCCCTCATCGCTAAAAAAATATATATATCAACAAGGAAATCAAAACTTTATATTACCTTGCCAAGTGTATTTGCCGACAAAGGAGCAATGACCATAATATCAGCCCACCTGCGAAGCTCAATGTGCAGCACACTATCACCTATCCTCTTCCAAGTTGACCATTCATCCTCATCCGTGTACAGAACCACATCCTTTGGAAGTGAAGTTTTATCAATGAAGTGCAGAGAAGCCTTTGAAGCAACTGCCTTCACTTCTGCCCATTCAGAAAAGCAATGGCACAAGTTCGCAAATTTGATCGCAGCAACACTCCCACTTGCAGCTAGCAGTATCCGAGGTCTCCTGGCCGTGTTTGATGGAGCTTGTTCCATATCTGCATCCACCACAGCAGCCCCCAATTGTGCCATAACCTATCAAATAACACCAATTAGGTTCACAACTTCACAAATCTCTGAAAAATGACAATTTTAAGACCACATTCCCAATCTCAATTCCATTGTGCGATTGAGATAGGTGCATTGAAATTTAGGAAGATTCAAGTATGGATTTGATACCTCAATGTAGGAAGAGTTTCGGAGCTGCTTTCTCTAGGATCTCGAAGCAAGTTTGGTCGTCGTCTTCATCCACAACAACTCGGAGACATTAACGTTGTTCCTGAGAAATCGATTTGTGGAAGACAGTAGAGTGAGGGAGAGAAATACAGTTCTAGGGTTTTGTCATTTTCGATGTTTCCAACACTTTTAAAGTTCAAAAGTCTTCTCTTTTTTTTTGGTTGAAAGAAGTGTAAAAATAGTCTATTAAAGAAATTATATTAAAATTCCATATGTGAAATATATTTGTAATTTTCCTTTAAATTTCAAAAATATTGTACTCTTAACTTTTTAAATATAAAATTTGACAATATTAAATTTTTTATTTGAATTATGTTATACACACCTAATTTTATTACCCACAAAACATGACGTGACATAATCCATTTCGTCACACCAATGATTTTTGTTGTGGCAAAGTTCTTATTAAATTTGATATGCACTATATCAAGTTTATTATAATGAGAAAAGGGTGAAAGAGATGATATTGTGAATCAAATTAAATACAAAGAATGTTCAAAGATTTCAACTGTTACCAAAAACAATGTCAATGACACGATTAAATAATACAAATGAAAAAATAAATAAAATGTTCTGAGACCCAATGCTTATTGCAACAATGGGTGGTACAAAAAGGGGCACAACACAACAACAATACAACATGCATGCTTTTCCTGGATTGAATCACATATACTTGGCCAGCCATGGGAGATCCTTGCTATCTTTAAGTGCAAAAGCCACATCATCACTGCAATACATGAAAAACAAGATTTATGCCATGGTTTCAAGTTGTGCTTTCAAGTTCAGATTATTATAATTCTGTTTTTATAACCCAGGTTTTCCGGTTTTGCCGGACTATATCTTGACCCCATTAACCTGGCCCTGGCCCTAGACCCATGAGGAGGTAAATCGAGCAAATCTACCTTCGATAATATCTTGGAATTCTTACCTGGGGAAATTGAGCTGTAACTTTTGCAGTTTGTGCTTTACTCCTGGTTCACATAATAGTATTCTGCATTCTCCAAGCATGCATCTGTCACACCATCCCAGCAACACAGATGATTAGAAGTCAGAAAAGTTGAATTTATTAAAGTGATTAGTGTGCTTACTAGTTAATCAAATTAAAGTGTATTGTGGCTTACCCAACTTTTAGGAGTGAATCCCAACCTGGAAACTTTTCACCATTACTTGTACAAAGACATGAAACAGTCATTGCCAACTGCAATTGGAGGAAATATTCAGAAATTGCGCATAAAGCTTCAAGAGATAATGCCATACGCATATATGGAAACCAAAGGTACTGACCTTCTCAAAGGTGGTTTCACTCATTCCAGTCTTATGAAGTTCATAAACCATAGCAGCCAAGAAGATTTTACTAAATCTAGAGCTGCTTCTCATCACCTGGAGAACATAAAAAAGTTTAGTATACATTAGAGTTTCTGAAGCTTGGCTTAGTTAAAAGGAAGAATCCATATATTCTTGACTCACTTGAATATGAGGAGCCTGGAACATTTCCTGAATAGCTGCTTCAACATCAGCCATTCCAACTAGTGCCTTTCCTGAAAATATAAAAGATCAAGTCAATGGAATTCCCCACACCTATATTATATATATGAAACTAACACAACATAAAACATGACAAATTAAGTGGCCAAAATCAAACCTGCTGCAGAAGAATGAACTTTCTTAATACGGTAATCTGCAAGTTCTGCAGCACGTCTACATATTTCCAATGCACGACGAGCATCACCTGAAACAGCTGCCACCTGATTTTATATACAAAATGCACAATAAAATGATAAGTTTCTACAATCAACTCTGAAGAATAAATAAGATGTCAGCTATCAAACATGTTTTAAAGCAGCAGAGTCAAACACATTAATGAGACCTTTCTTGAAGCAAATTCAATTGCAGGCTTTTCAAAGGCATTTATTCCATTTAGGCGAGTTGAAATAATCTCTTGAAGTTGCTGGTAGTTGTAGGGACCAAAGCATAGTCTTTGTATGCCCATACGACTTGAAATACGAGGAAGTAACTTCTCTGGAAGATCCATAGTATTTGCTATTCCTGAATTAGCCAAAATAAATAAATAAATAAATAAAAGAGCAGTTACATATTTTATCACAATGAGGATTTTCCATTGGGGAGAAACACAGAAAGGAATATATGCTCGCACCTATAATAATTAGTCTTGAATGTGGCTTAGTAGGCCAATCAAGGATGTTGTATAGGACCTGTCATTAGAGGAGAAAGAATGATGGATATACAATTTCCAGGCTTACAGAAACCTAATGTAGGCTAATTCTGATGATCATAATTACCGATTGGTTCCTGGTTACAAGAAGATCAAGTTCATCAATAAGAAGAATACAGGGGCGGTTATCCTGTTTGCCACGCTCAGTTCCATTTGAGAATCTCTCATTCAAGAGCTTAAGAGCTTTCTTCCAACCAACTCTATGTCCATTTAATGCTTCATAAATAACCTGAAAACCATATAATTTTACTTTAGAGAAAATGTTATATCACTGATTCCCTGGCATTATAAGTTAGAATAAGCTAAAGTACTTACACTGTAAATATGTTCAGGTGAAGCCAATTTTAGGCCATTAATTTCTACAAAACAGTAAGGCTTAATACTTCCAGCATCTACCTCAGATTTGAGGTTCCTCATTACTGATAATACACTCATTGTCTGCAGTATGCCACAGATGGATAAAAGAAAGAGTTAAATCTGATCAAAATAACCCTAATAGCTAGTAGAGCAGTTCTATTGTAAGTACACTCCTAGATCTAAAGAATACCTTTCCTGTCCCGGGGACACCATGTATGTAAAGGCACTTCCCTAGGCATTGATCTTCACATATGGAACCTTTGATAAATGCAGTTACCTCTTCCATTTCTCTGCATAAAATAATGTTATATAAGTAATAATTATGTTGGAGATGTACAGCATGGAATTCATTCAAGTTGTGATCAAATATCAACATACTTATTCCTACAAGGTAAAGACTTGGGGAGAGTTGCCAGTAGAAGTGTTGCTTTTGCTTTTTCAAGTTCTGTCAACTTGTGGGATCTTACATGTTCTGGTATTTTCTTTGCTCCTATTTTTTGAAGTCCGAAAATTCGCCCCCTTCGTGAATTCTACAGTAATGATAGAGAAGCAATTAGTCTTCTTCTTTGGGCTATATCAAGTATTGAGCTTTATAAATGCAAGCATACCGCGGCCAATGGATGAGCTGGCAATTGTCTTCTATTCAATAAATTATGATTATTCTCCTCTTCATATTCTACATCATCTTCACTATCTGAGCCAGAACCTTCAGCAGAATTCCACTCCCTATCACTCTCAGCTTCCTCACAATCCTATTGCATACATAAGAACCTCAATTACAGCAAATTCAAGCCAATATTGATATAATATGATCTTAATAAACTTTTGTTTTTCGATGAGATCTTACCTCTTCGCCATCATCAATGTCTGCAATACGCTTGAAACTATGCCACTGTATATCATATTCATATTCACATAGAAAAATGTCATCTCCTCCATTGTTTGCCTTGGAAAATTCTTTTGGAGTCAAAATGTAGCAATGTCTGATGATAGATTCCATCTACAGAAGAGAATCATTAGAAGACTAAAAGTTGATACAGGATGTATCTTTTTCTTCCATAAAAGATGTTCTACTTAAAATGCTCAATGCTCTTGGATTTGGTTTCTGTTTTGGTGAATTATAAATTGTCAAATCTAAATCATCATAACAAAATCTTAAATCTTAAAAATAATAAATAAATGCACGAAATTCATCAATGCTCTTCATTCATGATAACAAGTGCGCAATGGGAAACAAGATACAAATGGTAATCTGAAAACAAAAGCCAGGAGAAGCAAAAGAAAATTAGGAAACAATTACAAACGCCCACCAGAGCAAATGTTTAAGAAAATTACCTCAGCATCCGCGAAGTCATTCGTTCGATAGAGCTCTCTTCTTAAGTTATGTGGTTGTCTTCCTGCAGCAGTTTCTTCTGGAATAATATACCAATGAGCCTTGAACCGGTAAGTACCGTCTACATCTTTCCATATACTGAAATTCATAGAAACGGCTCACCATTAATACACTAAGAAGAATGTGGTAATCAAAGCGCACTTGAGATTTGAGAATTGATTGTTAAATCATTATATGATCCCTATCCTAGGGCACTCCATAGCATACAGGCAAGAGTTGGCTTAGTGAATCCCCTCCTTTCACCTATTTGATTGTTATTTGCTTTGTTCATTACTTTCATCTCACAAACCTTACCACTAAAATCAACCTTTCAAGAATTTTAATTTTAATTTTCTTTTTAATTTTACCTCTCAATGCGAGCTGCATACAGATCACTGGCAAGCAGCTTCTCCCTTGCTGTCCTAGCACTTTTCTTTCCCTTAGGAGGGACAGGCAATTGCACAGCTTTCCCCAATTTTTTTGCCTCACAAAATCCACAAATCCAATCACCTTCTGGAACCTCTTTCAGAGGAGGGTTTAAGCACTTCAAATGAAACCCACCTAAGCAGTCATCACACTCAATCATCACTGCTCTCCCAGCCATGAAGCAAACCTTGCATTCTTCCACCTCCGGATCCTCATCATCGGAGCTCGCATCCTCTCTCCTCTTGACGTAGACATCATCCCCCACCGCAAACTCGCCCCCATCGTAAACCACTTTTTTGTAATAAACCTTCTTTCTCCCAGGCTTCAAAGCCCTAGTTTTCTCCGAACCGGATTTCTCCAATTCAGCAAATTTCCGCTTTCTCCTAGACTGGACTGGCTCAGGCGAGGCAGGGGAGAGTAAGGTAGGGGTTGAATTAGCAGATTTTTGTTTCTGATTAGACAAATTGTCTGCATTTTGAGAAGCGAACTTGAGAGACTTTCGGCGGGAGGAGTTGCGAGTAGAGGTCGGCGCTGGAGGCGGTGTTGAGGCTTGAGGGGTGGAGGTCAGGCGGAGAGAGCGGCGGCGAGGTGAGGGGTCTAGGGTTTGAGGGGTGGGTGGGAGGACATGGCACGAGGGCGATGAATCTGAGAAGGACGGCGGCGGCACCTTCTGCTTTTTGGGGGTTCTCTGAGATCTTCTGCTCGGTGTTTCAGCCATTTGCAGAGAGGTGGCTCTTACTGGGCTGCTGCTGCGGCGGCGGCGGCGGCGTCGATAAGTTAGGGTGGGTGGGTAGGTGGGGTCAGAGAGAGAGTGGGGAGGGAGAAATGGGGTGTTCTTTAGAGAGAATTGGCGCGAACTTGACAGACTGTTCGCGCGTGTTTTTGAAAAGAGTTGACCGTTGGAGATGCGTTGGTTCGTAAAGTGTCCGAATTTCCGACAGATTCGTCAATTCCGCTGATTTCTTTTTAAAGATCTTATTTTTGCTATTTCCTTTTTTATATATAAATTTTTTTTGAAAGGTTTTTATATATAAAATTAAAATATCAATTTCATCAATTTTATGAGTCATATTAATAAAACGTTTCATTATTCACAATAAGATATGTATTAGGTATTGGTATCGATTAACACCTTAAAAATTTTGGAAGTGTCATTATTCACAATCAGATATGTATTTAGGTACCGTATTGGTATTGATTAACACCTTGGAAGTAACATTTTTTTGCCATTAATATTTTTGTAATTTTATGCCTCATAAATTACCTTACAATGTAATTTTATGCCTCATAAATTACCTTACAATGAAATCAATGTAATTTGGTGAGAGAGAGAGCACATTAAAGTATACATCTTTTCAGAAATAGAATGAAAAACATAATAAATATAAATTCCAAAAAGAAAAAAAAAAAAAAAAAAAAACACACACACACACACACACATCCTAGTGTCAGTCCACTGTTTTTTTTTAAAGGTGTCATTCAACTGTTAATTGAGTAATATTTAAGAAATAAATATAAAAGTGACATTATAATTGAGAACAGAAACTGTTAAGAACTAACCGTAAAAGCAATATTATAATCGACAACAGAGATAGTTATGAACTAAATGTAAACACGACATTATAATCGAGAACAAAAATAGTTAAGGACTAAATGTAAAAGCGACATTATAATCAAGAACATAAATAGTTAAGAACTAACGACATTGAAGCAGTATTATGATCTATTTTTGTAAGAAGCATATCAACAAGCTGGGCAATACCCTTCAGCATTTTCCATGGAGAAACCAGCACTCTGTTCAAAGGGCAAGAGAACAGCATTTATTATATTACCATTGTTATATACCACGTTTTCTTCTCTTCTATGGTAGAAACACTGCTGCCAAAAACGCCTGCTCATAGATCTCTGTAATCGCAGTGAAATATGGCGATGAATCATCAAAGAATGCAGGAAGTGTTGGTAAATACAGTACAGTGAGTCAAAGCCGGCCTGTTGTTCCTGAACCAGCATGCTTCGGCTCCTACCCAGCACAGGAGTCCATTTCTTGAGATGGCAGGTGCAAATTTGACTCAGTGCCATGATCAACCTTGATATATTGTAGGTATATATATACACGTCCTAGAAAGCTTGTAACAACTTCTGTTTTAGCCACCCCAGCAAATTTAATTCTCTGGGGTTCTCTTCTTGATGGGGGATTGTTGTCATATTCTGGGATGTAATTTCAGAATCAACAGGTTCAGGATTCTTACTTTGATCTTTGTGATCGGATTCTTTTAGACTATTTTCCGGTTTAACCATTATTTTCACAGGTTTACCAAGCATGGACTTATCCTCCATTCTTGCTATTTCAAGAGCCCTCTCGCAAACAGGATATCCTTGATCGTCCCAAGACTCCAAGATCACGCCAGAGCCAATACAGGCCCTCCCATCATAGAATGCAGCAAACTGTCCAGCTGCCAGACCCTGATCGTCTTCGGTTAACTGGACAACAGCAATTTCTTGACCATTGTCATCAACTTCCATCGCCATACTACAATTGTAGAAATTGGGGCCATGACGAACCTAAAATGATGAAAAGATATAAATTGAGCATGTAATATCAACATATGTCATTCTAAATCTAGTGTTGATCGTCTACAACAACACTAACTAAACTAAACCATAAGCAAGCCGTTTTCTTCTCTTTGAGATGAAGTATTCAACAATTCTGACCAAACAAGAAATAGAGAGGATGGGTATGATAAAAGAATTCCAGGCATCACAACTTGTTTCAAATCTATGTAGTGATAAAATTTTACGACAATTTCTTGAAATTAAATTTGTTTGCTCATTCATTCCCACTGAATGTCTAGTTAAGAGAAAAGACTCCCATACCTTGCATTGAAGTTGAGTAATATTTCCAGGAGAGCTCCCACTGAGCCATTTCAAGGATCCAACACGGAATAGACGTCTTTTCTTATCAACAGAGAAATAGTTTCTTGACACAAACACTACATTATTTGTAGTGTCTTTCTCCACAACATACCTGTGTACGATACAAGGATGATGAAACGTTACAGACTGCATTATGATCATAACATTAAGTCAAACTATTACTAGAAATCATTGTTTCCAAGTAGATGCTACTTATCATTTTCTAGCGTTATTGTAGATGAGAATAATGCACCAAGATGATCAAATTGGGAAGCTACTCTGCTACTCCAAGGTTGAGACAACTAAAACGATTTGATAGAAAGCTCTGAAGAGAGATTATACCAGGGTCCTCCGGGAAGTCGTAAACCTTGTCGTTGGCCAATAGTGTAGAACCAAAAACCTCTGTGTTTTCCAAGATAATCTCCTGTCTCAGCTTCCAATATAATCCCTTCTTCCTCCCCAATGTGTCTTGCAACAAATTCACTGAACTTTATCTGCAGCACAATGGAGATAAAAACTGAGATGAAGGAGAATTAATTAAAAAATCCTGTAATAAGAAATTTCACTTGAGAAGTAATTCCTTAAGATTTAAGAATCATGAAAGCAATGTGAATCCTAGCTAATATGTTCACTTGTTCTTTGATTATGATGGGTTTATCAGGAAAATGTAGAGTGAACTCTTTAAGTTGAGGAAGTCCCTAACAGATGATGGAAAAGGAATCAGATTAAGATCAATGCTTCAGGTAAGGAAGTGCTGATATACAGACCTTGCCAAGGAAGCATATTCCCTGTGAATCTTTACGGTCTTGGTTTGGGAGATCAAATGATTTGGCAAGTTTGCGTACCTCTTCCTGCAGATAGTGTATATATTAAGAAAAACTATCATGTCAAGGAATATTCAATGACTGTCTTGTTTATGAGAAATACCAATCTCACCTAACCTTTGGTATACATCCAAGAGGGAAAAGAAGCCGCTTAAGCTGAGCCTGTGAGAGATGTGAAAGGAAGTATGTTTGGTCCTTTACCTGCAACAGAAATTTGCAGACAAAGACCTGAGCTCAGTAGAACACCAAACAGACAATAATGAATGGGAGTAAACAAGAAATTAAGCTTTCAAAATAGTTACATAACCCATAGTATCAATAGCAAGATAAACAGCATGTTCACACATAGAACGCATAAAGATGCTATGGTAGCCTTTAGAGTCAAATTTTGGATGGAACCAAGTGTTAGTTTTAAGCTAAAAAATTATAAGTGGATGGTAGCTTTAGAGTCAGTTTAATACTCATTGTCAGATCTCAAACTGCCAGTGAAGTTTTATATTTACTCTTTCAATGATCTATATTGACAGTATTTTGGCAACTTTGCCAACTTTATAGGTTTGCAATAAACTTCAGGTGCAGTTATAAGCATGACCTCCAAGTATCATCTAAAAGCATCTAAAAGTTCATAGAAAGGAATGTATGCATCAAATGCATACCATATCTTTTGACAATTCCAGAACAGAAGGCTCATGTGGTTGATCCAAAGATGCATGAACAATCTTTGCATAATGTCCAGAAGCAACAAAGTCAAATTCCATTTCACTTATAGCATCCATAAATGCACCTGAAAATTAAACACATCTCCTTTAAATGAAGTTGTGGGAAAATGGAAGTACTCAATAGCTATGCTGCAGAGGGTATTACAAACCAAATTTTATTCTTGTGTTGCAAAGGACATCTGGATTTGGAGTTCTTCCACATCGATATTCATCAATAATATATGATACCTGAAAAGTATCAATCGGCAAGATAGAGAACTCCATCACCCACAGTTTAATTAAAAACCTCAAGTTCTGTCTGTGGATATCTATATGCAATAGACCATCAAGAAAATCTCATGGAACAAGCAAACAATTTTTGAAGATTATTCACAGAACATAAATTATGCAGGTAATTAACGTTTTTAAAGGCATAACATACCACATTATTCCAATATTCATCAGTCAAATGCACTACCTCCAAAGGTACATCAACCTGAAGTCAAGTGTCATTTACAGTTAGAAAGGACAAGTTTTTAGCTTGCAAAGCCAGACAGATAAAGAAAGGCATAGAAAACATGGTAAAGCAGGACCTGATCACAAACAGCTTTTGCATATTTCAGATCCTCCTCCCACGGGCACTCGGACCAAAAGTTCTCAAAGTCTTCCTAGATAGAGAGGGGGAGAGAGACGAAAATATATAATCAAATGTAAGACAAAAGATTTTGAGCTTGTATGCTAGTAACTGTGATGAAAGCAAATAAGAACCAATCCTCCTTTTCATAAAACAGAGGAGAAAAAACATTTTAAAAATGAGAATGATGTGTATTCATAAAATGAATGAGAGTATCCTAATAAGTTGAACAATGTGAATTACCAAAGGAAAGTGATTCCTCCGGAATGCAAATCAGGCAACATAAATTGATTAAATTCTACTTAACTATCAAAGAATGTTTTATCTTTTCTTAGCACTAAAGTACCGAGCAACAATACAGTGTTAGAAATTTGTCATTTCTCCAAAGCGCTAAGTACTTTCTCAGTTGCATTAATACAGTGTTAGACATCCATACTGATTAGTAAAACTTACTGAATAAACACTCTGTCCTTACTAGCTAAACATGAATTCAACTTATAAAGTAACTCCAATACACTACTATATACACATGCGCGTACCTGGAACCATATTTTGAGATAGAAAGCGGTGCAGGAATGTCCAGCGGCGTGGAGGAGGCGGAGAGAGACGCTGCTATCGACGCCACCGCTAACCAAAACGGCCACCTTGAGAGGCTTCTTCTCCGTCAGCGAGCAGGAGAGGTATTTAGGATCGATAACACCATCTGTTCTCGGCGGCGGCGCGTTGGTGGAAACCACGGAGGACGAAGAGACGGATAGTGGTCGTAGACGGAGCAGTCTCCCCTTAGCGTGCGAACGAGAGAGTGTGAGAGAAACAGGAGCTCGCAGAGAAGAGAGAGATGGGAATTGGTTGAGAGAAAGAGTGGCTATGGCGGATCCCGCCCTCAGTCTCAGCATCGTTCTCGATGGATTTTGGGTTGGGAGATGATGAATTCTCTAATCTAGATAGATTTTGTTGTTTGGATATCTGGGGCCTAAGAATAAAGTCAATAAACTTTAGCCCATACAATAAAACTTGGCCCAATAATCCTATGTCAAGCACAAGCCCAGTATTAAACTGCATAAACCTATGGCCTAGAACAAATTATTGTGTGGACCGTGGTCAATATAGCTGTGTGGATTATAGTTCAAAACAACTACGTTCTGATATTAAAAAATTCTTTATTCTGTGAGTGTTAAAATAATGAACATTTCGAGACAAACAAAATACACAAAGAAACTATAGAAATTGTAAATTTGTAATTAAGTCACTCTAGAGTACTTAATTGTCAGGATGCTTTAAACACAATTGATAGGGAATATTATCCGGGTTACATACTTCGTATAATGAGTGGACCTCGACCTACCAACCCATATTGAGTCGATCCTCCTGCTTCCAGTATGTCCAATCAATATAGTATGGGAATATGCCCGTCCATTCCAGTCCATCCGGTCAATATAGTATCGAGCTTGGATTAACCGATTCGGCCCCCATTTCTAAGCCTTTACCCTCAAGAACATCGCATGTAATTGCTTCGCATTTGACCAGCCCGCAATGGTCCTTCATTAAGACTCGTGCATGGACGCCACGTGACCACCATGCCGAATAACCAGTATATGTCCCATGGTAAC
Organism: Ipomoea trifida; assembly: GCA_003576665.1. Classification (NCBI taxonomy): domain Eukaryota; kingdom Viridiplantae; phylum Streptophyta; class Magnoliopsida; order Solanales; family Convolvulaceae; genus Ipomoea; species Ipomoea trifida. Next base: position 1,060,121 of record CP025650.1, on the reverse strand, counting down.
CTATATATATATATCGCATTTAATGCTATGAAGAAGACTTTGGGTTGTTTTCACTTATAAATAGCTAAGTAGCTTGGAAACCTCTAACCCACTATTACGTTAATTTGAGCTACCCTTAATGATAATACCCATTTGTATCTGAATTAATATTAATAAAGTACTTTTGACCGTAATCGTGCGCATGTACTTTATCAACAATGCTACAAATTTGACTCCTAATAAGATTCATCTATAAACTTTATTAGGTTGAGTCAGTTAACTATAAACAATTTAAATTATTTTATCTCATTGTGATCGGTTGAAAGTTACATTCATAATTTGAAACTTAAAAAAAAAAAAAAAAAAAAAAACATTTGAGTCGCTTATAAAATTGTGGCCTTTGGATCGGGAAAAGAGTCGGTTTTTCTACTTCGTACAACATCACGCCGGTTCACCACCGCCTCACGTTACCTCCGTCGCCACTCGTTTGTTGCCGCCGTCAACACTGCACGTGCACTTCTGTGGTCAATACTCATTCACCCCTTCCAGCCCCGTTTCGGTCATTTCAGCTCTCACGCATCAACCATTCAACCATACTTCTCCACGTGTATGGTGATCCGTCGACCACCTCTGATAGTCCGCCACGTGGACACTCACAAGATTCCAGCTGGCCCACTCACATACCGTTTTCTGATTCCCTTCTCAGTCGTCGGATTGTCAACCCTTGGTCCCAAATCCAATCCATCCCCACAAAAAACTTCAGCCACAGGTAAACTTTAAATACTTTATTTTATTTTAAATTATTTATCATTTATTAATATAACAAAATTTTAACTTGGTTCATGTAAGATTTGGTGAAACTTTATTACTACCTCCGTCCCAAAATGGTTGTCTGGTTCGTTTAACGAGGCTTGACTGAAGTAATTTTTAGTCCAATTTTTCATATTATTAAGTTTAGCATTAATATATAAAATTTATATATTTAGAAACTACATTAAAATTACTATTAAACACAAAAAATTAAATTTAAAAATAATAAAAAATTACTAAAGAAAATAAGCAAAGAAGTAAGAGTTGGTTTGACCAATGAATAGTAAATAGGACAGGTAAAATGGGACAGAGGGAGTATATAATTTCATTTTTGAAAATCAATAAAATTTACTCCGTATTTAAAAATATCATTTTCATCCCATTTTACTTGTATGTTTTTAGTTAAATAGGCATAAATCATATGATAATAAATGAATAGATAAAGTAGGATATATGGAATATTTATTTCTAATGGAAGGGAGACACCCATACAAAATCAATTGAGACTACCTAGAGATTGTAACATTCCTCCATTGAGGCAGCACCATGACAATTCCATACCAAGCAATTCATGGTTAAAAAACAAGAAAAAAGAAAATGAAAACACGCTCAGGAGCGCATGTGGCTATTCGCCACAGGGCCATTCTGGCCATCCTATCGATCCGCATCTAACATGGCTTCATCTGGTTGTTCTGGAGGGTTGGAGAAGATCCTGGCTATGTCTGGTGGATCTTCCTTAAAATTGTACCTAAATTACGACATATAGGATGGCTCGGGTTGATCATTAGAGTGGTGAACAATTGTGCTTATGATCTGCTTGCCCCAGTTAGAGTCGCGCACTACTGTATGTTCTGATTCCGCAGTTGTTCTTCTTTGAGCCCCTCCACGACCACCTCTACCCCTTGATATTCCTTGAGTTACCAAATGGGTTTGTCGTGCGTTATCCTGATGAGAATTCAGTTTCGAGGTGTCTTCCTTTGGTCTATATTCTATGTTCCTATGCTGCAAAGTTCTATGAATCCGAGGCAGAGTGATATTTGTATTATTGTCCTTAGATGTGTTCCCATCATGACAAGTATACGGAATATTTATTTCTATATCATTTATTCATTTTTAGTATACAACTTACAAGTTATGACATATAGTAATGTTTATATTATTTTCATGTATACATGTAGTGAAACTCTATTTTTATACTAACTTTTTTTGAACCAAACACTCAAACAAACATAGCTTCTATTTTCTCCAATCATTTGACTCAGTCTCTATCACTCACTAGGATAGTAGGATTGCTCTGTCCTTCACCACTCACCTCCACTCCACCGGACTGCCATCGCCGTGATGGCGTCTTTGGCCGTCACCTCCGCCGTGAACCTCCGTTTCCGGCCACACCTTTCTCCCAACCACCGTCTCTCCTTCCCTTGCCCCCTCCAATTCAACCTCACAAAAACCGACCTCCTCATCACTAAGAACCATAAAAGAAACAATGTGAAGCGGTTGCATCCTATAGTAAAGGCCTCAGCTCCCGGAGCTTCCGCGGCTCCCGGCGCGCCGGCTCAGCCGTGGGAAGGGGCTGCGATTAAGCCGCTTGTGGCGTCCATCGCGACGGGCGTGATTCTCTGGTTCGTCCCGCAGCCCGGCGGGGTTTCGCGGAGCGCGTGGCAGTTACTGTCGATTTTCCTGGCCACAATCGTGGGGATCATCACGCAGCCGCTGCCGCTCGGGGCCGTGGCGCTGATGGGGCTCGGCGCGTGCGTGCTCACGAAGACGCTCACGTTCGCCGCCGCGTTCTCCGCGTTCGGCGACCCTATCCCCTGGCTAATCGCGCTCGCGTTCTTCTTCGCCCGCGGGTTCATCAAGACCGGGCTGGGCAATAGAATCGCCTACCAGTTCGTTTCGCTCTTCGGGAGCTCCTCGCTCGGCCTAGGGTACAGTTTGGTCTTCAGCGAAGCCCTGTTGGCGCCGGCGATCCCCTCCGTGTCCGCACGCGCCGGCGGGATTTTCTTGCCGCTGGTGAAATCTCTCTGCGCGGCTTGCGGGAGCAACGCCGGCGACGGGACGGAGCACAAATTGGGCGCGTGGCTGATGTTAACTTGCTTCCAGACGTCTGTAATCTCATCCTCCATGTTCTTAACCGCCATGGCTGCGAATCCTTTGAGCGCCAATTTAACTGCCACTACGATAGGGCAGACTATTGGGTGGATGGATTGGGCCAAAGCCGCGTTTGTTCCTGGTTTAGTGTCGCTCTTTGTGGTGCCATTGCTGCTGTACATTGTCTATCCCCCAACGGTGAAGAGTAGCCCTGATGCCCCTAAGCTTGCCAGGGAGAAATTGGAGAAGATGGGGCCAATGTCTTTGAATGAGATCATAATGTCTGCAACTCTGCTTCTTACGGTAAATAATTTTTTTGGCTCAATGTTTGACATAGGGTGTAGGATTCCATTCAACAAATATTCGAATTCGATTCGGTTAATCTTGAGCTCGAGCTTGAGTAGTTTGAGTATCGATGCAAGTTGAATTTTGTTTGAGTTACTCGTAGTCTGCAACAACTATTGGATGGTGTGCTCGGGCTTTTCATCTTAATTGGCAAATGGCCAATCAGCCTAAGTTGACTAGTTCAAACTAATAAATCCAATAAGCCGACCTTATGGTAGCCTTAACTGGCAAATGGCTACAAGAAGGTAAATCAGTCTATGTTGACTAGTTCAAACTAAAAATACAAATAAGCCGACCTTATGGTTAAGTTGACTAGCTCAAACTAAAAAGGCCAATAAACCGACCTTATGGTTATCAAGTTAACAGTTTGACCAACTTAGTTAGGGTTGGCAGACAATTAATATTTGAATATCTTAATACTCAGCTCAAAGGATTAGAGTTTGGTCAAGCTTGAGTTTGACTATACTGATTTGGTAGGACTTGACTACACTCCTAGTTTGGCAGGAGATGGAATGTTATAACATGAAAGCTTTGTGAAATGTCAGCAAATCATAAAAGTTTCAAACTTCATTCTCAACCAGTATGCAGTAATAATCACTTTAACTCAAGTTAGATGCATAAATAGGGATTTGTCAAATGATGGGACATTGCAAGAAAGCTCAAGAATTCTGAGGAATTGTCCCTTGATCCCAACCAAAATGTAGTAATCTTGTACTGCATTTCTTTATAAATGTCCCTCTAACAGTCCAAAGCCTTTTGTTTCATGTTTTGTTGTCTTTGCATTTTACCAGGTGGGTCTTTGGGTTTTTGGCAGCGTGTTAAATATAGACGCTGTTACTGCAGCAATTCTCGGGCTAACTATCCTCCTTGTGACTGGAGTAGTCTCGTGGAAGGAATGCTTATCTGAAGCAGTTGCTTGGGATACCTTGACTTGGTTCGCGGCGCTCATTGCCATGGCGGGTTATCTGAACAAATATGGCCTAATCTCCTGGTTTAGCGAAACTGTTGTCAAGGTTTGTTTTCTCTGCATTCTTTCTTCATTGTTATTATTATTATGCTATGCTCATTTTAAATGAAGATAATTTGCTTTAACAATTCTTCTATCTGTCATGAAGTTTAGTTTAGATTATGGCCTTCTTTTGCACTTCTAGTGATCTTTTAACATGGTTTTTGTAAGATATGAAGACCAACAAATTGAATTATGCAGATTAGTAGTTGATGACTGACTTATCTATGCATATACTCACCTGCAAAATGATTCAGGTTGTTGGTGGATTAGGCCTGTCATGGCAGCTATCGTTCGGGATCCTAGTTCTCCTCTATTTCTACTCCCACTACTTCTTCGCGAGCGGGGCTGCTCACATTGGGGCGATGTTCACTGCATTCTTATCTGTCGCCAACGCTCTTGGCACGCCCCCGTACTTGGGAGCCCTGGTGCTGTCGTTCCTCTCGAACATCATGGGCGGGCTCACCCACTATGGGATTGGATCGGCGCCTGTGTTTTATGGCGCGAACTATGTCCCCCTCGCCAAATGGTGGGGGTATGGGTTCTTAGTCTCTGTGGTTAATCTCATCATCTGGCTTGGAGTTGGGGGGATTTGGTGGAAAGCCATTGGGTTGTGGTGATGATGGGTTCTTTAGATGGGCAAGTAGTTTTGTATTCTTTGCCTTGAAAGGTTTGAGTTTTAGTGGGGAGAGATGTAGTGGATGATGCTTTTTGCACATAGTTGGAGTTGTTTATACTTGGAAGTTCAGATTTGTATGCAGAATTATTTGTACAAAAAGAAACTTCAAAGTTGTGAAATTTTTTATTTTTCTCTTATCATAATTCAGATTCAGTTCGAGTCAAACTTGCATAATGTAGTTTAACACTATGCTAATTGTTTTGTCACTTTTGTGGTTGGACAATAAGCACCATTACACATTTCATCATAGCATGTATGGTTAGTAGTGTACTAATAGGAATGATAACATATTATGGTGCGGTAGGGTATATTCTTCGTCCCCGCTCTTAAGTCCCGACTCATTATTATTATTATTATTTTTTTTGTGTGTGTTTATAAAGGAAATCTCAATCTAAATCTTGATAAAAAAATTTAAGGAATATATTGTTCGTTTTTATTTAATTTTCTAATAAAAAAATTATACAATCACAATCTTATAATAAAATTTAATTACAGATTAATGTGTTCATTTTAAAATATATAAATATTATCAAACTATTTAAATAAATAAATAATAATGTTAATGACGTTCTGGTTTAGTGACTTGAAAAATTTACATGAAAACAATCGTAACTATTTAAGTAGATCATAATTAAATTTAATTTGACATTTTTACAAGTTTAAATAATTTAGACATGCTTTTTAACTAAGAGCTTAATTACTCTTTTTTCTTAATTTAAGAGATGAGATGAAATTTATTTTAGTAAAAAAATTAATTACACTATGAATTCACTTTTTTTTCTTTTTATAACATAGTGCCGAAACTTTCAACCGTCTTCAATATATATTGGCTCCGTAAAGTTTGGGTACGTGGTATATTTTGCAGGTGACGCAGCGAGCCGAGCGGTGACGAAATTGGAATCGGGTCGTCCCTGTTCAGCCCGCCCACCTTTCTGTGACTCCGATTCGAAGCAAAAACCCGCAAATTTCCAAAAATTCAACAAATCGAAACCTCCGATTCCTTCTCCTCTCATTGGCGCATGAACTCCACCTCGATTCGCTCCCGACCGCCATGCCGACGTCAGCCTCACCGACGCCGCATCATCACAGCCGCACCGAGGACCTGATCGGACGGCTGAGCTCCACCAGCCCCGAGATTCAGCTCAAGGCGCTCCGGGAGGTTAAGAACCAGATAATCGGGAATCGAACTAAGAAGCTCTCGTTCCTCAAGCTCGGCGCCGTCCCCGCCGTAGTTTCGGTTCTTTCCTCGTTCGCGTCCGCTCAGGTCGGCGGAGAAATCCACGATTCGCTCGTAATTCAGTCTGCCGCTGCGATTGGGAGCTTTTCGTGCGGTTTTGATGCGGGAGTTAAGGCGGTTCTCGAGGCCGGAGCTTTTCCCCTCCTTCTCCGCCTAATTTCTCATTCCAACGACAAGGTGATTCTGATATTTCTGCACCTTCATTTTGCTTCATTTTGCTTAACTCTTCTAACTACTTCCATGTGATTTTGTAGTTACGTTCCCTCTTAACATTAAATTAAATCTTAATTATGTAAACTTGTGCTCTGCCTTAGTAAATTGAGCTCACTTATTTGGATGTGTTATTGTGTTCCATTGCTGCCTACCTTTTTCTTTTGGTGGTATGCAATTGAATGCTACACAATTCCACTAATGATGTCTCATGCATAAATCTCTGTTTTAATTAAGAGGAATAAGAGCACATGATTGTTGACTTCTATTAGCTCTAAAATCTTTGCTTCTTTACTCCATTACTCTGTAGGTTGTGGATGCTGGTGCACGGTCACTCAAGCTAATTTATCAGTCAAGACTGGCTCCAAAATATGATTTTATTCAAGTGGAAAATGTGGAATTTATACTTTTGTTATTGAGCAGTGAGAATGAAAATGTTTCTGGACTTGGTGCAAGTATAATCTCCCATTCTTGCAAGACATGTGAAGAACAGAAGGCATTGAGTGATGCTGGAGTTACAAAGAAACTTATTAGTCTTCTTAGAGGCTCTCTAGTTCAGAGGGATGCTAGTCTAGAAGCCCTGGCCACAATTGTGAAAGGAAACCCTGAAGTTATTTTGAAATTTATGGAACCTGAAAGTGGAAGAGCTTTGAGTACAGTTATCGAGTTAACCAAGGATAAAAATTCTCGAACAAAACTGCTTGCCTGCACATGTTTGATTTCAATAAGAAACACTTCTCATTCTTATCTTCAGGATGTACAAATCAAAAGAAAATTGATATTAATATTACTGGAACTTCTTGAGGATTCTGGTCAAGTTGGGGATGAAGCTCCTTTTGTTTTATCTAGTTTACTTTCAGAAAATGAGGAACTACAAAGATTAGCATTTGAAGCAAATGCTATTAATAGACTTTGCAAACACCTGGAAAAGGGTTCACTGCAACCAAGGAGATCACAGGGAATATTGCAGGCATTAGCTGATCTCTGTTCAAGGCTGGAATGCTGTAAGGATCGGCTCCTATCATTAGAGGTCTGATTCTTTAGTATAATGCTATTATTTTTATTGACATTAAGGTTACTTCATTCTATATTATGTGCTTTAAGGGGGAGAATTAAATTGGTGAAATCTTGGTCTAAGCAGTTTCCTGTTTTTGTGAAATGCTATATCAAAGATGATTATTTTGCTCAACCAGTAATTTGGAAGCATTATAAATCGTGACTTTGGGAAAGATCAATCTTATCCTGCTGTGTCTTGAAAAATTGAATTAAGTTAACATGAAGAGTTTTACGAACATATATGGAAGGTTGTTTTCATGGTTTCCCTTGTGGCCGTTGTATCTATTTCAAATTTAACTGTAAGTCTACACCACCTTAATCATATGTGTTTTAGATTGCAAGATGTGATTGTACAAAATATTGTTGTAGTTCTTATCATTATAACTACTTTGAAGATTAGATATTTTCTTGCATTTTAAAGCCTTAACCACCTCATCTGGTCTGATGGAGTTTTTTATGTGTTAAGAAATGTTAGAAACAATAACCTTTAGGGGCACTAAGAAAGGAAGTTTTAAAATCTCATCGACTATTTAAGAATTTCCCATCTCTTCTATGTTAATCAGTTTTTCTCTTGATTCGAAATCCTTATATACTATTTGACTTGATGATATAGTAAGAAGTTTTTGGTGGGAATATGCTGAATATAATGAAGGGAGGGTATGATGCAAGAAAAAGTGAAAAACAAGGTATTTCTGTATGAAGCTTGTCACTAGATTTCAGAAGCAGAAAAGTCATCCATTTCCACAGCTTTCACAGAATTAAATATGCCCTAAGAAACATCTGTTACTCCTTTTTATCTTCCAGGCTTTGAAGCTTGTGACTGATGCCCTTAGCTGCAAGAGTCCCGAAGTTCGTGTTGCAGCTTGCATTTGTCTGAAAAATGTTTCTCGTTCAGTCAAGGTTTGTAATATGTTATGTTATGTTGAATCTTGTCTACAATGCACTACTTTATGCTAACAACGTATTATTCAGAACCTGAGTGCAGGTTGTTTCATGAAAGAAACTGTAATAGTCCCCTTGGTTGAGCTTTTATTTGACGACTCTGACATTGTACAGGTATTTTCATTTCTCTCCATGTTGGTTACCTAATCACTATTTTTACATTTTGGCACTACTGTTAGCTTGTTGCTGTGTTCATGGCATTGGCAATCTCTTTATTTGTATATTTGCTATTTATCCTCATGCCATAGTGTCCTGCATCCACACATGCACATCCCTCTAACACATTTGGATTTTTTAAATTATGAATAAGTTTGTTACCCTGAATCGTTATCATAGACATTGCATATTTTATGAGATTATTCATGATTAGTTGGTTCTTCATGTCTTTTATTATTGTTGTTGTTAAGTTTGGGCTGCTTTTCACTCTTCATTTTCTAGGTTGCCGCCCTTGGTGCCATTAGCAATGTTGTGGTTGACTTTACAGCAAATAAGTCAATGTTCATGCAATGTGGAGGTGTGAAACAGCTTGTTCAACTTTCAAGGTCAATGGATTCAACTATTAGGGTAAAAGCAGTGTGTGCTTTGAGGAATCTGATATTCCTTGTAAACAGCAGGTGCAAGGAAGAAATCCTATTGGAACTCACACAACCAACGTTAAGATGTCTTATTTGTGGTAACTGTTTGAAATTGTTTGTCATCCTGGTGATATATTAGTGAAAAATTCTCTTGGTTTCAAAATAAACTATTCTAACACTGCAGATTCTGAAGCCAGTGTTCAAGAGCAAGCTTTGGCTCTTGTTCGCAATCTTGTTGATGGGCCTATAGATTGCATTGATTATGTCTTTGTTGAGGATGCTCTTCTGCTACATGCTGTAGGGAGACAACTGCAAAGTGCTTTAAAAACTGAAGTTTTAATTCAGGCAAGTCTTTTCCTTTTTTGCACTTGATTTGGATTTTTCATTTTTTAAATTTCCTACCCACACTACCGTTTGCAATGGGCACCCATACTGTACTAAATTAGGTACTAGTCTCTCTTGCAAGTAGCCGAACATGGGCATAGGAGATATGTGATATGACAATAATATGGTAGCAGAGACTTGATGCATAGTATAGGGATAAGGTTGGGCAGATGACAATACTAAAAATATGTATGTTCAATGCAGGGTATGTATGTCCTTGGCAATGTGGCATCTGGAAATGAATTCCACAAGGAAGCAGTTATGCACCAGCTTTTCCCACCTTCGTCTAATGACACCCACTCAGTGGTCTTTAAGTTCTTGCAGAGTCATGACAGCCAATTACGCACTGCTGCTGTTTGGGCTTTAGTAAATCTAACTTTTCCAAGTGGTCCTGGAGCATTTCATCGGGTTGTGAAACTACGAAATTCAGGAGTTCTTTCCCAACTGAAGAACATGGTCAATGATCCCTGCTTGGATGTGAAGGTCAGTTACAACTTACAAATTGACTGAAACTAAACTACATGTAGATTATCATTAGTGTCTTTTTTTAGTCTAACTTTTTGTTTATTGCAGCTTAGAGCAAGAACAGCTCTTGGGCAATCAATGACTTCTGGTGATGGCTCAGCATGAATATTATATTTATATATGCTTAATCGAATGGCTAGCACAACAGTCCCAGTGGAGCATGATCGTTTGGGCTTCAACTTGCTTTAAAGTGCCATTTCTTCTTTACCTGGACCTTTAAGATCATGGTATGCCTTGATCAATATTTACAATCATTTTATTTATAATGATTGCAGTCATGGAAACATCTTTAGCATGAAATAATCAAATGATGCTCTTCCGGGAAGTATTCAAAATACAGATTTCCAATTCTTTTTTGAAATACACTCAATGTGATATTGTTTTGACTTTTGACTCATCTCACTTCAAAGTACACTATGTTAGTGGAAATTTCTGATTGCTTTCCATATCCTTCCAAACATGATTGGCATTGATATTTTGTCGTGAGTTATCTTCTGAGACAACCAATCCTTTTGACTTACATGCCAAAATGTAGTTTCATTGGTGGAATCTGTTTATTGATTATGATTTTTAAAATTTCTATATTCTTAATAATACTCACAACATGATGAGCCAACTTTGCTTTCTCATTGGCATATTTCTTTTGCAGGCTTGAGCATTTATCTTTCTGTTCGAAGCTTCACGGGGAGCATGCTTATGTTGTGTGTGATGTTTGCTGAGCGGGTCATCTTCAAGAGTTTTGTTTCCATGACCTCTCCGACGGTTAGCGATTGCTGAGAACTATTGTTGTTTCTATGTATGTATAATGTTTGCAACAGGTGTAGTTTACCCCTTCCCCCTTCATGAAAACATGCTTCATGCTTCTCTCTATGTTTTGGTTTTTCATATTTCCGATTTTACCCCAGATGAGTCTCTTCTGGGGTAGGGGCGGGGATTCCTCACCCCACAAGGTACAATGTATGTAAGTTTTGTATCTCGGAATAATCTTAAAAAGCTCAAATCTTGACCTCCTCTTAGTGGTTTCCTTTTGCTGAAGTCATGTAAAAGTGTACATTGCCTTCTATGAAGAATGATGTAGACTTGAACAGATCGGTCACGGGGCAAAGCTGATAAAAATGTGTCCTAAGGTCAGCCTTGTTTATCTTTTATTCTCATGGATTCCTTTTATTGTGAGGACATTTTAGCAAACATGTATTATGCACCTAGAGTTATGGAACACAGTAATACTGTATGTACCTCAATAATGAGGTGTTTGGTCGGTCAGATGTAGTTGGAATTCATTTCTTACTTTATTTCATGACAAGGTAAATTATAATGTTGGGTTGAAAGAAATTATAATTCCCTCCTCTATAATTCTATTTTTTCCTACCAAACAATGTAATTTGTGTTTTTACTTCATTTTTACCTTATTCTTTTCCTAATGAGTGACAATTTCTTTTTTCTCTAATTCTTCCTTCTAATCAAACACTTTGTAAATTTTTCTTCTCATTAAAACAGAAATGGGTCTAATGTGAGATATTGCTTAGGCAAAGCATAAGGTTAAATCTCATTCGTTTATCAAATTTAAATTAACAGTCAAGTATGAAGATAATTAAATAAATGTTGTGGTATTATGAAAAATGTACATTTTAATTTTTTTTTATTACGATTCATAATAATATAACTTTTCTTGTATCACATGAATATAATATTCCGTATTAAATTTCAAATAACTAAGGCAATAACATTGAAAAAAATAAGTGAGGCTGTTTTTTTTTTTTAATATTTATATTTTGTATTATTGATTCTATTACAATATAATATATGTTCTATATTTTTTTTATCTGTTGCAGTTCAAAGAGTTAATACCGACAAATTATTGTGTGAATCATCACAAAAATTTCATTTTTCATATGTAGTTTTCTTAAAAATAATGTACATTTTTAAAATATTAAAAGTTACGGAGTATTATTTATGTAAGAAATGTATATTATTTGATAATATGAGATTGATCAATATCCCACCATTAGAGAGTTGGATCGACGGAGTTGTGGTTTAATTAAGCTCCTACGCATAACCAAACGAAGCTCATTGCATTCTCAAGGACAAGAAAGAAGCAAAATCCTCCAATCCCCAAGCCCTAAAGCCCGGGATAAACACACAAAGAATACAGGTTCATCATTCATCGATTGGCTCTTCTAGAAGCTACAATTCAACCATGTTTAACAGAGGGTAAGAACTAAGAAGTAATAAGCCTTCTTTTTTATTTGATTCTTTGTTGTATTGGTACGAAGAATTGAAGTAATTTCTGGGTGGCATTTGGCTTCATATGAATAGTTTACGAAGCAGAATCTGATATATTTGGTTATAATAACACTATGTTCCAATCCAAATATTTATAGATAATAATGCCATCGCCATACTTTTCTTGAGCTCTTCCTTGAAGGCCATTCGCTTTAGCAGCTCCAAAACTCTTGCCGCTAAGCGGCGGCGTAGATGAACAGAACCGTTGAACACTGTATAATTTCTTTCTTTGATAACTCAATAAAGAGAAATATGACCAACAGGCTAGTAAACTTTTTTTTTTTTTTGGGTGTTAAACTTTTTTAAATTGATGTTCTTGCAATTAGATAGTGTCTTTCTTGGGGCAACACAGTCCAGTTAGTCATACTCTTCACTTAGTAACCACAAGATTATAAGTTCCTCTCCATGTAAATGGCCTTCTTGGTTTGAGTACGGACTTAATAACCACAAGATTATAAGTTCTACTTTCCTTGTGAGTGGCCTATTGACCTTCTTAGTTTGAGTTGGACACCATGGAAAATCTAGGCCTGTTTAACTCTTTGTGGTCCTTTGTTGGTTAGAGTCATAAGTTGGGGTTAACCAAGTGACTGTGGGGTTTACCAAGTGTATACCTGCTGGTTGTGACTAGGGGTCACTAAAAAGACGATAGTGACTTTGTTTTCGTTTCATTTGTTGTTTTTGTTAATCTTTTGCTATCCGGAGAGTAGTTGGGTAATGCATAAATATCATAGTTTTAAGTACGATTGTACTGGTTTTTGCACAATGTAGTTTAAGTAGTGACTGAAGTATTTGATTTATGATTGCAATACAGAAGGCATTTTGATAGTGGTGATCCCAGGGAAATGGGGCTGAAAAGGCAGCACATAATGGATGAGGGATCTTCTTATTATTCGGTTCCGCCAGTTTCAAATTATACTTACAACCCTCCTCCTCCTCCTCCTCCCCCTCCCCCGGATCACCCGTATATTGGCAAGCCTCCAGCTTTTCCTGTTGTTCGACTTCGTGGCCTCCCATTTCGTTGCACAGAGGGTGACATTGCAGATTTCTTGAACGGTTTGGATGTAGTTGATGTGGTGCTTGTTCACAAGGGCGGTAAGTTTACTGGAGAAGCTTATTGTGTTCTTGGATACCCTCATCAAGTCAATTCTGCTCTTCAGAGGAACAGGCAGAACATGGGTAAAAGATATGTTGAGGTTTTCAAAAGTGAGAAGAAGGAATATTATAGGGCTGTAGCAAATGAATTCTCGGATGCTCGTAGAGTTTCAGTTCCAAAGGCAAGGTCTTCTGAAGTCGGGAGGGACTTTACTCGTAGTGGTTCGATTCTGAGGGCAAGGTCTTCTGAAGTCGGGAAGGACTTGGAAGAACATACAGGAGTGCTACGCTTGAGGGGTCTGCCATTCTCTGCTACCAAGGAAGATATTATAAAATTCTTCGAGGATTTTTCTCTTTCAGAAAACTCGATTCACTTAACTGCCAATTCAGCAGGGAAGGCAACCGGGGAAGCATTTGTTGAGTTCTCAAATGTGGAAGACTCAACAGCTGCAATGGCTAAGGATATGATGACGATAGGGAGTCGGTATATTGAGCTTTTCCCTTCATCTCGTGAGGAATTGGAGGAAGCGGTTTCAAGGGGCAGGTAACGATTTTTGTGTCATATCACATATGCGCTCTTCTATTCAGTAATTGTTAGTTCTATTTTTGTTATTTCCTCTCCTTTAACAAATGATTATTCGTTTCATTCTTCTATAAATGCTCAATGAGTTACCTGTCTCTTTGCTATGTTATTGTGTGTAGTGGTGCAAATATAGGCCCTGTTTGGTAAATGGTTGTTAGCTGATTGGGTTAGGGGTATAACTAGTTGATAACATTAGCTTATTGTAGAAATGTGTTTGGTAAATTAGTTGTTACAAAAAGTTGATTAACCGAATACTTATATTGATTTTTTAACCAAGTCAAACAGTTAATAGTGGTCAAGTAAGCCAAAATTGGCTGATAAGCTAACTATTTTACTAAATAGGGATAATCTTACAAGGTTATGGAAATGGGGTGATATTTTACGCCATTATGAAATATGTCGTGATCTGTTGGAGTCCTCAGAATTATTACAGAGCGTAACTTCATTTCTTTACCTGTTTCGAAACCAGATTATTGGAGAAACAATCTGACGATCAGGACCTGACTGAAGGAACATGTGTATTGCGAATGAGGGGGCTACCGTATTCAGCAGCCAACGACGATATCAAAACTTTTTTCAAAGAGTTTGTTTTGTCAGACAAGTCTATTCATATCAAGTTTAAATTCGTAAGGAGGCCTACCGGAGAAGGATTCGTGGAGTTTGCTAATCCCGAGGATGCCAAGGCCGCGCTGGCCAAGGATAGGATGACGCTTGGGAGTCGGTATATAGAGCTTTTCCCTTCGTCGCTCGAGGAGTTGAACGAGGCCGTTTCGAGGGTGCAATGACACAAGTTTTAGCTGTTTTTGGCACAATCTGACTTGATGAATCTTGGGGGGATTTGCTCTCTTTTTGTTTTCCCTCTCAATTCAAGTGATATGAAGTTTTGATCTTTGCTGTCTTGATGGCTTTTTGAATGTACATATATGGCATGGCATGCTATTAGGATTTGTAAATGAGTTTACATAGTGTTATAGTGATTAAATTGTAAATCAGTTTTTTGAGAAATTCGTTTTGCATGTAATCAACTATCAACTATCAGTTAATAGCGAATTTACTAAACATCTTATAACAAGTTACTGTTACCCACTAGTCAAATATATTAACCCAATAAGCTAACAACTAAGCGCTATTTACCAAACACTCGTTAAATCTATTGTCATGATTATTGGGCCAACTAAACTACTCCATAACTCCATTAATATCCATACTTTATTATTATTGTTATTTTGAAAAGAAAATGTACAATACTATTAGGGACAATAAAAATTTTGGGTAGTATGAAAAAGTATTGATATAGTTTGAGGGAGTTGAAAAACCTAAATTTTTTTTTTGAAACTAAATTATTATTTTGAGAAAAAAAAAAACTAAATTATTATTTTAAAAAACAAAAAAAAAAAAAAAGAAAAAGGAAAAGCAAATAGTCATAGAAAGGCATCTATTTAGAAATAGAATAGTAGTAGAAAGTGGTATATGGCAACCAAAAGAGTTCAAAAAATTCAGTGAAATGCACGTGTGGGCGAGACAATTACACCTGACATCAACATTACATTACATTTTACTTAAAAGCTAAGGCTCTCTCTCTCTCTCTCTCAACCTATTGGGAGGTATCCTAAGCTTAAATTCTCAAATTATAAATTATAAAAAATAAAATATAAAATATAAAATATCAGCTGACCTTATAATAACTCCAACAAACTATATATTAAAGTTTTGCCTCCAAAATGGAGTAATAGATCAGACCCAACAAATTATATACTAATATTTTTTCACATTTTTAAGAAATTGGATTGAGTACGTAAATTTTAGTCATGTGTAATAGATTACATACGACACGAGCTCGACTGACATGGTGTTGACAAGAATAAAAATCGTGACTTTCTGGTATGAGAATCATGCTCCATCCGATCCACTTGATCACTTCAATTCTTTCGAGACATGTAAAGAGTTTTTATTTATTTTATTTTTTTGGGTGACTAGAGGAACTCACAACCACTATCCACACTTGAGAGGTAAATCGTGCTAGAAAGATATTGTATGACGCGCTCAACAAAGAGTGTGTTGGCAAAAATCAAACTTATGATCTTCTGGTACATGAATCATGCTTCACATACTCGACAAATTCTTTCAGGGCTATTGTGTGTTTATTTGGTATAGTGATGGGGTGGATATTTAGAATTTTACCAGAACTATGGTTTCTGCCAGAAACCTTGTTGTAAGTGCAATGAAAAATGACTTCCGCCAAAATGACTATATTTTTTCCATTTCAAAAATCATTTTTTGAGTTTCCAAACGCAGCCTAAATATTACTTTTAAAAATTACTCGGTAATATTTTTATTATTTATTTATATATTTTGATAAGATTTTTTTTTGAAAACTATTTTGATAAGATTATTATCATATGAAATTCAAACTCAAATCTTAACAGATGGAGTAAAAAGATACCGAGTAGATAAATATGAAACTTTTGAATCCATCCTTTTTCTTAGCCCTTCCCCCATCAATATATATAAACCCTAACCATCACTCCCAAAACCCCACTCTTTTCCTTCTTCCTCAGCTCACTTTTAGGGTTTTCAGATATCTCTGCAACTCCGATCCATTTTCTCCTCTCCGGCCATAGCTATCTCGCAGAACCTCGCCGGCCGGAATCCTCCTACTTAATTACTTTCTATCGGTCAATAATGGATAGTTGCAGAGAAGAGAGACCGAGCAAAACAGAAACGGCGGCCGTTCCGGCCGCCGTTTCTCCGGCGAAGACCAAGCGGGATAGGAGCGACGACGAGCATGAAAATGTGGAGGCGTGCAAGACGCCGAAAGGCGAGAGGTTTAGGATACCGGAAATCACGACTTGTCCTCCGGCGCCGAAGAAGAGGAGGTTGATGTCCCCGCTGCAGAAAACGCCGATCACCTTCTTCCTCCCGCCGCCGGACGTCGAGCTTTTCTTCGCCACGCCGGCGATTTGCAAAATGCTAGTGTAGTCCTCGGTGTGATACTCATGTGTATGCAATAACACTCCGAGAATGACTCGGTTATGGATCGGATACCAATGCATTATGCAAAAAAATATATTTATATGTGATCACATGATTAACAGTTTGTTAATTCTGTGATCTCTTAGTAGTTTTTTTAGAATGTTTTGTTTTTTACTAGTGAGAATATTGGCAGGATTTAAGGTAGTTAATATTTAGGTTTGGTTTAATTTTCTTGTAATCTGTGTACAAATTGCCTATAAAGTTTTAAGTTTTGTTTATTGATTATTGTTGGCTTTTCCAAATTAAACCACTTGTATGTATACAAAAGGAAAATCACTCACCCTCACTTCAATCGATAGGAGGATAAATTATGGTAAAAAAATTTAATTTCTACTGTTGTATAGTATGATCTGATCTCTTTTGATTTGAGTGGTAGTCTAATTCTATGAGTTTTTTAAATTTTAAAAATTAGACGAAAATTTCCTTAAATTTCTAGGGTTAATAACCTAATGGATCGAACGACCCTTAATTAAGTTATTTAATTTGAATTTTTTTTTCTCTTAAGGAAAACCTTTGACTGACTCTAGTGTTCTGATGATATCTGATCTGAAAAGCGTCCATAAAAAGTTTTCTTTTTATTTTTTCATAGTCCACTTCAGTTAAAGTGAGGTAAAAAAAGCAGAATTTAGTTAAGATATCCACATATATATGTGCTAGTTAATTGATTAATATTCCTTTGATATATGCATGCATGTGTCACAATCAAGAAGATTATTTTGGAGTGGAAGCTCCAAAAGTGAACTGCTCAAAGTAAGAGTTGGTGATGAGTGAATTCTCTTTCCAATTCCCTTTATATATATATATATATAGAAACAATTTCCTTTTAATATAGCTAGTCCATATAAGTTATTTATTTACTTGACATATTATTTTAGCTATAGCTAGCTAGTCCATGCTATTTATTTTCTTGACATTTGTAATTTTTTTTCATTGCAATTATATCTATGCATGGCCGACCCATTACTAGATAGTTATTATACTGTAAAGATGAATAAGGCTAATCCATCCAAATCTCGGTCGTCAAGTCCCATTTGGGATGTTATTATAGCTAGTCCAATTCTCTAGCTAGCTAGCTAGCTAGAGCCAGCCGGATGAAATATATGAAATAGAACACATACTTTCAAAATTTACTCCATTTTTTACCCTGACGACTTACATGAGACTTACAAATAAAATCACTGATAAAAAAATGCAGTATCGGTTCAGAAGTCACAGCTATGTGGCTCGACCATAAGGTCTTTAGCATGTGATATGAGTACTTATTACTATCATATTGTAAAAAATTCACTTGGTATCACATCACCTGACCTGATCATACACATCTTAGACGGTGCAAATTTAGAAAATTTTACTATATTGTGAATCCATAAATAAAGTAACACTTACATATATAATTGAAGGTAGAAATTCCTTTTGTAAAAAATTGCCATTATCTTTGTCCAAGAAGAGTGGGAACAAAAGAGAAAAGATAGTTTGGATTGTAGTCGAGATGATTAATTGTGTCAGATTGTGGTATCTATGTATGTATGTATAATTGTATATGTCCATATGAGCTCAGCCAACATTTGATCATGAAGGAATCCTATGAAAGGGCTCGTGCGGCTCTGATCATTCTTATGCATGCTAAAGAGAATCTTTCAATAAATTCAATGCATTTATCCCCCTTTTCGGGATCCATGTTTAGCCCTAATTTTATATCATATTTGTTAATTAATTAATTTATAGATTTGAATCGGCTTCGAATTTCGCCTCCCTCATCTCATTCTCATGTTAAAAAAAATGAGGATTTGTCCGGGAGTTAATGCAGTGGTTCATGGCTTAACTTAATGTCACGAGTGAATGCGGTTGTGTGGGCATTCTGTCATTCAAATCCTACTGAAAACATGAATGAAAAAAAAGAAAAAAGAAAGAAAGAACAAAAAAGGACCTGATGGGAGGTATCGATTAGATCCCTTGTGCACGCATGAAGACTAGAGTATGACCAGTGGGTTGATTGCACGACTCGCGATTTACCTCTACAACAGCTCTAGTCTTCTTGGTTTGAGTTGGTAAGTTATGGGCAACTTAAGCTAGTTTACCTCATGGATTTTAGTCCTTTGCCAGCTAGGATCACAAGGTGAGGTTTACTCAATGCACACACCCTATCTAGGTACTGGCTATGAGTTTTCCCGTCACCCACTTAAGTATAATAAAACAAAGTTACACCTACGCTACTACTAGTTATAATTAAGGTAGTCACTATTATTAAAGACTAGTTCTTTTTCTTGTTAGTAGCTATTCTTTCTCAGTCTCTCTATTGAAATATACATAGCTTTACAGTCACGTGGTCTTTCTAGTAAACTTTATTTATCGTGTGTAGTTTGTTAGCTATTACACACAAGAGTACTGAAATTTACTTAATGCACAATTATCTCATATAGTGGTTACTATTGATTTTTTGGTCAATCTTGACTATATATCCAATATTGTTCATGATTAAAACATTCAGATTTTGGGAGACTGTGTATGTAGTCTTTAAAGTGATCTGATGAGCTAAGAGTGTATAAAAAGGTTGTTATATATATTGAGCATGTTTGAGATAAGATGATGAGCAAAGGGGGAATGAAATGATTGCCCTCGAATGCATATATGCATGATGAGAAGATAAAAGAAAACCCAACAATTGGCTAAGCAATTCAGCTTTTGTTATCTAATCTGCAAAAAGCTTTATTAGAATTGAAGTTTATGATTGCATGCATGCAGCAGACAGAATGTAAGTGGTGATGAGGGGCTTGTAGTCATAAGATCAGAAGCCTCCCCATCAAATTATGTCTGATCTTCACCATTATATTCTTTTCCTTTGTTGTGGACCATTCATTGCTTGCCATGCCCATCTTTACTTTATATATATTCTATCAAAAGGCGAAATCCCTCGGCTCACCACCCCAGAACTCCCACGTCACAACCCGATAAACTTATGGAAGAATAAATCACAATGACTCAATGGTTTTCTAACCAGGTCCAGTGGGAGGACCTGGTGCCACAAAGAACTCACCATATCGGGTGAAATTCTTACACTACAACTAATTACAAGGCTCGATCATGAGCCTTCACTGCACCCTCAATCTACCACTCAAGTACCAACTGAGGTATACGTGCGGATATATTATATCAATTCTTTGTTTCTTAAAAAGTCGGTTTGTGCCTTAAAACCTAGCGCTCCTGATGCACCTCCTTCATTTAGGTTTCCCAAAGTGTTTGTATGGTTCTTTTAGTAGCTAGGATTTGAACTTGAATTGTACATTACAGTTGTCGTCAAAGCAAGATATGTCGACATTATTTTGGATTAGTTAACGAATTGTATAGTTGAAGCTTAATTTCTCTTTTCTTAAGATATGTCGACATTATTTTGGATTAGTTAACAAATTGTATGGTTGAAGCTTAATTTCTCTTTTCTTGATTTGACACTCGACAGAGTATGTATAAATAATTGGCCAGGTCATGTAAAATGGAAATGATTGCTTAGCCCTGCTTTATCATTGTATTATTGATCACCATTAATTTGGTCATCTGTTCTATCATTCACTTTTGAGTTTTGAAGTGCATCAGTGCATGTACTCTCTGGACTCCAATTGGGGTGGGGCAATGGTATAGTTTGGTGTTTTGTTGAATGTGACTCAATCATGGTGATACTCAATCAGTGTCTTGAGAAGGGTTTTAATAATAGTTCATATTATATTGTTGTGTTTTGTACTCAAAATAGTGATAAGAGATTATTAGCTCTTGTTGTTTAAGGAAGTAATTAGCCAATCTCACTATAAGTTATTAAAAAAAAATAATGTACTAATCAAATATCAAATATCAAATATAAAACATAACATATCGTTTCACGTATAAATATGCAGTCTAACTATAAGCTTAGACTTTTAGTTTGATGGAACACGTGTGAGCATAAATATAATATGTGCAGTCCAACTATCAGCTTAGGCTTTTAGTTGAGATGGAGCACATGCTTTAGTTTGGTATCAGAGCCATGCAAAAGATCATGAGTTCGAATCTCATCCACCGCACACGTTGAGGGGGGCGTGTGCACATAAATACATAAATATAATATGTGCAGTCCAACTATCAGCTTAGTTACACGTACTTCAATTTTAATCCGCAAGACTTTCTCCCTTAATATTACTAAACTCTCCCTCGACAAACAGGACATGTTCTATTCCTCCGCACCCATTTGGCAATGCATTCATTGTGGAATTTATGCAAACACAAAGGCAGTTGAGTGATCACATCCCCTCTCTCAAAATCCTCCAAACACACGTGGCAACATTCGCCGCTCCCATCGCCGTCGCCGCCGTTGAAAACTAAATTGCCGAGAATCACTTCCGCCGGCGCCGGCGCCGGCTGCAATTCCGCCCACATGGATAGCCCGCAACGCCGACCGCGCAGCCAATCGTGAGCAACACTCCCCATTTGGCGACCGATTTCCCGGCTCGCCTGAGGATCCAGACCGAAGAATGTTTTCAGTGTGGCGGAGAAGAAACGGAAAGATCTGTCTAAGGTTTGCAGTTCGTAGTGAGGATCGAAGACGAATTCGATGGTTTTTTCGTGCGCGGCGGCGTCGACGCCGCCCAAATCGGACGGCGTCGGGGCTCCGGTGACCAATCGGATGGTCAATTCGCCTTCTCTTGGGTTCGGCAATGAGCGGCAATGCATGGTTAATCCTTCCATTGATCTCGTTCTGTGTGCGTCGGGAAAATTTCAGAAATTGAGAAGATTTCAGATAGAGAGATGGAGGGTAGGGTTTTGAGTGATTGCAATTTATAAGTATATTATGGCTTTTTTGTTTTCTAATCTTCATGGGAGTGGGAAAGAATGAAAGATAATCCTAAGAAGACTTGGGTTCAAGATCATTAAACTTGGATGTTTGAGAGAACACATGATAAAAGCATGGTACAATTGAAACAATATAATTGCCCTTTAATGTCTGATTACTGTCATAATAATTACTTATAGATAATTTTAACTGGATCACTTCTATGAAATGCTTTTGGACCTTCACTGGACATCTGCTCAAGCCCAACTAGTAGACCACTCCAGGGTCGACCACCATTCTCTATAACTCCATGCAACATCATATGTCTATGTTTATATTTTAGTAGATAGAAGTAGACCTGGCAATTATCGACACGACCCGTTAACACGACACGAAACCGGACACGAAAATAACGGGTTAGTGTTTAGCCTTAACATGTCCCGGGTCGTTAACGGGTTGACCCGTTAAGAACCCGTTATGTTTTCGTGTCTTAACAGGTCAACCCGTTAAACCCATTAAGAACCCGTTTAACCCGTTAATATTATCGTGTTAACCCGTTTACACGAACCCGTTTATACAGACACGTTTAGAACCCGCTAAGAACCATTGTTATTTAGGTAAGAACCATTGTCTTTACAAAATATATCATGAACATGATTAGGAATGAATTTACTACATTAGGCCAAGATCATACACCAATTATTGATGTTCGACAATATGTAATTTGAATGTTTATTGTGTTCAATTTTATTCTAAAAACTAGTATGAACTTCTTTAATTATGATTTTTGGATGTTATTTTATAATTTTATGAATGTTATAAATTGAATATTTTTTTAGTTTGTTTGATGGATTGGATTGTATATTTTATTTCTTTTTTTTTATATAATTTAACTTTAAATTTTAGTTTTTAATATATCAATAGATTTAACGGGTTTAAACGGGTTTCGTGTCATATCGTGTCGACACGATCCGAAACCCGTTAACAAAACGTGTCTATCGTGTCAACCCGTTTAACCCGTTAACAATTCGTGTTCGTGTACGTGTTACAATTTTGAACCCGTTAACCTTAACGTGTCGTGTTCGTGTTTAGCCTTATCGTGTTCGTGTTGTTATCGTGTCGACCCGTTAACGAACCCGTATACACGAATTGCCAGGTCTAGATAGAAGTATTAAATATTTAATGTGTTTAAGAAAGATTGTATAAATTTAAATCTCTCATAAAAAAATAAGAAAACTGTTGTAATCTGAGTGCTTGCTTTGGGTGATTATGAGCTAACCAGTACTTATAAAATTCATTGTCCATTACTATTCAAATCATTGCTGGTTTACGATGTAAATCTATCATATACATATGTGTATATGTTATATTGTACATTTATTTAATAGTCAAAATGATATAGCTAATATTTCAAATCTTATGTTCATATGGTTTATTCATAATAATTAGAATTAACATTTGTTTTATAAGATTAACTAAATTAAAAGTCGTGTTATAAAGTTTTATTTATAGAAGTTATGAGGATTTTATTTGTTTAGGAGCTACGCTAATAGCAATAATAACTAGGTACATACAGTTAGACGGTCACATACTAAGTTTCTATAGTAGTCCAGACATATACACAAAACAACAAAAATATGAATTCACAAAATCAAACTCTCAAGTGACTTTACAGGGTTTCAATCGCAGTTTTCATTGCAGCTTTGTATTTACTCGCATATCATTCTGCAACCTAAGATTCTCCTCTTACAATTCAAAGCATTCTCTAAATATTCAATCAATTAATATCGACATTCAATAACTAAACTAATTTTTGTTTGCAGCAACTAGTTGTAATCAAACATTAAATCGCTCATTATATTACGATCTTTCTCAATTAGATTTCTTATTAAGTCACTTCAATTACATGGAGTGTGGTGATAATACTAGCAATGGACTCATCACTCCTTACCCAAAGGTTAAGGATTCAATCATTATCCATAAGGTATAAAGTATGGAATTAACATCCTTAAATCTCCAGGCCAGTTGTTGCTCCAAATAGGTCGAAACGGTGAAAAACTGAGAACTCTGGGTACAAAAAGAAAAAATTCGTAGTCACAAATATTATCTAAATCTTTAAAATAGTTTAAAATTTGGCTTTCAATTGTAAATTCACCTAGTTAATTATTTTATAATTGATAACAATTATTTTTGAGTGACAAAAAAAACTTATAGTAACTCTTAAAACTCTAAAAAGAGTAAATATAATCACTGCTTAAAACTCTAAAAAGAATAAATTTAATTGTGTAATAATACGCAAACAGCACAAAATCTACAGTTCCAAACAAATTATATTTGTAACATAGTGTTTAGACAAAATAACAATATGTATTTATTGATACGCAATTTTAATTTTTATAAATAAAACTTTTTTTTAGTACTACTGACTCTGTTATAATGTTGTATCTGTTCATAACTACTTTCTTAATCTACTGAAGCACAACGAGTGAGAGTGTTAATCGGGACACCGGATGCCACTTGACCACAAGTTCTTTGGCAATAAAACTTTTTTTTTTGTTGATGTAAACTTGTTTAGTTACTTTTGTCCAAAAAACTTATGTTTAAATAAAAGTTGCATGGCGCTAAATTGTCCCAAAATTTTGGTTTTGTATCAGTTCATTCAGCAAAATCACAGTCATAAATAATTCTCCGTACACAATATGGCCGGCGACGCTCACCGGCGGTGGCCAGCAAACTCCGACGGGATTCAAACTGGCACAAGGCGCGTCGAATTCCTTCGACATAACTGTGCTCCGCCGATCAAACCCGTAAATTCTCTAGCGAGATCGGCGATTGTTGTTCGGACCAATCTATTAAAAGTTCTGTTTAATATTGTGATTGATAGTATACTTGGCGTTTTCTTTGTAGTTAATAGCATTGGTGTTTCCTCCTCGGTATATTATAGTATAAACACTAGTATGTTATATGTATCTGCCTAACAAGCCACAGTATTTGGTTCCTTTGAAGGGAACAAAATTGTAAACCTATCTGTACTGGAACTGTTGCTATTGTAAATCTGTACAGCTGATCACCCATGAAACTCCATGGATTTTTCCCTATTTTATTGTAACTACTCTGTATATCCTGCAGTTATTGTGAGTGTATGTTTTTTTGCTTTCATGATGCCAAAGCAGTCCAAAAGTTTTCTGTGCATTGGCTTGTGGGGGTGCCAATGGTATGTGACCATCTCCAATCCATGCCTCCTGATCGTCTTATTTCTGCCAACTGTAATGAGGTAATGATGTTAGTGATCTTTTATTCTTGTCCAAGACTCCAAGAGTGTGACTGTGTGAGTCTCCAGTGTTGAAATTATGTTTGTATCTCATATGATTGTTTTAGTTTTAGTAACTGCGATTGGGTGACAAGGGAAACCCGCAGCCACTACCCAAGAGTATGCATTGGGTAAGTCCTGTCTTGTGACCCTAGCAGGAGGTAAACCAGTCTAGGTGCCCCCACTTTGTGCTCTAGTCGGCAAAGGATCACAAGGAGGTAAACCAACTTAGGTTGCTCATAGTTGGTTAACTAAACCAAGAAGGCTAATAGGCTGCTCTCACTGGGAGTCGAACTTGTAACCTTGTGGTGTACCAAGTCAACGGCCTGACCAACTTGGCTGGGGTTGCCCTCATTGTTTTTGCTATTTGTTTGAATTGATAGTGGTGCAGGTGCATAAAGTCTTGCAGTGAGAAGAATAACTGGAGTTTTGCAGGTAGTTTAGAGGGAGTTTTCAGATAGTTTGTGGATACTTACTCTGCCATCTCTTAGTTCAAATATGACTGAATCTTCAGTAAAAGCAATTGGTCTTGTAGATGAAACCTGCTCATGAATCAACATGAAGTTACAACAATTTTGGAGTTATTGTAATAGCTGATCAAAAGACTAAAAGAGTCTAACCTTTGTGTCACAGTGTTTGTTGGAAGGATGCAGATTTCCTTCAAACTCTGGTGTTCTGGCAGCAAAATCTTCATTCCTACAAGTTCCTTTCTGTTTTGACTTTTCTGCAGCCTTTTGTTCAGGTATGTATGGGAAGCCACAGTCCCTCCACTGCCATGTGCCTTGATCAAGGAGCCTAAGGTACACTCTTCCATTTGAACCTATTAAAAACAGCTGAGAACCTCGAAAGCATGGCCCGGGGGAGCCAACCAAAGTTACGCTTTGGTCTGGGGTTCCATGTTCCACCCAATTCCAGCCATCCAATGAATTCCAATTGTATTCCACTAGTCCTCCATCCTCTGAGAGCATGAAAAGAGAACCCTTCGACGAGAGTGGTGATGGCCTCATTGCGGTTCCAGTCACTTTTGAGAGAACCAAGTGTTGGGACTGTAAGTGTTCATGCCACAGTTCAGTAACTTTGTTGTATTGATATAGTCGCCCGTTACTTCCAATGACAAACACTATGTTCTCTCTGAAGATTTCCCGGTCTACTATGCTTGCAATCTTTGTGTTTGGTGGATTCCTGCAATCTTTCCATTTGAACTTTCTCAATGCAACCTGCACAACAACTTACACTATTTAGCACTCTATGCATTACTTACTATTCAAGCACAAGTAGGAACTCATTTACTGTGAAATGATCAACAGGGATGTTAGCAAAAATAGTTGTTCTTAGTATTGATGTTTGTCTGGTTTTCTATTCTCCTGACCTACAAACCAGATAACTGAATCTACTATTTATGCTACTTACTCTGAACTGTAGTAACCTTCCAGCTTTGCTGACGAAGAAGAGTGCATCTTCGAGTGTAGCCCTCGGAGCTCTCCCTGACAGGCCATCCCATGGAGGGCCACTGGTTACCTGGCTTCCTCCTCTCATGACAGTACAATCAATCCATGCAAGTTCACTGTTGGTTCTCTCTCTGATAAGTAAACTTCCTTGCTCATCTACCAAAAACAAGCTTCCATTATAGCTTCCAAGGGCACCTTTCATAGCTGTAGATTGATCATGACTCAGCCAGAACCACACATTTTCAGCATTCAGATACTCGAATGTCATGCCATCTTCTGTGATGAGGAAGAAGGATTTGCCTTCGTGCATCACACGAAGCCGGAAATTTTTGTTGATCCAGCCATCTGGGATATTGTAATCTTCCAGAGGAGTGGCACTGCTAGTGCTTGATGTAATGACTGGTAAATAGTTTTGCTGTGATTTACTACCTTTTCTCCTCCTAGTTGTTGGTGTTCTATGATCTGCTTCACTAGTGTCATCTCTTATTCCTGAAATGCAGTTTGAGGGTCCATTTACTTCAGTGCAATACTCAGCATTCCATCCTTCAGTCTCTGGAGCATCTAGTACAGACCACACGTATTTCGGTGATACTTTTCTTTTAGTATTAACCTGATAATTTGGGCCAATATTTTCACCACCAATGCCAGAGAAATGCAGCTCCCCCAGCCTACCATCATCTAGTGGGAAAATCATTCTGCCAGGTTGCAATTGTACTCCTACAATACCTCTTGCTGCTTTGGCATCTGAGGGATGCATATGATTTACCCAATTGTCTGAATTTTCATTCTCTTTAGATGTGCCTGTCTTCATACCAAATATTTTAATTTCAGCATATATTAACTTTGTAAGACAGAAACATATGAGTTTATAAGGTCCATGGGTTAGACTAGCTAATTGACTGGATTCAGTCTTTTAGTATGGTTTGGCCCATGTGTATTATAGCTCAGTGGAGTAACCTTGGTCCAATCTTAGATTATAACAAACTTCATTTTTGTTCTGAATACAGGTGAAGAAATTTTCTAATTTCCTTCTGGGTTCTGCAGAATCTGCATGGATTCCATGTCTGTTCAGCCCTAATAAATATAAAAGATGTACCTGAATGAGTCGGAAGGCGATATTCCAATACATTTCCAGTTGCAGTTGTGAGAAACAGTGAATATGCATTTTCATTTTGATTGTCCTGACCAACACATGTGATGGATGTTAGAGAAAGATCCCTTGGACTTCCATGGTAAATCCATTTCCATTTCCTTTGCTGTAACCTTCTCTCTGTCAAGTTCCCACCCTTCAAGCATTTGCATTTCAAATTGGTTAAAAAGTGTTCTCTTTGCCATACTTATGTTATTGAGATGCACGGCATTGGCAATGGATCGAGTCCAAAGAAATCGAAAGTACCTTACTCAAGAGAAATAGAGATGAAGATTGAGCTCCATTCAGTCCATGTAAAGTGCAGCCTGTGGAGGGTCTCAACAAGGTGTCTTGTGTGGAAGCTTCTTTGTGTATGTGTTTCTTCCACGATGGCTTCGAGTTGTGATCGAACTCATAAAGATCACCGGTTGTGCTGCAGGACAACACCAGATCGAAGTTCAGACACGAAAGGAAAAATTCAGCTTTTGCACAAAACTCCAAATCAGTGATTCAAGACAGTTCACCTAATAGTGAAAACTACTTCAGGTCTAAATGCATCAGCATCAGCAATAGCTGCAACATCTGCACCAGCCGGTCTGCCATGATTCTTCCACCTAAACGAACATCCAAGCAGGAATCAGTCTTTTTCATTAATCTGAAATGTATTACATCAATACATGCCAATAAAACTGAGCTTGATGCATAAGTGCAGGTGGAAGGGTCTTGTAGTTTACAATTTTTTTACCTTGGAGGATTAACCTCAGTAAGTTCTATTAATGATCCATTCTTGGTGCAGAAATATATTCTCCTGATTGTGGGTGATGGGGAGCAAAATCAAGGCCTTGTTAGCTGACAAGTTTCTGCAGTTGCATAATTCATGTGTTTTTCCACCAGATAAATTTTATTGACAACAGAAAGAAGAGCACAAACTCAAAGTGCTTTTACTCACTTCTTCTCAGGTGAGACAACTCCTGAAACTAGTCGGGTTGCAGAACAAGGCTCTTTTTCCTTAATCATTTTACAGTTAGGTGAAAAATCAATCCAAGCGGGCTGCGCGTTTTCATCCAATTGCATCTGATGAAAACCGAGAAATTATGCTATTCAATATTGTTTCAGAGATTCAATCAAGTTATGTATGGTAGTTTGGTGAATTGGTGATACACATACCTGATACAAAACTGCAGCCTCTGATAGAGCAAGAATGGTCTGATTGACAATGAAGACAGAAACTGCATAGCCTGCAGAGACTGGCAATTCATGGGGTGCTATCACCCACTGCAATCCATTCCAGAACCTCTCATAGATTGATCCACTCTCACCAGTCACCCATACCGACGACTCGGACATTTTCCTCAAAGAAACTCTCTTTCTGAGAGGCAGTAATGGCTCAGGAGTCTCCTCTGGCCCATCTTGATCCATCTTTTGGTCTGACTGTTTCTGCACATGCTGCTCAGTCTTCTTCTTCTTCCTCTCCCCCTCTATTCTGTTGACTTTTGTGCACTGATTGTTGACACAGGAAACAAGATCATAAGGCAGTTCCACTTCAACCCAACTCTTCGATTGCTCTTCAAACTCCCAAAACCTGTTGGTTCTCTGCTCGAATTGTCGATCGGCTTGCCTCACATACTCATGCACCAGCCAAGAATCAGAACCAGAAACAGAAACAATCAGATGCCACAGAGAAAGAATGATGGAGATGATGAAGAACAAGGGGCAGAACTTGAACATAGTTTTTGGAGAAGCAGGGAATAGGACAGACCATGCAGACATCATACATAGGACTAAGATTGGCAGATATAGTACTGGAGGACATCATGCTTGGTCTCTGTACCTGATGGAGCCATATGGGCCACAGCAGAAAAGACCTCACTGCAGCCCCTCAAAGGACATCAGGTACCATTTTTTTTTTTTTTTGGCACTATAGCATAGATTCAGTCTTGGCAGGGGTTTGGGGGCAAGGGAGTGGGGTAATTAAGAAGCTAAGAAATTGTGGGGAGAATTTGGGGGTTTGGCAGGTGCTGAAGGGTCCCAAGATTTTCCATATGTGCATGCTATAACTACATCTGCAACTACAATCATTGACTTTTTCTCAGCTCCTTCATGGTAATTGTGACAGCTCAGTAAAATTCTTGATGGGGTAGTTTAACTCTTTTTATTTATTTATTATTATTATTGTTATTATTTTATACATTAAGTTTTCCAGCTTACAATGGAGGAGGTAAATCACTAGTCACCCAGGTCTTCATCACCTTTGATCGGTCAAGGTCCTCAATAAGATTTGAACCTTCACACTCCATTGAAGTAAACTTTTAAGGTTATTGGTTGAACTAACTGAGCTAGCCCATAGGGCAGTTTAACTAACTTTTGTAGGGCCTGTAAACTGTTTATAATGTGCTGGTTGGTTTTCTTACCTGCCAGATATGACTTCTAATTAATGTCTATTTATATATAATTGTTTTCACCCGCAGACCAAATTCTAATACGTTTCTGCAACATGAACATATATAGGACCGCCACTCTGAACTTAAAAGTTGGTCTTGGGTGCTCCAGCAAGATAACTGGTTTGAACTCTCGATCTTATATTTAAACTCGATCTTATATTTAAACTCTTTTCACGTTTTAACAGTTTAGTATCAATTTAATGCTTTGATTTACTTTTTAAAATTTATTATGTCTAGTAAACGGAAATACTTTGAATTTGGTCAATTATGTACAGTTAAATGCCTGAAAATATTAGTGAAATTAATTTTTTAAAAAATAATATAAGTTTAATTTGCTCTTTTTATTATTAGTGGTTTCATTTTCTTTGACAGGCAATAAGTAAATTTATATTCCTTGCCGTGTTTTAGGGTTCTTATTGACTTTAGCCATAGACTATTGTAATCCCTCTACATAAAAACTATTTTTTTCATACAGTGAAAGTTAATTATAGAAAGAGAAAATGACAATTTTTGTTTGTAAATGGCTATATCAATACCTTAGAGCAACATCATTGGTTTCTTTTGTGAATTTTGCTAGAGGAAAGAGGAGAGAGTGGGTAAGGTTCTACAAATGGAGATTTGGACTTGGTTTTTGAGATTTTTTTTTTTTCCAGATAAATGTGAGTTACGGTTACAAAATGTGGGTGCGTTAAAAGTTGGTGACAAATTTTTCTCACCTATTGACAATGTTTTCTCCGACAAAAACCAACAAAAAATCCAAACCAATAAATTTGCCCGAGGAGCGCCTAGCGATTTTGTCAAAATTCCCGACCACCTAAAAGGCTAGCACCTAGGTGCGATTTTTGCAAGATTGCATAAATTCAGACCAAACAATAGAAATAGTATAAGCACACATCAGTCCACCAGGAGGTTATCAAAAACATGAATACCTCGTGGTAGGTTATCAACAAATTTTGGATATATATAAAAAGATAGGCTTGAGGATGTGAATATATTCTATATATCAACTTGTAATTGTTTTCTACCTTAGAACTGAATATTTATTTTTGGTTGGTGACGATGAATTTGGCTGTCATTTATTATGAGGATTATTTTGACAAAAAGTAATTATCAGGTGAGGTAGATGTGACTAATTTTATGTGCATGCAAGTCATGAGGAAGAAAACAGTGACATTTTCATTTATTTTTTCTATTTTAAAAATTTTTTATAGTGAGATGTGGCTGTTGAAATTTGACATAAGAGATATTTTATTATTGTTTTGAGCAAGTGCATGATGCATCAAGAATCCATTATCCTCCATGCTTATACATGCACAGTGAATCCTTTCTTTATCAAAGCAGCCATAGCTTTTTTGCCTCTTGGCAATTCTAAAGTTTCTATTCCCCTATAATGGTGCCTTTTTAATAATTCCTAAAGTTGCTTTTTCTTCTTTTTTTTTTTTTTTTGATTGAGTGATGATGAAAATTTACATCTATTACTTGACAGTGTATATTAGGTAAACCTTACTTTTATGTAACAGTTCACAAATCACAGAGGGTCAAACCGTACTAGGAAGACTCCGTGCAACAGATTCAGGTATGACAATCGTGTTTTACCTACTTAGACACCGCTTTCTAGACTATTTATGTGTCTATTTATTTGGAGTAGTTGGTAAATGGGTTGCTAACATAACTGCAAGGTTAGGAATTTGGACCGTGGTGGATTACTAAGGGTGTGTTTGGTTGACATGTTTTGGTATAAGGTATGGGTATCAAAGTGATTGTTATTGTTTGGTTGACGGGTTCTTAAAATACTACTATGGGTTTGGAATACCCATCAATTGAAAAACTTATACCCTTATTAAATAAGGGTTTCATTTCCCTTCCTCATCAGTTCCCCAACTATTCATAATCATTCCCATTCCACCCAACTACCAAACATGTTAAATATTTTCACCAAAACCCATTACCCTTACCAAGTATTTGATACTCATTCCGATTCCGATTCCCATGTGTGAACCAAACGCACCCTAAATGTTGCATAAAAATGTAAATCAGTACGAATAATTAATGAATATAGAGGGTCGCATTAGGATTGAGGTGAATGCTCGATGTAAATTTAGGATAGGGAAACAACATTTTTCTTCCTAGTAAGTTCTAATTACACAAAGGAAGAGGCTACTGTAGGGACTGCCAGATTTTCAAATTTTGTTTTTAGCTCATTCTTTATGATCATATTCTTTCACATTTTTATATTATGTGAAATTTTCTAGAATGTTATATTATCTTAAAATATTTTTTGAATCAAATAATTTTAAAATTATTAATTAATTATAGTATAATAAAATAACCAAACAATATTTTTTCTTAAATATTTCATTTACTATTGGTAGTGCTTACCCCCACCCCTACGCAAACACCAGAGAGAATTATGTTCCAATCGAAAGATATAGCTAAAAAGCTGAATTTTGATAAAAAAGATATAGGCCCATATGTGAATACAAACAATTTGGTAAAACACATATAACCACATGGTCTAAAAAAGGCGATTGAGTGAGTGAAATATAATATTATTGTATATAAATGTTACAGATTTGATTATTGTCAATATTTTATTGGTCAATTTAGTTGCACAAGTTCTTTATGATATAATCATATTAGTGATGTTTAGTATTGGTTTGTCTTAGCGGGACAAGGTTCATCTTCTTGAGTGACGATGAAAATTTACAATCACTTTTTAATAGTGTGCATAATATAAACCTTTGACTTGTGACCTTAGCTAGTAGTAAAACATTATTACTTTCGTTGACTTGGTTGCCTTATTAATCCCCTACATATATTTTATTGAGTTAATACCACAAATGGTCCTCTGACTATTGGGGTAGTACTCCTTTTAGTCCTCAACTTTCAATTCGACCACAAATGGTCCTCTGACTTTCATTTTTGACCACAAATAGTCCTCTGTTAAAATTTCTGTTAAATATGTGTTAAATCTAGGGGTAATATCGTCAAATTGATTAATATTATTATGATTACTTATTTTTTAAAATTATATGACAACATAATTAATTTCAAACATTAATAAACATTAAGTTAATAATTATAAAAACAAAATGGACGTGACAAATTACATAAATGAACAAATTAATTAAAAATCCATGATTAATGTTCGCAATTTGTACTTGATTAATTATATTAATTCAATGGTGACAGCCTTCAGTTATGTCCCAAATAAAATGTTTGATCAACTAATGAAAAATGAGAACTATTAATCGGCCATGTATGAACAATCATGAAAATGAAGGAAGCAAGGTTTATTTAAAAAAAAATTCTTCCATTTTAATCTGTTGGTTAAATTAAAAAAGATAGCACTAATATTAAATCTTCATTTTGTACGCATAATTACGAGAAAAAGGTGTATTGTCTTTTTATTTAGGAGTATTTATATTTGTTAATTGTTTCAATTATGCTTGTTGGTGAAAAATTATAAACATTTTTATTTTATGACCATTAGATATATCAATTTGACGATAATACCCCTAGATTTAACACCTATTTAACAGAAATGTTATCAGAGGACTATTTGTGGTAAAAAATGAAAGTCAGAGGACCATTTGTGGTCGAATTGAAAGTCGAGGACTAAAAGGAGTACTACCCCAATAGTCAGAGGACCATTTGTGGTATTAACTCTATTTTATTTGATCAAATATATTATGGAGTATAATAAATTTTGTATCAAATAAAATAAAGTAAGAGATCCGTGGAATCTTGGTATCGGTCACGTCCGTTCACTAATGGAATCTTAATATCTTATCTTTAAATAATTAAATTCTCCGTATAACATGTGGCCCCCCAATGTATATATATGTATTCCGTGTTTCATGGGTTCTGAGATTCTTGCTTAGACACCCCTATAATTTCTTATGATCTCTTTGGAATCCTTTTCGGGTTTGACTATTACACATCAGTCCCTACCATAGTACCATACTACCATGGTCCATGTGGACCATGTACCATAATAATAATAATTTGTTAATTTAATTAATTAATTATTTATTTTGATTCCAATTCATACTTACTACCAAACAATGCGACTCTTACTAAAACTCATTATCATTATCATTTCGATTCTAATGTTTGAATCAAACACACCCTAACATAGTGTGTAGACTTTCTATTCTAATAAATACTGTATATTTTTAAATTAAGTTTTGACTAATTTGAAATCAAATGCTATTAATTTGGGCTATTATTGGGCTTTATTACTTTGGGCTGGGGAAGATATTGAGTCCATACTTTTTGGGCCAAAGGCTCAATAGCTTGGGCTTTTGCAATAACTCGATTACACATATAAAGACGATATTTTAAAATAAATACATATAGAAGATGTATATTTTGTTATGAATTGATGTGTCTTCATTTCTATAATTCTTTTTTTATGAATTTCAATTTCATAAAGTGTATGTGTATTATGTTAAGTGTTTATGTATACTCAATTATATAATTTATTACATTATGAACAAAAATTATGTATCTTATAGAGTCAAATTCTATATATTAGACCAATGCCCACAATCCACAGTTACTGTAGAATCTGAATCACGATATAATGATTGAGCAAGAAGTTAATTGCACTTTTTTCTAAGTCCATATATGTAATTGAAACTTTTTTTTAATTTGATAACTTAATTACACTTTCATATATAGTTAAGGGCTTATTTGATCTTTTACCTCTAAAATTTCTCTTCAAATTTTAATAGGGCTAACGCCACAAACACGTGGCATGAAACGGAATGTGACGCCGTCAGTCGGATATTTAAGCTAAACCCAAAATTATTGGCGGGGAACTCCCAGTCATAAACCCTAGCTGCCTAGCACGCTTTCTCCTCCCCGGCGAGCTCCGCCTTACTGCTCGGAATTCTTTCTACTTTTGAGTGCTCCAGTCGTAATCCAGTTCTTATGCTTCACCATTTTTTTGATTAGATATATGTAAAATGGAGCAGAGATTGGCTAATACCTGGAGGTTGGCTGTGAACGACAAGCAATTCATCGAAACCGCTTTGGTTTCCGACCTCAGAGTCGACGGCCGGCGACCTTTCGATTATAGACGGCTCACTATCAAGTTCGGCAAGTAAGAATGTTACTTACATTCTCAGTTGCCTTTTATTTTGATTTTATTCAGTATTGAGAATGTGGTGTTATTAGGCACTGACGTACAACTATGTAGTATTGTAGTGAGTAGTGATCTTGACATGAATCTGTTCTATGAACTGGAAAATCTATAGTTTTGTATAGGAGGTCAGTTCTGAAATCTGAGTATTGAAATGGAGTAGTGTTGAGTGCTTAAGAGCCGGTTTTGTTGTTGCTGTTGTTTTTTTTTTTTTTTTTTTTTTTGGTTGGCTGTATGTTAGAATGAAATCAATGTGCTAGCTTGGAGTTTGCTTCATAAAATTTCGAGATTCATGGGAGTTCATGGCAGCAGATCACAGTAATTAAAATTACTAGCTCTTTGGATAGTGTAGAACAAATCCTCAAAGTTTCATGGTTATTGGTTACTGGATAGAAATGAAGAAATTATATGTCAATATGTGGATAGTTTGCATAATGGAAATTTAATGTATGGCATATAGTTGCTCAGAATGTTATTATTCTTTCTAGTTTATTGTTTCAAGTCATTAGCCTTCAGACTGTTGAATGTGCAGAGAAGATGGCTCATCAGAGGTGCAGCTGGGGCACACACATGTAATGGGAGTTGTTACCTCTCAATTAGTGCAACCTTATCGTGAAAGACCTAATGAGGGGACCCTTGCAATCTATACTGAGTTTTCTCCAATGGCTGATCCTTCATTTGAGGCAGGCCGTCCTGGAGAGTCCGCTGTGGAGTTGGGACGCATAATTGATCGTGGATTGAGGTAATTTTCTTTTAATCTTCTCTTAAAGAAGTATGGCATGATCTTGGATAGTAAGAGAACTATGTTGTTGAGATGCAAGATCTTGAATTACAGATAAACTAAAATATTTTAGGAAGAATAAGCAATGAACATTTGTAAAGAAGAAGGTTTTGATGTTTGATTTAATATGTTCACTTTTCTATTAACTTAGTATTTGATTTAAGGTTTTCACAACATTGCCTAATTGATAATTTCCTCAAGTAATATTGAAATTCTATGAGAGTGTCATGAACTACTCGAGTATCTGCTAATGAAGATTGAACATGCAGGGAAAGCCGAGCTGTAGATACTGAATCTCTATGTGTTGTTGCTGGGAAATGGGTTTGGGCTATTCGTATTGATCTTCACATTCTAGACAATGGAGGGTAAGTTGCAATGTCTTTATGACTTACATTTGTCCGACTCAAGACCTGGAATCTAATTATTTTTTCCCCACTTTCTGAGAATAGGAATCTTGTCGATGCTGCCAATATTGCTGCTTTAGCTGCTCTCTCAACATTTCGTAGGCCTGAATGCACCTTGGGAGGAGAAGATGGTCCGGAAGTGATAATGCATCCACCTGAGGTCTGCTTCTTGGTTTTGCTCTTCTCCTTACTATTTGAAAGCTACCAATTTACATTTTTGTTCCCTCACCATGTTTTAGTCTACTTGATTTGTTTCTAAAAGAACTTATAGTTGAGTTGTGTACTTGTTACACCCAACAGGTTACGGAGCCCCTTCCTTTGATTATACACCATATGCCTATAGCAGTCACCTTTGCATTTATCGGTAAAGAGAACATTGTGGTAAGCTTAGATAAAACACCCCCCTAATTTTTGACTCAATTAGGTGCATTTATGGAGATTTGGTTGCTAATTTATTTCTCTTCCATTGTACTGGGCGCCCCAGGTGATAGATCCAACCCACTTTGAAGAGGCTGTAATGGGAGCTAGAATGACTGCCACCCTAAATGCAAATGGTGATGTTTGTGCAATCCAAAAGGCTGGAGGAGATGGTATTGTGCAGGCTGTTATAATGCAATGCCTACGCATTGCCTCAATAAAGGCTTCAGATATAACGAGCAAGATAAAGGATGCGGTATGTGATAATTTGTTAAGTAGACACCTTTGGCTTCCATAGTTGCCTAAACACTTTCTTACAGATAGGTCCTATGCTACAGGTTATAAATCACCTTTTATAGTGTGAAAACAATAAAATAAATTTGCTGCTAGATTTTAGTTTATATTTTAGAGTCACTGTATCTTACTGAGCCTTTTGGCAGGACTATTCACCCCTCACTCGCTCTCCTTGGAGCTTTCATACTATATCCACAGTAGGTCCAAAACAGCAGAATACTATCATCTTTTAATTTTATTTGCATTGGCATACATAATGTGCAGGTTGAATCATACAACACAGAAAGGGCTCTTAGAAAGATCAAGCGGCATAGACCTGCTATTGCTGCAGTTAATGTTAGTGATCATGGTCATGGGGGAATCAACGATTTGACTAAACAAAATAGAAAAGAAAGGGTAAAATCAGAAGAGTGCAACGTCAGTCAGAGTAATGACATGGATGTTGAACCGCAATCTTCAGAGTCAGATAGAAGTAGCGGGGGAGTTGGAGAAGATCAAAACATACAGGCAGATCCTCCCGAGAAGTCACATGCAGATATTAATTCAACAGCTTCATTAATGGTGGCACATGGAAGTACAACACCAACTGAAAGAGACAACACTTCTGTAAAGCCTAAGCGCAAGCGAAAGAAGAAGAAAGGGTCAAATGCAAATTAAAGGATAACCGGAGTCTTTCCTCTCCGAGATTCTTGATTAAGTGCCCTCTTCCCTTGATCAAATTTTGCTTCACCCTTCCCCTCATCCCATCTGTTCCATGTAGTCTTCCAGTACTCTGTATTATTTATTTTGGTTCTAATGCAGTATGACTTATTCTGTAGTGGAGATCAATTTCTGTGAGTCACTGTATTTTCCTTTGAGCTACTGAAATTGCAAATTCAAGAAGAATATGCATTTTTGACAATACCTTTTGTTATTTATTACACAATTTTAAGGTGATTGTTTTCATGTCTTGTCTGAAGTGATGTAATTTGAAATATTTTTATATTCTGAATCACAGCAACGAGTTACAAGTCAATCAACATACTTTTTTAGGTAACGTACAAATTCGTAAGAATTGCTTACTATTTTAGACAAAGGACTCAATTGAAGAGATGTTAACAAATATTGAAATTGTCTTTTATATATGGTAGGACAGACTGAATTGAAAAGTTGTTGATAAATATTAAATTTGTGATTTTTTATGAGAGTAACGTTTATCCATTAGTCATATGTATTTATTTATGCAAATTATTATGTGGACTCTCAAGTTATACTTTTAAATTTTATTTCTACTATAAAATTTTTTATCAAACATTTTGCTTGGGATTCACACGATGAAAATAACCTATTATTATTTGTTATATCATGGACTAAAAATAAGATTGTAGAATTTGATAGTAGGTATAGTAAAATTCGATTTGGGGGTTGTAATTGCTTAGATCGAGGCGTTATTTCCTAGGTTCATATACAATTTAAGCTGGCCAATTTTCTGTATTATTTTAATTATGCATTTAATGCACCTAAAAATAAAATTCTTACGGAGTATTTATTTATTTTTTTATAGGCGTTGCCGCGTTGATCAAGTTGGTATATAAAATTTTCTCCTGCAAGGAATCCAACCAAATAATCTTCAAAGACAGATTTTTGGTAATCAAATCCAACTTCACTTCTAATTCTAAAAGAGTAATATAACTAATGTTACAAATATCTCTTCTTTTTTTTTGGTAAATATGTCAGTGTTTACTACTTCTTGTCAGTGACATCGTTGTAAATATAGTACCTAATATTTTTTAGAAAAATGACTGAAATTTACCATGTAAGCTATAACTTAGGACGAAAAGTGAGCACACTTTGTGAACAAATTCTACCATTACTCAGACAAAAAGTGTAATTTTTTTTTTAACACAACAACTCAGAACAATTAGTAAATGAGTTGCTAATACAATTACATGGAAAGAGTAGTTATTGTATGTATGCATTTGAGGTTTTCTTCATTAATAAAATGCTGGGTTTCGTTTTCAAAAAAAAAATAAAAAAAATGCTGGGTTTCCAAGTTCTTAAGGCACCTCCATGACCATGGTTTTATTTGATGTATAGTAGTTGAGGAAGACTAGTGGTTACAATTAATGATCATCAAGAATTGCAGGTAAAAAGCAAGCTCCAAATCCGACATTGCATAGGGACAGAGTCGGCTAAAACTCCCATAAATGCAATCAATTCTCAATTGTCACAACTGCACCACCGCAGCTGCAACTGTACACACCACCATCCCCACATTAAAGTCGGGTGGTTTCGCCGGTTGGGCCTCCTCTTTTGGTGGGATACAAAAATAGGCTGAAAAGATTTGGGATACAAATATGGGCAATACTACACTGTAGGATGCATGTTTACTTTTTTGAACATGCATCTTCAGAATGCATTGTTATCTTTTATAATATTTGTTTCAAATTAAAATACTGTACATTGTACTTAGAGAATACGAAAAGAATACCGTATGTAAATACAAAATAATAAATACGTAATTATGTATTTATTTTTTTGAAATATTAGGATAAAAATACTTAAATAATGGGTCCAAGACAAACAACCCTAATTTTACTCCATCCCAAACGGTAAAACTTCATCCCAAAACTTACCATCCCCAATCATAAATATGAACACAACAATTTATCTATTTTTTTTGCAAGCATATTTTTATTCTATTTATTTCTTAATTGTTTACGTAATAAGTAGAAAAAATTGTAGTAAACATGTAATTATTAAACATTTAGTTCTCATTATTATTATACACTAATTAGACATTATTGTTAATTATATTTAATTTTCCTCATAATTATGTAATAATTAGTACATTCTAATTAACTAACAATCATTTAATGAGGATAATACTATTTTTTTTCTCCTTATACATATATATATACCATCTTTTTTTCTTTTTTTCATTTAAACTACAATACTGTACACATACACGTATCCTACACTCATTTTCTACCCTTTAACTATTTTTTTTGAAGAAAGGCTAACATGCATTCGCAGAATGCATTTCTTTTTAAGCAAACATGCATTCCATGAAAGTACTTTGCCCATCTTTGTTACCTTTTCAAAACCGGCATCTTTTTGTATCCCACCTAAAGAGGAGGCCCAACCGTGTTTATGACTCCATTAAAGTCTCCCCACCCCCCACCCTCACTTTCCACTCATATCCCCCATTGCCATAAACCTTGCCCCATATCCCAAAACCATATCTTTTCCACTCTTTATGTTCTTATATTTGCTTCCATATATATAATTCTGTGATTGTATGTATACCCAGAGGGCTACAAAGGGGTAATATTGAGTGGGCAGTATTCATCATCAAGATTGAAGGGGTATTGGTGGTTGGGTTGGTTAAAGATTTGAGCTTTGCATAGGGGGAATGGAGATAGAGGCGGCGGGTGGGGGTGGTGGGAGAGGGGATATTGAGAGAGGGGTGGTGCATAGGCAGGGGGTGGCATACTTGGTGTGGGAAGACTTGACAGTGGTGCTTCCAAATTTTGGACAGGGCCCAACCAAGAAGCTGCTTCAAGGGATCAGTGGGTATGCTGAACCTGGTAGGATTATGGCCATTATGGGTCCTTCTGGCTCTGGCAAATCCACCCTTCTTGATTCCTTAGCAGGTCTCTCTCTCTCTCTATTGTTTCTGTAAACTATGCTTTTATGGGGCTAGTGTAACCATGCTTGCAGTAAGCCCGTGCTAGTCGGGCAGCAGAGGAGCGCCTAGATGGCCTAGGTAGCGCCTAGACGGCCTAGGCGGGCTTGCAGTAAGCCTCTAGACGCTAATCGGGCAGTAGAGGAGCGCCTAGATGGCCTAAGCGAGCGCTTATACAGCTAACTAAAAAAACAGTGCACTTGTGTGGCTATATATATATATATATATATATATATATATATATATATATATATATATATATAAACTTGATCGAAGTGGACGAGTTAACTCAGTCGAGTTAAGCGCTACTCGATCGAAGTAGGCAGCTGAGTCAGCTAAATTACGCGCTAGGCGGCCGGTCGCCTAGGCGGACGCCTAGGAGGGAAATCACCACGGTTTAGGGGGGCCTAGACCGATTTTTGCAAAGGTGGTCTTAACATTTGACAGTGATCATCTGTTTTTGAGTTGTCTTGCTTACTTAATCACTTTGCTATGATAGTAGTTGAGAAAACATGATAGTGTACAAAAACATATGTAAACAATCTAAGTTTGTTTTGCATGTAAGAATTCTCTTGATGTCACTAAAGACAACAAAAGTGGAGCATATATAGATGTCATCAAGACAATCTTAATTTGGAATAATTGTTGCTAGTTGCTACACATTCATTGGTCCTCTATAGCAGTGTCATACTTTTGCATTTGAGCATCTGATCTTTTGTGGGCTAGGAGTGATGAGAGAAGGAGGGGTGGGTGGGGGGTGGGGGTTGTGAGGAAATCAAAATCTTTCTTTTATTTTGGTTTGTCTGCCTTAGCCAAGGCTCTGTATGGCTGATTGGCTGTATTGATTTTCTTGGAGTTTTCGTTTTTTCTGTTCATCTAGAATGAACTTCAGAATTTCAGATCTTGTTTCTTTCTAGAAAAAAAATTAATTTTCTTGAAAAAGACAGTTTTGACACTTGAACTACCATTTCCTTTTTGATTGGTGGGCAGATTAAGTCATTAATTAAGAAAAGGATAATGGAGAACTCATAATAAAGTGTTTCAATTGAGAGATGAAGGGTGTGATTGATGCATTATATTTAAGTACAATTAAATGCTCCACATTTAGAAAGAAAACATTTTTCTTGACCTTCACTCTCTTAGGATATCAAAAAACAACAAAAATATCAGTGTCAATTATCATATTCATGAGTTGCTACGGTAAGATTTCAAGGTAGATCAGATGTGAAATCCTTCATTTTTACCCCTACGGTTTTCAGGGTTGAAATGTTTCATAATGTATTGTCACATCGTGTAATGAATGTGACACAGTGGCTCAATTAAGTTTGGTGCTGACTAATTCCTAAAGTGGTTAGGCACAGGACAGATGAATAAATGAAAGAATACTGACTTAACCAACTATCTGTGCATTGTGTATTTATTTCTGTGCATGAATTTACATTCATATTATCTCTATGATATCCCCCCTTTTTTATCCCTTATATTTCCTTTTTCTTTATGCATAATGGTATTGATTATAGTCCACTGTAGTTGATGTTATGATGTTCCCATGTAGCTGCAGTGGTATCGGTTTAACAGAGAACCTATTTCAGGAAGGGTAATTTTATGGCCGGGGCCTAACAAGATGGAAATTAAACTTGCTAAATTGACGAACTTTCTAAAGTAGTAATCTATTGGCAAATGGCGTGCCCATATGTATGACTTGGTTGGATAACCCCGTGAGTTCATTGGGTAGTGGCAGTGTTTTGATCTTTTAGACATCACGAGTACTCTCTGATCTAACGTAATTCTGAAGTTCTCATGACAAATTCGATACTATTTGATAAGCTTACAATTGATAAATGTTTCTATGATCCGAGAAGTATAATTAGGCAAATTAGCTACCTAATATGCTGCCATTCATTTCGAATTTTGAATAATGCTTGGTCTAATTGCAGGTAGGCTAGCCAGCAATGTTGTCATGACTGGTAATATTCTTCTTAATGGGAAGAAGAGGCGATTGGACTATGGTGTTGTTGTAAGTAGCTTCTTTTCGAGCAGTTTTATTCTTTCTTTTTTCTTTTTTTTTTGAAGTACTATTGACTCTGTTACAATGTAGTATCTGTTCATACATACTTTCGAGCAGTTTTATTCTTAATTCAGGTTTTTAGCACTTATACTAAAGTCGATATCACAAGATTCTTCGTAATTTTTTCACGGTTAAGTTATCTGTGTATTACAGGCATATGTTACACAAGAGGATGTGTTGCTGGGAACATTAACGCCTAGAGAAGCTATCACATATTCAGCCAAATTGCGGCTCCCAACTACCATGACTAATCAAGACATAAAAGAAATTGTCGAGGGGACAATCATGGAAATGGGGCTTCTGGATTGCGCTGATCGCCTGGTAGGGAATTGGCAGCTGAGAGGCATAAGTGGCGGGGAGAAGAAGAGGCTAAGCATTGCACTCGAGATTCTTGTGAGACCTCGCATACTCTTTCTCGATGAGCCAACTAGCGGGCTTGACAGTGCTTCAGCCTTCTTCGTGGTCCAAGCTCTTAAGAATATTTGTCGGGATGGAAGAACAGTCGTCTCGTCTATTCATCAGCCTAGTAGTGAAGTTTTCGCGTTGTTTGATGACCTCTATTTGCTATCTGGAGGCGAGACTGTTTATTTTGGAGAAGCAAAAAACGCTATTCAGGTATGACCATATGATATGGATATCTAAACTTCTGATTGTAAAACTGGAGAAACACACAAAAAATGTTGAGAATTCTGCACAATTTATAAGGAAATTTCGGTCTGTTCAAGATTTCATGTTTTTCTGTTTTTTCAGTTCTTTGCTGAAGCAGGGTTTCCATGTCCAAGTAGAAGAAACCCGTCTGACCACTTTCTACGTTGCATCAATTCCGACTTTGACATTGTGACAGCAACATTAAAAGGCTCAATGCGGCTTCGTGTAAGAATGATTGTTCTTTCTAGTACTAATTTAACACATTGTAGAATGGTATTTTCTGTTTATATGATTATAAAATCAGATCTGAAGTTATTCGGTTTAGCTTCTGAAAGCTTTCACAAATGAGAGATAATTAATCGTCTGGTATTGTGTTTACAGGAAACACACAAAAGCGATTATCTGATGAATATGGCTACTGCTGAGATCAAAGCTATGCTTGTCGAAAAGTTTAGACGATCGGAATATGGTGCAAGGGCGAGATCTAGGATGAAAGAACTCTCGAAAATTGTAAGTGTTTCGAGGTCAAATATCTTGGCTGTGGACTAGTTAAGTAAAATGCTGATATAAGACATAATAGTAAGCGTTTGATTCTAACATAGTATATTCATTTTATGCAGCAAGATATCGAGATAGAAACGATAAAAGGCAGCCAAGCTGGATGGGGAAAGCAACTTGTGACATTGACTCAGAGATCCTTTAAGAACATGACACGGGATATGGGATATTATTGGTCACGCATAGTTATTTATATACTTGTATCTATATGTGTTGGTACCCTATTTTTTCGAGTTGGGACCAGTTAT
Source organism: Ipomoea trifida (assembly GCA_003576665.1). NCBI lineage: Eukaryota > Viridiplantae > Streptophyta > Magnoliopsida > Solanales > Convolvulaceae > Ipomoea > Ipomoea trifida. The sequence continues at coordinate 1,015,934 of CP025650.1, read as the reverse complement.
ACAGCCATCTTGGCTCGGGGAGCTTGTGGTGGATTCGTAACGGGATACATGACTTTCATGTCCATCGGAGGCTTCCCTTCGTTTATAGAAGAAATGAGAGTAAGCCCGCAACCTTATTTTGTGCCTCCACATTTACTTATCTTTGTTTTTTTTTTGAATACTACTGACTCTATTACAATGCAGTACAGTATCTGTTCTTGGAAAGTTAAAAATATTTTGTTTCTCGTCAGATCTTTACCAAAGAGAGGCTCAATGGACACTACGGAGTTGGAGCGTTTATACTATCAAACTTCCTTTCTTCATTCCCATTTTTGGTTGCGGTTTCAGCCATCACAGGGACCATCACGTTTTATATGGTGTTCCAGGCCAGCTTTTCTCGCTACGTTTTCTTCTGCCTAAACCTGTTTGGGTGTATTGCCATGGTCGAAAGCTGCATGATGATCGTAGCCTCACTCGTTCCCAACTTTTTAATGGGAATCATTACTGGAGCTGGTGTTCTTGTAAGCCAAACCGAGCTTTAGCCCCTCGAACGATCAAACTATTAGTATGCTGCATTATATTGCGAAATCTTTACCATAAACGTGTTGTTTTTGCAGGGAATTATGATGATGACTGCAGGATTTTTCCGCTTGCTGTCTGATCTTCCCAAACCGTTTTGGCGCTATCCGATTTCATTCATGGGTTATGGCGCATGGTCCCTACAGGTAAGAGGAATGAACTGAAAAACTGGTATTCCTAGCTAGATCATTGCCTTTAAGGGGATGCATATCTTATAGTCGACCCGATTTCTTAGCTGAGCATAGTATATAAATGTGCAATCTCACTATTAGGTTAAACATTGGTTGAAATAGAACATATCCTTGAACTTGGTATCGGGGCCTAAATGCACTTTGTTGAGCATAACACATAAATGTGCAATCTCGCTACTAGCTAGGTTGAACTTTTGTTGAAACAGAACACCTCCTTGAACTTTGTATCGGGGCCTAAGTCCATTTTGTTTAGCATAACATATAAATGTGCAATCTCACTACTAGGTTGAACTTTAGTTGAAACAGAACACATCCTTGAACTTGGTATCGGGCCTAAGTGCACTTTGTTTAGCATAACATATAAATGAGCAATCTCGCTACTAGGTTGAACTTTAGTTGAAGCAGAACACATCCTTGAACTTGGTATCGGGGCCTAAGTGCACTTTGTTGAGCATAACATATAAATGTGCAACCTCGCTACTAGGTTGAACTTTAGTTGAAACAGAACACGTCCTTGAACTTGGTATCAGGGCCTACATACACGAGTGTATTTAATTTCCGCCATTCGTTTAAGCTTGTAGTTGAGTTTTCCTGCATTGTGGCTGCAGGGGGCGTACAAGAACGACATGATTGGGCTCGTGTTTGATCCATTAATCCCCGGGGAGCCAACGCTGAAGGGCGAGGATGTCCTCCGAACCATGTTCAAGTTACCAATGGATCATTCCAAGTGGTGGGATCTACTCGCCTTGTACTGCCTCATCGTCGTTTACAGGCTCGTGTTCTTCCTCGTCCTCAAAGTAAAGGAACGCGCACTGCCATTCTTCCGGTCTGTATACGCCAAGAGGACTTTGCATCGGCTCAGCAAGCGGCCCTCGCTCATGAGGCGCCCGTCTCTGTCCCTGTCCTCGAGAAGGTACCATAACATCCGCTCGCTATCGTCTCAAGAAGGCCTCAGCTCTCCAATTCCTTAGGCACAAAAGGTTCATTAGGGAGAAATAAGATATGATAAGAGTGAAGTTTTGAGGCATTTGAGATGTTCATATACCATTTACTTATAACCATTTGTGAAATATTGTTGTTTTGATCACTTTGATCTTATCAAGTTTCTGCAGTCTTTATGTTGCAGCACAATGGTGTAGTGAAAAGTACTTTGTGTAATAAGTTCTCATAGAATTATCAATATACAATTATGTGTGTGTGTTTTTTTTCTTGAAACAATTAATATGTAGTAATTCAATTGCAATATTGGTCCATCAATATATGTTGGATTTGAGCAAATAAAAACAATCATAATTAATTACTTTTTATGAGTATTAATATAATTTAAAATAATGATTACAATATTCTCATGAGTAATACTACACATATATATTCTCAGTTTTTTTTTTTTTTGAGATGTTGTACGTGCACATGGTAAACCTTTGTCAAATGATCACTAGGAAGTAAACAAGTGGATTTCCGAGCGCAACACGTGGAAGTCTCTTTTTGAGGGTGACGCGGAGATTCGAACCCATGATCTTTTGCATGGCTCTGATACCAAATTAAAGCATGTGCTCCATCTCAACTAAAAGCCTAAGATAATAGTTGGACTGCACATATTATATTTATGCTCACAAATAGCGGCCGACCGCTCCTACTAGGAGTCAAACATGTAGTAAAGAATGTTGTCACGTTTTGCGAGAACAAAATTAAGTGGCGGATTGGCTAGCGAAGAATTATGGTTTAGAGCCCGATTTGGCCTTGTTGTATTCTTGTCCGAACGCTAATGAATCTTAGCTTGCGGGTTGCGGCTTGCGTCTATAAAGACTGTATCGAGATCCCTTTCGTCCGTGGTGACTGATTTTGTTTTTGTTCCCGGGGGTTCCGTCCTTCCTCTTTTTCATAGCCTTATGATTATTAAGTAATCAATCTTACTAACTTGACTGAAATTATTCTATGCGATGAGAATTTTACTTTATGAGAGTTCATATTTCATTTTCATGTTGTTCACTAAGTTAGGACACCTAAGTTTCCCTCATAAATTTTGGGTAACATGGCCATGTGCAGAAAGCTAAGGGACAGTTGTTCCTCCACAAATAGAAGGGCTTCATGCATGCGACACGTACATGAATGTAACATGTTGTATCGCATTGTTAGGCATACTAAAATCGCTTTTTATGTGCAAGCAAAGTTATATCATTATCATCACCTTCAAATTTATAAATGCCAACAAAGCAAGGTACAAATTAAAATGCATTCTTGCTCTAGTGTCGGTACATTCGTTTCTTTAAAAAAGTGTTTCAAGCATGGACGATGAACTATAAAAACATGAAACATTCTTGTCTTGAAAAGTAATGTGTGTATTATAGAGTGAAAACGAGTCGAGTCAAGTTTAATTTAAATTTAAAAATTTAGGGTTTGGTCACTAAATTTTATAAGTATCGAAGTCAAATTGGTGGGCTTGAATTGAGCAAAGCTCAAAACATACATAATAAAAAAATAAGTAGTCTATAATATATTATACTTCTATTTATCAAACATTTTGCTTATATATATATGTGCAAGTAAAAACCTGTCTTGTAAAAATTGTGAATGTGCAGTGGGTATAACTACTAAGGGTGTGTTTGGTTGGTGGGTTTAGGTATAAGGAATGGGTATGAAAGTGATTGTTTGTGTTTGGTTGATAGGTTTTGTGAATGCTACTATGGGTTTGGAATACTCAATTAATGACAAAATTCATACCCTTATTAAATAAGGGTTTCATCTCCCTTCCTCCTTTCTTCCTCAACTATTAATAATAATTTCCATTCCACCCAATTACCAAACATGTTAAATACTTTCACCAAAACCCATTACCATTACCAAGTATTTGATACTCATTCCGATTCCGATTCCCATGTGCGAACCAAACGCACCCTAAGTGTATTCGTTAATATGTAAAAATGCACTCAAGACCATTGAACCTTAGTTTAAGTAAAAAATGCAAATGTGCACTAGGTATACAAAGTCGGTCACCCACTGATGTATATAAAAATACACTCAAGATCAGACCGCGTTGCACTTTTATATATCATCGGATGCTCTTTGTAATTTTGTAAGTAGCTTGACATGCGAGAAGCAAAAAAACTTTAAGCTCAACTTTATCACTTAACAAGTCAATTTGTGTTCGATGTTGACTAAATTCAAATCAAGTATATATTATATTCATTGAACAACTAGCGAGCTCAAGTGAACGTTGGCTCTCGGTCGAACCATGCAATTTTTATTTTCTTTCTGTTCTTAATCTCTTAATCCAGTTTTTCTTAGATGAACACACTTATTTACGTGTCACACTATGATTGATCCAAGCTAAGGAAAAAAGGGAGTGCAATAATTTTTTACCTTTTCATTCTTCTTCTAATGGAATCTTATGTAGCACTTAGAGACAGCAGTGCAGAACGAACATCAAAGAACAATAATGACGTTAATAAAAGCCCAACTTTTCCTCAACTTCCACGAGCACCCCAAATTTATTGCTGCAATAAATTACATGCAGCCATATATGTTTGACAGTAGTGAGGAATTTTGTTGTTAAAAATTAACCTTTAATCTGCAGATTATATAGTACATAGTATAAAGGTTTCTCCCCACTTCAATTCCCACTTTGTAGATCTTATTAGTTTATAACTTAGCTTCTTCATTTTAATAATTTTTTTTGGTAAATCAACCGGGCATTTCTCTGTCCGTTTAACGGTCTGGGTTCACTCGTGTTAGCTCTAAGAGGCACGGGAGCTGGTGCAGGAAGAATCGTCACTTGTGAGAATCGAACCCGGGTTCTCCCGAAATTCTTCCCCACAATGGAGATTGAAGCTCCACAGTCTGCAGTGTGCATGGATCTTGAAAATGGGAAGGTGGCAGCAGATGATAAGATGATGATGGGGAGGAAGGGTGGAGATTGGTTGGGGTGGGAAGATCTGACGGTGGTGGTTCCAAATAAGTTTGGCAATGGACCAACCAAGAGGGTGCTTAATGGTGTAACAGGTTTTGCTAAGCCTGGTAGAATCATGGCAATCATGGGTCCTTCTGGCTCTGGCAAGTCCACTCTTCTTGATTCTTTAGCAGGTCAGTCAATAATCTCCATCTCTCTCTCTCTCTCTATCTCTATCTCTATCTCTATCTCTATCTCTTCTCATATCAAGAAATTTCCCCCTCTTCTTCGTTCTCCCTGTCTCTTGTTCGCGATCTGTTTGGTGAAGCGAGTTGGATTAGCATGCATTCGGTTCTAACATAAACTTAACCTCTAAATGCACCACAAAAGCTAATACTCATGAGTTAAGATTTGAACCGAACTTCATATATTATTTCAGATTCTCATCAATAACGGATGTAATGGACGCATCATAATGTGACTTAGCTTTCTCCTTAGCTTGCAGCTAACTATGGGTAGCCAGTAAGTGAAGCATGCTTCTCATATATGAATGCTACAAGTTTGATTCTTGCTAACACCTTCTTGGTTGAGCCTCATTCTTTTTAACACCTTCTTAGTTAAACCTGTTGCAAATGGTCATTTTAGCTAACTAATGCAGTTTACCTCGATCTTATGCCTTTAGATATTTGTTAATCACATTAGATTTTGAATATATGTATTTTTTTTAGTACTATTGACCATGTTACATGTAGTATCGGTTCATATATACTTTCTCAACCTACTGAAGCCCGACAAGTCAATATTACCCCCACTGAGACTCGAACTCATAACTTTCGATCTATTTGGTGATATGTATATATATATACATAGAATATCTAGAAAACCACCTAGGTTTCAAATGTGTCAAAGGGTAGAAAACAACATTAATGAATTTTATTTTTTGAAATCTACATTAATGAATTTCTTTGTTTTGAACAGAAGGTAGATAGGATGAGATTAATGTTGTCTGCAGCAATTGTCCGTCCACATTATTAATGTTGTTTTCTACCCTTTCACATTTGCACACGTATTTGGGGATGAGATCGTAACGAAATTTGAACTCAAAAAGTTACTATTTCAATTATACGGAGTAATTAATATAATGTTGTTCCATTTAATTTGCAGGTAGACTTTCAAGAAATCTTGCCATGACTGGAAATATTCTCCTCAATGGACGAAAGAGAAAGCTCAACTATGGTGCTGTGGTAATTATTTATTTATTTATAATAATATACCTCACCCTAATACAAAATTAACCCAACAAATTAAAATACGAATGAAGAAATATAACTAAAAATAGGGATGTCAATGCGCGACGGACCGCCTCACATCGAACTTTTTTATTTGCCGGTTTTGCAGACCGGTCATGAAGCCCGCGGGCTAGGATTATGCAACACTAACCCGTCTTATGCGAGCTCGCGGGCCCCTTGGCTCAACTTTGAAATTAAAAAAAATTATTATTATGCTATTATTCTATATTCTAATCAAAGTCTTATTAGCAACAACATTTTAAAATATTAATACAATACCTAATTACAGAACAAATTTGAGAGTAGGGGGTTGGGGTGGGGTAGTGATACAGGTTGACCCGTATAACCCATGGACCAACCCGTATAACGCGTACTCCTACACTGATTATACGGGCCGAGCTAAAAATGTTTTAAATACGGGTTAAATGGGCCCAATCCATTAGGTTAAACCTGTTTTGACAGCTCTAAAACTAATCCGGATAGCCCGTCAATTCGTGCAGGCCAAAATCGACCCGCATTTTCGCAGGTCAAAATTTCTAGACCATAGATATTAAAGTGTCAGGTTGAATATTTTTTTTTATATGTATAAAATAATAAATGTGTAATTTCATCCTCACTCAATTTGATATTATACTTATATATATATATTGGAATCCCATGCATATATATACATGCAGGCTTACGTGACACAAGAAGATGTACTAATGGGCACACTCACAATCCGAGAAACGCTAACATACTCAGCTCACCTCAGGCTCCCAACCAACCTTAATCACCACGAGGTAGTAGAGACCGTGATATCGGAGATGGGGCTCCAAGATTGCGCCGACAATCTCGTCGGAAACTGGCACCTGAGAGGGATAAGCGGCGGCGAGAGGAAGCGGCTGAGCATTGCCTTGGAGATTCTGACGCCGCTTCAGCCTCGTCTGCTGTTTCTGGACGAGCCCACCACCGGGCTCGACAGCGCCGCCGCGTTTTTCGTGGTGGAGGTGCTCAAGAACTTGGCCGGCGGCGGTGGGAGGACCGTGGTGTGTTCTATTCACCAGCCTAGCAGTGAAGTGTTTGCGCAGTTTGATGATCTTTGTCTATTGTCCTCCGGGGAAACTGTTTATTTTGGAGAAGCTAAGAATGCTGTTGAGGTATGTTATATCTTTGCCTCATATATCATGTTTGGGTAAAGGGGGTTTCCAAACAGAGCTTTTGATAAATTGTTTTCGTTAATTAAGCATTCGTTTATTAAGGTAAACGAACATAAATGAACAAATTTTAGATCTTGTTTAATAAATGGGCAGATCAAAGTCTGAGGAACCTACCATGCATGTTAAAGGCCAGCCCCGCTAATATGTAATAGCTTGTAAATTACGCCAGAAATAAAGTGCACTACGAAAATCTTGTGACAAGAAAGGACAACCGTGTGAGCGTTAATTGCAACAACTAATATGGCAAATTATTGTGTGGACCACAATTCAAAACGACGTCGTTGAATTTTATGAGTTAAAATTATGTATTTTATATGTTAAAATAATGAAACTTTTGGGGTAAAATATTGTACTTTATGAATTAGAATAATGTATATTATGCTTTACAGTAATGTGTATTATGAGTTATAAAAATGAATGTTGCAGTAGATTGCATAAAAAAATTGAGCGAAAAGACATCGTTTTTGGATAGTGATTCACACAACTGTGTGGACCATGGCCACGAACCTTCGGTTGGCCGGGAACTATATATTATGAGACAATGATTGGGTTGTAGAACTTAGCATTAGTATTTTGAGGTAAAGAATATATAAATTTATTTGTTTTCTTAATTAGTTGCATTTATTTGTATGTTGTTATACAGTTCTTTGCAGATTGTGGATTTGCATGTCCAAATAGAAGAAACCCTTCCGACCATTTCTTACGTTGTATCAATTCCGACTTTGACCATGTCACTGCTACCCTCATAGGTTCTCAAAGAATCAAGGTAAGTAAATACTATTTGTACTCTCATTTTCTTCTCTTACTTGGTATATTATGTTACACAGTCTCGATAAATAGTGTTTTGCATTTCAGAAACTTCTCTTCCCATAAATTCACGAGAATTTTATAAAACGTTTCACCATATGTTTTAAGAGTACATTTACCATTTTCTCTTGCTATATAGTTGTTTCTTTTTTGCTCAAACGTGTTTGCCCTATTTAGGATATCAAAGGGTCATCTGGCTCCACTATATACTTACCAACAGCAGAGATCAGAGCAAGGCTTCTTCAGAACTACAGATACTCAGAATATGCAAGCAGAGTTAGAATCAAACTTCGAGAAATGTCGAAAATGGTAAGTCTAGATCTATATCGATCCTCCCCCATTGAGGAATCGAACCCGGGTATTTGCTGCATCATCATATCCACATTCAATGTTTCGACTACTGAACTATGCCCCGGGGGCAACATATTTTCTTTTCTTGAATGCTTAGCAGGAGGGAGTAGTAAGTGTGGGAGAAAGAGGAGGAAGGCAGGCAAGATGGTGGAAGCAACTTACAACATTGACAAGAAGATCAATGACAAACATGTCAAGAGATTTCAGCTACTACTGGCTAAGAATAATAATGTACATCATACTCTCTGTCTGTGTTGGCACTGTCTTTCACAACGTCGGAACAAACTACCGAGCAATCAGGGCGAGGGGCGCCTGTGGCGGATTCATTTCCGGCTTCATGACCTTCATGTCCATCGGAGGGTTCCCATCTTTCATTGAAGAAATGAAAGTAAGATTGTGTTCACTACATCTTCGAGTTAATATATACCATATTTAGTCCACGACTTTGATGACATTATAGTATTACCTCTGGCATCTTTCCTTCTTAGGCTATAGATACATATGATGATGCAAAGAGAGATATATGGTGTGACATTTGAAGTTTTTGTTGACAGATATTTTACAAAGAGAGATTGAATGGGCATTATGGAGTTGGATTGTTCATCCTCTCAAACTTCATCTCATCATTCCCATTCTTGGTTTTGATGTCTTTTAGCTCAGCAGCCATTACTTACACCCTGGTCAAGTTTCACCCTGGCTTCATCCATTTCACCTATGCTGCTGTTGATCTTCTGTGCTCCCTTGCTGTGGTAGAGAGTTGCATGATGGTTGTGGCTTCCATTGTTCCCAACTTCACCATGGGGCTCGTTATAGGCGCCGGCTTAATTGTAAGTATCCCGTCCAAATGATCATATCGAAGGGTACTCTCAAACGAAAACATACCCTTATTTTATCATGTGATGATACTCTTCAATTGTTATACACTTATACCATGGATCAGGGTTCATATTGCATTGTGAACCTTGATACAAAAATTATGTACCTTCAGGTAACACATTTTGTACTTACAGTTAACAATTTTTGTATATATAAACAAATAACTTGATAATTGCTATCACATAATATGATAACGACAGGTACAGAAACTGTCAACTGCGGTACAAAATGTGTCAGTATCATACACATCCATATGAAGATAGTTCTACTCACGGGGCTTCTTAGATCAAACTTCTTTTACTTGAATCACAAGTGGATTAAAATGATGCCAACCTTAATAACAAGGAATGGTCTTTCTGTATACATGAATGATGAATCTTATGTTGTTTGGTGGTAAATGCAGGGAATTATGATGGCTTCGGCTGGTTTTTTCCAGCCATTCCCATATCTTCCAAAGTTCTTCTGGACATACCCTATTTCCTATGTCAACTACATGGCATGGGGTTTACAAGTAAGCTTCTATTAGACATAACTTGTGTGTGTGTGTGTGTGTGTGTGTGAGTGTGTGTCTATATATATAATTTCGAGATGTTTTTGCATATCAAACGGGTTTTTGACTGAAATGAACTTTTCTCGACACACTTTGGGAAATGTCAGGGAGCATACAAGAACGACATGTTAGGGCTGGAGTTCGAACCAATGAACTCTAGCGAGGTGAAGCTAAACGGAGATGTTATCCTGACCACCATTCTTGGGATATCGGTGGAGCATTCGAAATGGTGGGATTTGGGTGCAGTCATAGCCATTCTTGCATCATACAGGCTAGCATTCTTCGTCGTTCTCAAGCTAAGGGAGACCGCCATGCCCTACCTCTATAACCTCTATACCAAAACAACTATGCACCGTATTAGCAAGAGGCCTTCTTTCAGGAAGATCACTCCTCCCCCCTTTCCATCCAAGAGACATTGCACTATGCATTCATTGTCTTCCCAAGAAGGTCTCAACTCTCCATTTCATTAGGAGGACACACCATAATTTGCTATATCTATCTCTAGTTATGTATGCATATATATAGATATATAAATAGAGGGCTTGCATCTCTTGCATAGCAATTATGGGTTGGGATAGGTCAGGTCGACGACAAATTATACTATGGACCAGGGTCTACCTTGCATTGTAGACCTTGATCTCTTCAAATTTTGTATCAGTAGTTGACAGTTTATGTATTTATAACTATCATATTATATGTCAGCAATTATCAAGTTATTTGTTTACATGTACAAAAACTGTTCACAATGCAATATGAACCCTGGTCTATAGTATAACAATTGCAGGTCGACAGGGTGAAAATATGGGTTGTGCTCACACAATTCGCACGAGTACTGAACCCAAGTGGGACTAGACCAGGCCAACAACCTCTTACATAGAGTTTCAAATTAATATTATCGAACAAGAACAATGACTCTTATTTACCATAAAGCAAGGTATTATTCATAGTTCTTCACTTCTTCACTTCCAAAGTTATGCAATTATTGTACAAAAGTTTCAATTTAGATAAATTTCAACCATGCATTGTCAAACTTGTCACTTGAAACTAGGTAACAATGCGAGTTTAGCTGAGGAACAGTTGTTGGTTGAGGTTTGTTACTGCCCATAAAGCAGCTAAACAAACATTGTAATAGGAAAACTTAATTTTAGCTAACTTAATCAAACAATATTAATAATCACTAAAACTTAATATAATTAACAATGAGACATTACAACATCCTAAATAAATGATATCAAGTACCCAAGAAAGTAAAATATGTAACTTCGGATGAAAAGTGACTCATGACTTAATGAAAATTTAGATGCACACCTCAAGTACTAAACCATAAAACACCCTTCCCAAATTCATTAAAGGACAGGACACTTCAAACAACAAGCCATCAACTACTCAACCATTAAAAAAAAGTCAAAAATAAATAAAGAAATTCGGTAGCTATCATTCCAATCTTTAGCCAATACTAGTACTGTCAAAGCGGGCCGCCCCGCCCCATTAGGCCCGCCCCACCGCAGGCCAAATTTTTTGCGGGCTTTTGCGGGCCGGCCCGTACTTGAGAATAGAATGAAAATTGGAAGTAAAGATAAATGAAATTGTACTATCTAAATCAAAATTAAATTTGATCTTAGGAAGATATATTTAGATTCCTTCCTCAAAAGGAATCAATATTCCTTCCACCACACATAGTGAAAGAAAAGGTACAAGGAAATGAGGAATAGACTCTTTTCTAGCATAATTTCTGCACACCAAATAGATTCTTATTCTCGAGGAATGAGTTCCACAGAAATCACTCTAAGCCCATTACTCTAACAACACAAGTAGAGAAACCTATATACAAAGGTACAAAATGTGGAAATGGCACCCGATGGGAAGTTTGCCAACTCTCTCTTTCAGCAAGAGTAAGTTCTCTAGGCACTAATAATGTTACAACTAGGTAAAATCTGGGCAATTAGAAGATATGTAGCTTTCTACAGACTTCATTTACAAAGTTTAGACACAACCAACCTGAGTATATCCACAAGCTTAGCTGTTCATTTCAGCAGCTTCCACATTATTACAATCTTGTTGATTTACCACTTTGAGCATCGGGCATATTCTGACCGAATGCCACTGATTACCTGTCATGAGAAAGATTTGTATTATGTAAAATCTACAAATAAGCCCCCGGCTTTTCTACTACTAAACAAATGAGAAACCACAATTCCAAACCATATGGGAAGAAATGGAAATAGGGCAGATACATAAATTCCCTTGATTTACCCCTTACAAAGCTGTAAACTATAATAGCAGTAGAATAATAAGACAGCAACATAAATGACTTCTTGTGCATCAACTTCATAAACAAAGAAAAGCCAAATTATTAATAAAAAATGGGCAAAAATGGATTGTATTTTGCAGTTACAGGGAAAAGGAAAATCTGAGTTACAATATTTGATTGTTCAAATGCCAGACGTGTACTACTAGTGGTTAGGAAAGTTACAAAAAAAATGTAAAATTGAAAAAAATAAATCAGAGACAACCTTAAGGTTTTTATAGGTTTGTCGAAGTTAAATATGAAAACTAAGTTTTGTTATCATTTGACACACCATTCTCAACTCTTCCTTCAAAGCTATGATATGGAACTTCAATCATAGGCGTTGGTAATGGGCGCCCACCAAAATCCTCTGGAAAGCATTCAAAATCAGGGCCAAAATTGAACTTCACGACACAATTAGGCTGGTTGGGAAGTGTGTACATAGAAGCAGCTGGATAGTAACGACCACCATAAAGATCCTCGAAAGCAACACCTTGACATATGCCATTTTTGAAGAAAGATATCTCACTCCCTGCTCAACCAAAATCAGCACATGGTTTTGATGTTAGAACTACATGAACTATAGAAAAAAAATCATATCTAAATGAAGAATTGTAACTAAATCCAGTTTTATATATATGTAGCAGTCAATCATTTTGATTTTTGACTTTAACAGAGCTGTGTTGATAAAGAAAAAGTCGTAAGCAACTAGATTTGAGGATCTGGAAACAGAACTATGAGTCTAGGCATCATTATCTATGATTCTATTCAGTTCACAACCATAATGATAGCATAAGGCAGCATTTGAGCCAATTAATTAGCAGCTGAAGAACACAAGTGTAGTCTAAAATAAACCATTTCAAATTTGCCCTTCCTGCCCTAGATCCTCCTAGAGTAACTTAATTGATAGGTTCAGGATATGGGAAGAGATAGAGTGGTATAATGTGAAGATCTGTAACAAAATTAAATTACTTAAGATTATAAAGATCTATTTTTGTGTACATCTAATGTGGGATGGGGGTGATGGGATTTGAACCAGCTCTATTTCTACACCCTGAACCCACATTGTAAGCAATGCCCTCTTTAGGTACTATAATTGGCTTTGAATCTGATCTCCACATAATATATATACCAAAACAAAAAAGAAGGCCACAATACCCTTCATTCTTTTGCAACTGAGCAAATTTATAAAAGATGTGCCCACAACTATAGACTAATTAAGCATTCTAATCAACAGTTCTTTTGAATTTTGATTAAAAAGAGAGCTGTTGTTATGTAAGACAAAGCTAGATAAGTTATAAAGATAGGTTTTTTAGAAGATAAGTTTGGTATGGAAGCAAATAGGATACCTTCATATAGGTGGACAATCTATGCATATTGATAACTACAAATATATCAATAGATAACTACAAATAAATCAATAGATAAACCAGTGAAGTGGTTACAAGGTAATTGAACAAATGGATCCTCAGCCCTCTATAAATAATTCATTATCAATTCCACAATTACAGACATAAAACATATGCAATGCAGTCATCAGTGAACATATAAAAAACCGGAAGGACAAATACAGGTAGAGCAGAAAGTGAGCAATGGCTTACCAGGCACAATTTTTGGAGGGTCCTCTTGGTCAGATGAGTGCATATACCTCTGTCCCTTGTACCAAACAAGGCGGGGTGGTTTAGGCGCATACTTTTGCCCATCTGGCAAACTGATATAAAATCCAAGGACATCGTCTTCACCATATCCTTCTTCCCCATACTTCTCCCTAAGTGCCTTGTGTATCTTGCTCCCATCAATATCTCTATAGCCAAAGCTATTCCCATCGTACCCAACTGGCGCCTGAAGGTCCCCTTTTTCAGTGGACCAACCAAGCCGTGTATGCCCAGTCTCCCCCAACTTCATCACCTTAATCTCAAAATACCATGCCCCTTCTACCACCCCTCTCGTGGCCCTTACCATTCTGTAGCCTTTAGTACTTCCAGCACTCAATCTATCCTCGCTCACCTCAACTTTCTCTGCCTTGTACGCCTTCGAAAGGCAAATTTTCATCTCTGGTCCATCGTCATTCTTATCCGGGAACCTCGGAATCGGAGTTATCATCACCTTGTCCTCCGCTTCCTGTTCGTTCCCATTCTTCTTATTCCCGTTCTGGTTACCGTTGTTTTTGTTCTTCTTCTTCCCCTTCCTCGAAGTCGGCTTCGTCCACACATTGTTATTCTTCTTCTTCGATTTCGCCTTCTTGCTACTCTTCGACGCGGGCTCTTTAGTCGTGGGCGTAGTAGTGGTGACTGCCGGAGTGTCCAAGGGCATATCAGTAATTTCACCCTCGGTTCGTTCCAAATCTGGCGGCTGAGCCGGCGACGACGGGGTTACAGGAGATAGCGGCTTATGCTTCTTCGTAGGCGGCTCCAATTCCTCCTCCTCCTCAATCTCCTCATCCTCTTCCTCCTCCGTTTCAGACGCCTTGGCCAATTTCGCCGGAGACTTGCGTTCGGGAACCGAATTTTGATTTTCGGACTCGGGCGGCGCCGTGATTTCAGAAGCGGCGGATCCTCCGTTGACGGCGGCGATTGGCGGCGTTTCCGTCATCGGAGAATCGGCGGCGACCGTCGCCGTGGCGGTGGTGTTGAGGGAGGATTCGTTGCTCTCGTCCTCCGTGTCTCTGTAGGTTGCCCTCAGGTCCTCCATCTTCACGACTCACAAGCGTGCCGGATTTCTGGAAAAGGATTATGCTATATTTATAGTAATTTCTTGGGCCTTTTTCCAAATAGCCCAGTAAATTGAGGCCCAAAATAGAACATGGGCCTCTAAATCTCCAATAGCTCTTTAATATTACCCATTTAACTCTTGGATCATAAATTGGTTCTATATAGACTCAAATGGCAAATTTTACTGTGGACCATGGTGTATGGTCCAAAACGAGGCAAATTATTATATAGACCATGGTCCAAAGAATAATGATTGCAACCACGTAATTAGTTCTATTCGTATAATATACTTAGTTTCATTTTATATATATTGTAGCTTCATTTTGTTTCAACTACAGCTTCATTCGAAATTATACATACAATAGTATTATTACAGTGAAATATGTTATTGAATTTTATTTTATACACATTGTAGTCTTATTACAACTAGGGATGAAAATAGGTTAGGTCGAATCGAGCTTTAGATTCTGCTATAGAAATCTAAGGCCTGTACATGGGCATGAGTCTGCATGTAGGCTTTCTGTTAGGCTCCAGCATAAGCCTAAAATTGGCTTTGTTTGACTTGAAGCCTTTTTAAAAGCTTGTATATAATTGGCTTAGTCTGACTTTATTGCCAATAACATTTTGATCTAGTGGCATTCGGTTGCACCCTCATGTGGAAGGGGTGGGTTTGAGCCTCAGTGGAAGCGCTGCTGTCTCTTTGTGCTTCAGTAGGTTGAGAAAGTAGTTTACGAACATATACTGTCTTTTTTTAAGCCCTTTAGTAATTAATTAATTATGATTCGGTAATTCACATGCATACTTAAGGGTTACAAATTGCGGTGATCTTACACTCATGATTATAATTCTCATATTTATATGTTACCCTAACATATGTTACATTTACAAAATTGTTCATATATTGTATCGTTAGTGGATTACCTATGCAATATTAACCCACTCAACAAATCTAGTTTTAAGTGCGAACTTTGATCCAAATTAAGTATTATCGCTTCACTATACTACATTTCAACAAATCTAGCTCCTATCGATATAAGGTCTGAGGACCGTCGTGACCGTACACCTTACTTTCGATAATATATGAGACGTCTAAATAAAAGATTGGTTGATATCTTGAAGGTGCGTGCGATTTAATCTATGAGATTGGGTCCATAACCCCATCGTGTTAAAAGGTTTTTGAGAAGTGCAAAATAAGCTATAGGAAACGTTGACCAAATAATACAAAGAATGTAATATGCTTATCATCTTGATTCTTGAAATATTGCAGATTAATTGCAGAACATGCATGTAGCTAGGTGTCTAGCTATCTAGTAATATAATAATGTTAAAATTCGTAGTTGTGCAATCCTCAAATTGTATAGTTTTGTTTAAGGAAGATTTAAAATCAGTTTAAAACAAGACGAATTTAATTCAATCAATAATCGTCACCCTTATTGTAATTATTATTTTAATTATCAATAAAAAGACCTAAATAAAAAAGTTTGAACCCAATCCCCCTTTTTTTTTTATCATCCATTTCAAGATAAAAAGTAAAAACAATTGATGACAAGTGAAGACCATCTACACATGACAAAATATATTAACATATAAAATCTACACTACAGCAAATACAATAATAGTAATATAATTCATCCAAGCTAGAATTTCACATCAAATTAAATGATGAGGAGTACTTTCTTTCTGCAAAGCAAAAGTTTACTAGCCTTCAAAATAAGAAAGAAAGATATTTTCCCAATTTAATTAGTGCAAATACTTTGAAGCCACGTCTCAAAATTGATTGGAGATTAACAATTCTAAAAAAAAAAAAAAAGATTTTTCCCTACATCACCCCAATTGCCAATTCCCCCAATTTATGAAGATTATGGGGAAAAAAGACTTCCATATTAGGTTTTAATTATTTAACTAAAACATTGCACTATGAAAAGGGAAAATGTAACCGCTTGCTAAGTTATAAAATATGTACATTCATCAACTTTTCTTTTTCTTTAGTTAGAGATTTAATTAATTTAGAATCGATTTTTTATGAAAATTATTAAAGATAATATGTTCTTTTTTTTTCCTAAAAGGCGAACTTATTCAAATTAAAGTGGAAAAATACTATAAATAGAATGAGTTAATAACAAAAATGGTATTTACATGATTTTAAAATGTTAAAATTAGTTTTGACTTAGCTTTCAATTAGATCATATTTAGTCCATAATAGTCCATAGAGTTTGCTTTGTTAGCAATTTGCACGTTCGAATGCTATCAAGAATCAGAGGTATGAATTTGACATTATATATTGTAGGTATTAGTATACAAACACTTGAGGATTTGTAAGTCAGTTGAGGCATATCTTGCAATTTATCTTCTCCACCTTCACCTATCTTTAGGGCCTTATATTAAGTCTTTAAGTATGCATTTTTATCTGATTTAGTCATTTTATTTTTTTTTGATCAAATACGGCGGCAACAATGTTAAAAATTCGAGATTTCTCAATCATTTTTTTCATGGGTTATTGTTATACGTGTAAAAGTTATAAACTTTTAAAACAAAATCACTCAAGCTTTTCCTATCATGTTAAACATTATATTATATCAAATTAACTGAATTAATGACTAAATCGAGTAACAACTTCAGGCATACACATATTTAATCCGGTTCAATTAAAAAATGATAATGGGATATTTCAAAATAGTCCAAGGATTGAATTAACTTATAAGCAACCGTTCAAGAGAAGTGAGGATTATATAGAAGCAAAGGGACTAATCATCAACAAATGGCTGCAAAAGTTGCATCATGAAGTTAGTCTTTTCACTTTCTTTCTTTCTATATTTTATTTGCATGGAGTATAATGTAAATTTTCCATATTTCCTACACAAATATTAATTATATGCTCTGATCTGATATGATCTTTGTTTAGTGAGAAGCTAAGTGATAACCCATCCAATTGCAGGCTGACTTTCAACATTATGCCATCTTCACATGGAAAGTCTGCTGTAATTGGAGGCAGTAAAGCACTGCTACTTTGCTGTCCTATTCTTGTTTTCTTGATTGTTGTATTGCTGCTCCCAATAGGGATTTGGAATTGCCCATCTTCTTCTTCTTCTTTAAGATTGTTGTTAAGTTCTTCATTTTCTTCTTCATCTTCATTAGATGAATCAAGATTAGAGCTTAAGAGTATTGATGATGATTCCCCTACCAATCTAAGCCATTTGGTGTTTGGGCTTTTAGGGTCGGAGAAAGCGTGGCACCACCGGAAAGCCTATGTAGAGTCGTGGTGGCGGCCGAACGCCACGGTAGGGTTCCTCCTATTGGATAAACCCCCGGGAGAGGAGCTCCTACCCTGGCCTTCCAGCTCTCCTCCTTATCGGGTGTCTGACAATGTGAGTCGGGTGGTGGAAGAAACCAACCATGTGAATCCTCGTGTGGCCCGAATGGTCCACGGGATCATGGAGACTGTCAGGGATGCGCCTCAACGGGTTACGGGGACGCCCCTAAGGTGGGTCGTCATGGGGGATGACGACTCGATATTTATGGTGGATAATTTGGTGGATGTTCTTGCTCAATATGACCACACTAAGTACTATTATCTTGGGGGGCATTCTGAGTTCATTCCTGCAAATTATCACTTCTCCTTCAAGCAGGCCTTTGGGGGAGCTGGAATTGTGTTGAGCTTTCCTTTGGCCTTGGCCATGGCGGATGGCATCATGGATTGCCTCAAGAGGTATTCTCACCTCAATAGTGCTGATAAAACTACTGGCTATTGCATTGCTGATCTTGGTGTTAATCTCTCTCCTCACCAAGGTTTTCACCAGGTATATATGTGTAATATAAGTACGGTCAAAGCCCGCCGACCAGTCTTATTGCGGACTTAATTTCAAACCGGTAGGGCTGTCTACTCTAACCCGCCCCACACGGGTTGGCGGCTCCACAGCCTTTTTATAATTATATATATATATATATATAAACTTAGTGTACTGAGTTCGACATGCGAACATAGTACACCAATTTTATATATATATATATATATATATATATATATATATATATAGGTCGACTACGAGCATTAGCGGGTCAGGCCTGTTAACAGCATTAAGCCACTCTTTCGTGGGCCATTCTTTTTAAAAAAAAATAAAAATAAAAATTGTATAGGCCTTGACCCGCCCCACTAGTGCGTGCTAGTCCGTGGACTTCGGCCACTTTAACAATACCGTGAATATAAATAAATATATATATATATATATATATATATATAATGATTTAATATTCTTAAAATATATAATCCTATTGCAGATTGATATGCATGGGGACATATCTGGATTCTTATCATACCACCCAAACGCGCCCCTAATATCCCTGCACCACTTCGACATGGTGACACCGATCTTCCCCTCCATGACCAGACCCGAATCGGCCCGACATTTCATGGCCGCCGCGAACTCCGACCAACCTCGCATGTTACAACAGCTGGTCTGCTTCCACCGCCCCAAAAACTGGTCGTTCTCCGTCGCCTGGGGATACTCCGCCAACATTTACGAGAACATCTTGCCTCGGAGCTATCTGCAGAAGCCCATCGAAACTTTTCGGACATGGGGGCCCAGTCCCCGCCCGCCCCACTGGATTTTCGATGTCCGCAAACGTATGACGACGGACCCGTGTCTTGTCCCGCACGCTTTCTTTCTTGAGTCGGTGGAGGAGGGGACTGCGAAGGATGAGATTGTTACGACGTACCGGCGGTCGTGGCGGCGAGGGTTGCCGGCTTGTTTTGCCGGCGATGGAGACCAGTCAGCTGACCGGATTTCCAAGATTGTAGTATACTCACCCATGACAAAGCCCGCAAAGGTATGTACATTTTATATGGTACTACTTACTTAGTATTTATGTGTCATGTTTATTTTTTGTCCTCTATCACTCGTTGAAATATCATTAAACAATGTAGTATTTGTTCATACCTACTTTCTAAAACAAATGAAGCACAGAGAGCCAATATCATCTCCACTACGACTCGAACTCACTCCCTCCCATGTGGGGTGCAACCGGGTGCCACTAGACCACAAAATCTTTGACATAGTCTATATATCATTAGTTTCAAACAAATTTAAAAAATTATCTTCACAAAATCTAGATTCCAAAAAAAAAAAAAACCAATATTCTATAATCGAAACATAACCTTGACTATTACACAAGCATATGAAAATATAGTTACGTTTTTTGCTTTTAGCCCCTGGCCGAATAAATGGAGCATTATTCTCGTACGAGAAGGTCGAAACTCTGATTCTTGCTAACACTATTTCACTCGAGCTCATGCATAAGGTCTTCCTAGTGCACTGTACATCTATATAGTTTGCAAGTTTTTATACAAGAGCGAGATTTAAACAAGGCACACCCTTAGATAGTAATTGTGTGTCTCTCTCGTCATCCAAATTTTTTTTATATTAAAACTTATTTCATTATTTATCAAGTATTTGATTCTGATTTTATATATGGTTGACTCGCATATTCCAACCAAACCCCTAAATTTTATTTATTTGTTTATTATATATAATTATTTTGTTTCAGATTGGTAGAAGTGAATGCTGTGATGTAACGATTGATAGTGTTGAGTCCGAAAGCGCCGTCATCAAAACTAGAAGATGCATGGCAGATGACATCATTGCTTGATTCTTGAGGCATACATGCATGTCAGCATTTAATTTCTTCCAAACAAAATGTATAAACCAAGAATAAAAATTGCTCCAAAAAATTATATTATTACGTTAAATATAATGTAATGTATATCAGTATATGTTGATTTCGATCTTTTGATCGAGATTCATGTTAGAGAAATGTTTTTTCTTTTAAGCGGTGAAATTTCATCTAACGAAGAAATTGTACATTTAGAATGAATATATGTAACTGTTACATATTTTTGAGATAACCCCACCCAAGTTGGATGCTTATCCCAAAATCGTGAGACGTGGAAAGATCTTTGAGATTTGTTTCCTATTTCAAGCCACTTTCCTTTTGTAAATTAGAGATGAAATTTCGTTTGCTAGAAAGGAAATTTGGGTCGCCTAATTTGGAAAGAAATTAAAGAGATGTTCTCCGCCAAATTAGTAGATAATTTTGTTTCCTTTTTAGGGTCGAGTGCATGTGTATAAATACCCGTCGAGGACTCAGCGGGCACATTGTAAGGGTTCGAACATTACACTTTAATTTGACAATAAAAAGACTCACATGTTACTCGATCTTTACAAGTTGCATTAGTCTAGAGTTGTGGTGGCATGTTGTAAGGGACTAATCATCAACAAATGGCTGCAAAAGTTGCATCATGAAGTTAGTCTTTTAATTTCTATTTAATTCCTAAACAATTTATTAATTATATGCTCTGATTTGATCTTTGTTTAGTGAGAAGCTAAGTGATAACCCATCCAATTGAAGGCTGACTTTCAACATGCCATCTTCACATGGAAAGTCTGCTGTAATTGGAGGCTATAAAGGACTGCTACTTTGCTTTCCTATTCTTGTTTTCTTGACTCTTGTATTGCTGCTTCAAATAGGGATTTGGACTAGCCCATCATCTTCTTCTTCTTCTTTAAGATTGATGTTTAGTTCTTCTTCATCTTCTTCATTAAATGAATCCCCCACCAATCTAAGCCATTTGGTGTTTGGGCTTTTGGGGTCGGAGAAAGCGTGGCACCACCGGAAAGCCTATGTAGAGTCGTGGTGGAGGCCAAACGCCACGGTAGGGTTCCTCCTGTTGGATAAATCCCCCGGGGAGGAGCTCCTGCCGTGGCCTGCCAGCTCTCCTCCTTATCGGGTGTCTGACAATGTGAGTCGGGTGGTAGAAGAAACCAACCATGTGAATCCACGTGTGGCCCGAATGGTCCACGGGATCATGGAGACCGTCAGGGATGCGCCTCAATGGGTTACAGGGACGCTTAGGTGGGTCGTCATGGGGGACGACGACACAATTATTTTGGTGGATAATTTGGTGGATGTTCTTGCTCAATATGACCACACTAAGTACTACTATCTTGGGGGGCATTCTGAGTTCATTCCTGCAAATTATTACTTCTCCTTCAAGCAGGCCTTTGGGGGAGCTGGAATTGTGTTGAGCTTTCCTTTGGCCCTGGCCATGGCGGATGGCATCATGGATTGCCTCAAGAGGTATTCTCACCTCAACAGTGCTGATAAAACTACTAGCTATTGCATTGCTGATCTTGGGGTTTATCTGTCTCCTCACCAAGGTTTTCACCAGGTATATACATGTTGAAAAAATATCTAGGCATTCCTCGGGGTTCGGGAGCCTAGCTCTTAAACTTTGCACTTTAACTTTAAAAAAGTGTAATTAAACACTCCAATTTGTCATTTTAAGGCATTTAAACAAGTAGCCGATTATTGACCTAAAATAAACAATCATTTAAGATTTCGGCGAGAAAAAATTCCGGCAACCCTAAAAAGTATTTTTTTTAAAAAAAAGTGGCTGGAGCCGGTTGTCTTCTCCCGTGAAGAGGGCGACCAGAGGTCTGGTTGTCCTCTCCACCGGAGAAGGCGATCGGATCTGGTTGCCTACTCCATTAGAGAAGACGCGAAATGTCTGGTTGTCCTCTCCCATGGAGAAGGTGATGACAGGACGTCGTCTCCAATTACAGGAATTTAGTTTTTTATTTCTTAAGGGCAGTGTCTAGTAATTTGCATTGCGGTGAGCAACGGTAGTCATCAATGTTGATAATTTACCTGTGACCGGTTGGTTACTAGAAAATTAGACTTATTTGACTCGTTTTGAGAAATTTGAGTGTTCAATTGCACTTTTTAAAGTTTTACATTTCTTAACAAAGTTGAAGGGTGTATTTGACCATTTTCTCTGTACTATGATTTAATGTTCTTAAAATATATAATCCTATTACAGATTGATATGCATGGGGACATATCTGGATTCTTATCATACCTCCCAAACGCCCCCCTAATATCCCTGCACCACTTGGACGAGGTGTCACCGATCTTCCCCTCCATGACCAGACCCGAATCGGCCCGACATTTTATGGCCGCCGCGAACTCCGACCAACCTCGGATGTTGCAACAGCTGGTCTGCTTCCACCGCCCCAGAAACTGGTCGTTCTCTGTCGCCTGGGGATATTCCGCCGACATTTACGAGGAGATCTTTCCTCGGAGCTATCTGAATAACCCTATCGAAACTTTTAAGACATGGGGGCCCACTCCCTGGCCCCCCCACTGGATTTTCGATGTCCGCAAATATACGACGACGGACCCGTGTCTTGTCCCGCACGCTTTCTTTCTTGAGTCGGTGGAGGAGGAGGGGGATGAGATTGTTACGACGTACCGGCGCGCGTGGCGGCGAGGGTTGCCGGCTTGTTTTGCCGGCGATGGAGACCTGTCGGCTGACCGGATTTCCAAGATTGTAGTGTACTCACCCGTCACAAAGCCCGCAAAGGTATGTTTTACCTTCTTATTGCTTTGCATCTATTTTCTAAAGAAAATATTAATGAATTAAACAATAAAATATTAATGTTTGAAGACTCAAAAGTAAAGAGTTAATTCCATTTTTTGTTATAAATTAATAGTAACAACCCACTTTTAGTTTTTATACAAAATGAGTTGAGCCCATTATATTTTTATGTTTTTTTTTCTTTGAAAATTCTGTAATTGAAGATCGAAAATGTTTTTGTACTTTACGGCATTAAAATTGTTTTGTAGATAGAGGACACAAAATAGTCATGTTACAAGTTGACTGTCACATACATATGTAAGACCAAAAATGAAATTAACTCAAAAATAAACAAATAAAATATTATAATAAAATGAAAAAAATGATAAAATAGGCCTTTGAACTTTACTCAAAAAGTTAATTAAGCACTTAAACTTTCAAAAGTTGCAATCAAAATCATAAACATGTTATTTTGAAACATTGAAATCTAGAAACCGGTTAGTGCTCTAAGGCGCTATCTTTATCTCTATCTATCATTTTTTTCTCACTTCCAAAAGGGAACTTACGATCATATCATTACATTTGAAATTTATTTACCATTTCATTTGCATCCCTATAATTTCAACTCATTTTTAATAACAACAACAGTACAACAAAATAGTTTTTTAAAAAAAGGTTGAAACATGCATGGTAAATTTATGGGATTGTTTGTGAACGGACTTACCATTCAATGTGAGCCTTTTTTTTTGAAAATATTGGAGGGGTACGTGAATTCAATGTGAGCCTTTAACCTACCATGAAACAATTATGGAAAACAATTAAATGCACTGAAGACTAAAATTAAGATTTAGGAACGACAATGCAACAATTCTCAAATTAAAAGTACTTCTTAAAGGGTAATTTGACAAACGCAAATGTAACCATAATCAATTAATTGCATTAATTTTTTAAAATTTTCAAACTCTAGTATTAATATTAAGTCATTAATTTTAGTGCATTGTACAATTGTACATCTTGGATGTAGTTTGCAAGTTTTTATACAAGAGCGAGGTTTACACAATGCACACCCTTGAATAGTAATTGTGTGTTTCTCTCGTCATCCAAAAAAAAAATTTACTGAAACTTATTCCATTATTTATCAAGTATTTGATTCTGATTTTATATATGGTTTACTCGCTTTTTCCAATTAATAACCACTAAATTTTATTTATTTGTTTATTATATATAATTATTTGTTTCAGATGGGTAGAAGTGAATGCTGTGATGTAACGATTGATAGTGTTGAGTCCGAAAGCGCCGTCATCAAAACTAGAAGATGCATGCCAGATGACGTCATTGCTTGATTCTTGAAGCATGCATGCATGGAAGCATTTAATTTTTTCCAAACAAAATGTATAACCCAAGAATAAAAATTGCTCCAAAAATTTTTTAAGTTAAATATAATGTAATGTTTATGTTGATTTTGATCTTTTTGATCGAGATTCATGTTGGAGAAATGTTGTTTTTTTTTTAAGCGGTGAAATTTCATCTAACGAAGAAATTGTATGTATAGAATGAATATATGTAAGTACGACTATTACACATTTTTTCAAATATCTATCATCTAACGAAGAAATTGTCCGCTTAGAATGAATAAATGTAAGTACGTCTATTACACATCTTTTCAAATATCTATCACCAAATGAGAAAGGAAAAAAAACTGTTAATTTCTTTTTAGATAAGCGAGCAAGCTTGCTCATGCTTTAGCTAGAGCTGCTCATTTTCAATATGGTCCTTAGCTTGTTGGTTGTCTTCTGTTCCGATCCTTCCTATATTGAACACTTAATTGTTTAATGAAGTTTAATAGTGTTTTTCTTTCAAAAAAAAAAAAAAAAAGAAAAAAGAAGGGAAAAACTTTTTTTAATGTGTTAATTACTTTTATACACACACACAATTATAATGTGTTGATTTAACCGGGTACGTATAGTAGTACAACTAAAAGTAAATGCAAGGTTTGTAACAGTTGTAAATGGGGGCAATCTAGTACGTCCTTATCACACTCTTAATTTTTTAGTACGAAAATTATGTTTCACTCACTTGACCATCACTCTTATCAGTAATTGATCAAACCAATTGAGCTAGCATTACAAGACAACATTAAGTTAATTTAATTTTAAGACTCATATAACTAGGAAACGTTTATTATACACATAATAATATTTATGTTATACTTTATGAGCATATATTGCTAGCTTTTAATGAAAGTTTTAATTACGCACTAATTGTATGTTTCTTTTGTGTAAATAAGCCTCCGTTAAGTTAACTTTAAGAATAGACGCTCTGGTAAATTTGCATAACATTTTTTCCTTTAATTTCTCCTTCATTAACATTCGATTAATAGTAGATCAGATCAACAAAGTTCATTATCATCAAGGTTTATTTGAGCTGTAAGTGAGAATCATATATGCAACTAAAGAGATAATTAAATGCTTATACACTAGTGTCACAATGTCGAATACATACCTCCCTTTTAATTTTTCTGTTTCGTTTATACGTTTGTACAATTATATTTTGAGTTGGTCAGTTTAGCTATGCTTATAATATACATCACTCACTCAGTGTGTTAGAAAATGCACAGCAATGAAAATACACAAAAACACTACAAAACATACAACACACCCAAAATAATACACCATAATTCCTCTGTCCCTAATTGTGCATTTCTGAACACTGTGTGGTGTATTTACATACTTAATGGTGTGTTTTTTTGTAATGCATTTTCTAATGGTGTATATTTGTATACATAGTGGTGTAGCCGCAATGACTACACGTTAAGACACGACCACACCTGAACTCTACCCTATATATATATATATCCCTATATATATATATATATATATATATATATATATATATATATATATATATATATATATATATATATATATATATATAACTACATGCATACACCAATTACTTGATTCAATTTGCATTCATCTTTCAAAAACACAAAACATGCATAATCCTTAGCTTTTCCAAAATCTTATACTCATTTTATTTACAGTTTGTATCATCAGTAACAAGAAGGATCATATCGATCGTCCAGGCAAAGGAATCACGCAGATCAGATCACAACAACAACCATAAACAGTACGTGATCAACCTACCATCCCCACCACAAATTTCTATCCATTTTGGAAGAAAAAAACATCTCATTTTAACAGATTTCTACAACACAGAATCTGGTCTGGTTTGACTTATGTTTGTGTTTTTTTACATGGTTTTAAATTTTCATTTAATTAATTAGTTAGTTAGTTTTCCCGTCCAGATGACGTCATCTCCGGCGAGTGGGAACGCTCTGGTGGTTGGGCTTAGCAAGGCTTTGCTGGTTTCCGGCGTCGTGTTCTTCTTGGGGATTGTTTTGATCCCCAACGCCGGCCGTAATTGCCCGTCGTCGTCGTCCGATTTGGCCAACGTGGCGGACGCCGGCGACGCCGCCATGGCGCCGCCGCCGACCAATATGAGCCACGTGATATTCGGGATTGTGGGGTCGGAAGGCGCGTGGCACCACCGGAGAGCTTACGTGGAGTCATGGTGGCGGCCGAACGTGACGCGCGGGTACCTTTTACTCGACAAGGAGCCGACGGGGGACCTGCTGCCGTGGTCCCCACAGTCGCCGCCGTACAAGATATCGTACAACATAACGGAAGTGGTACAACAGACGAAGCACGTGGACGCGAGGGTGGCGCGTATGGTGCACGGGATCAGCGAGATCGTGGGGAATGCGGAGGAGGGAGTACGGTGGGTGGTTATGGGGGATGATGATTCTATTTTCATGGTTGATAATATTCTTGAGCTCATAGCACGGTATGATCATACGAAATTCTTCTACATCGGCGGCCACTCGGAGTTCGTTTTGTCCAACTTTTGGTTCTCGTTCAACCAGGCTTTCGGCGGCGCCGGGATCGTGTTGAGTTATCCTCTGGCGAAAGCTTTGTCGGACGGCATCATGGGTTGCCTGAAAAGGTATTCGCGGTTCACTAGCGCCGATAAGACTACAATGTCTTGCGTTGCCGACCTCGGAGTCAACATTTCTCCTCACGGAGGTTTTCATCAGGTCAATTTTCTCTGTTTTTAAATTCTCTAGATTTTTTAATATTATTTTTGTCAATGTTTTATTCTCCATCCGTTTCTTAGCACCCGATTGCACTCTCATACGTAATGAAGGTGAGAGTAGTTATGAACCGATACTGTATTGTAACACAGTCAATAGTACTCAACAAAATTCACCAACTTGGTTGGCTAGAGCAGTCGTGTACTATTGTCCCTTAAGTGAGATTGAGAGTTCACACCCCTCTTATATGGAAAAACCAATTTGATCAACATTTTGCCCATTCCTTTACACAACTTAGTTGCCTAGAGCGCCCGTGTATTCTTGTCCCTTAAGAGATGTCGAAAGTTCAAACCCTTCTTGTATTGAAAAAGTAATTTGGCCAACACTTTATCCCTTAATTGGACCGACCTGGTATGAACATGGATTAGTCAGATATGAGCTTAAAGGTACTCCTTAATTGGGCCGACCAAGTGCGAATGGGGATCAGTCTGATATGAGCCCCTTAATTGGGTTGACCTGGTGCAAACGAAAATTAGTCTGATACGGGCTTAAGGGTGTCCCTTAATTTGGTTAACCAGTGCGAACGGAGATTAGTCTAATACGAACTTAAGCGTTTAAAGGTATTCTTTATTGGACTGACAAACGATAATTAGTCTAGTATAGACTTAAATGTGTCTTCTATAGTTAAAAGCAGAACTGTTCAGGACACCTGACAAAAAAAAAAATTAAAGAATGTTTTGAGTTAATAAGTGATAGTGTCATTTGGTGTGCTGATTAATGTTTTGTTTGGATGTCATTTTCTTTTTATGGTGTAATAAACAGATGGACATGCGCGGTGACGTGTCAGGCTTCCTGTCCTACCACCCAAACGTCCCATTAATGTCGCTCCACCACTTCGACATGGCGGACCCGATTTTCCCGTTCACGGACCGGGCCGAGTCGGCGCGGCGGTTAATGGAACCAGCAAATTTCGACCAGACGAGAATTCTGCAGCAGGCGATATGCTACGATCGGCGATTGCGGTGGTCGTTCTCCGTCTCCTGGGGATACTCCGCTCAGATCTACGAGCGGATAATGCCGCGGAGCCAATTGCAGAATCCGATCGAGACGTTCGTGAAGTGGCGGGAGACCAATACGCCGCCGTTTTGGATGTTCGACGTGCGCCGCCGCTCCGGCGACCCCTGCGAGGCGCCGCATTTTTTCTTCTTTAAGAAGGTGGAGAAGTTGGCGCCGCCGCGGGAGGAGATTGTGACGACGTATCACCGGTCGTGGGACCGGGGGATGGGGCCGTGTTTGGCCGGAGGGAACCGGTCGGCCGATCAGATTAACAGGATTCAGGTGTTCTCTCCGGCGGAAAGGCGGTTGCGGGTAATTTCGAATTTTTGATGTTTTTTTTTGTTGTTGATTTTGCATATACGACAAAGCATGCATACAAGTACGTAGTTCTAGTGACATGTTGCCTAATAGGTTGTCAAAAGTCAAAATGTCATATATGATTTCGAGTGTTACAAAATCCTAGGTTACTACTATAGTCAACCTTGCATTAAGTAAATGAATAGACATCCTAACATCACCCATAAAATAAAAATAAAAATGTGGGCAACTCCATGTTGGTCGGAATGTTGACTTGATAACTATAAGATTACAAGTTCAAGTTCTAGTGGGAGCAGTTTATTAACCTTATTAGTTTGAGATTGTCAGCTATAGACAACATGTGCTAGTTTACGTCGGTTAACCTAGTGCACACTACCCTTAGATAGTGACTGTGGGTTTTCCCTTGTCAGGGTATGTAGCCAAGTGGGAGCAGTCTATCGAAATTCTTAATTTGAACCAGTTAACTATTGACAACGTAGGCTAGTTTGCACACCCTTAGATAGTGATTGTGGATTTCCCTTGTTAGGGTAGCCAAGTGGGAGCAGTATATTGAAATTCTTGGTTTGAGTCACTTAGCTATAGGCCAACCTAGGCTAGTTTACTTCCTTAGTCTATTGAAATTTTTGGTTTGAGCCAATTAGCTATAGACAACAAATTACGTATACATTCTCTTGTTTGAGCCCGGTTTACCAGGTCTGCTGTGAGTATTATATGATTATACCAACTAGTATCAATCATCTAAATATATGACTAAAGTTTTACTTTTGGATAATAATAACGTATGTAAATATGTTTGGTTTCAGAATGATAGAAGTGAATGCTGTAGCATCGTACGAGTGAGCAAAACCCGTGCGACGATAAAGTTAAGGAGTTGCGAGGTAAACGAGGTGATTGCTTGAGGAGCTAAGGCCATATATATAAACACGTACTATAAGTTATGCTTAATCTTGTATACTCCAAAAATTGTCTTATTATGAGAGTTAATTATGATTAATTAAATTACATTTTATAGAAAAGATAGATGGTTAATCAAGTCTTGTGCTTCACTAGTGTACTACAATTAAGGGGAAAGTGTTCTTTTGTTCCTATTGTTTTGAGAGTTTTACTATGGTGCCTAGTGTGAAGTATAATCACGTATACATTTACATTGTATAGTATATCAAAGTTATACCAGGTCCGATTAACACCATTATTGATAGTACCTGAGTAATAATTAAAAGAAAATCGTATGCATAATTGTACTCAGTACTATCAACACTTGTACCGATAAACATCAATACCATAGAAAATCACTTTATTAGGTAAATACAACTGTTACACTAACAATAACATTCCAAACTATATTGACTATCAATTACAGTGAAAAAGGAAGAAATTTGCTAGTTAAGTCACATTCTGCGATTAACTTCCTCCACCGGCACCGAGTTTTCAAGGCAGGAATACTGGAGTTATCGAGATTAGGGTATAATCCACATTTGAAAAAGGAAGAAATTTGAAAAAGTTTGAATTTTGATCCCAAAACAATCATCAAACAATACAATAACAATAACAGGAAAATACAATTGTTACACTAACGATAACATTCCAAACTATATCGACTATCATTACAGGGAAAAGGGAAGAAATTTGCCAGTTAAGGCACATTCCGCTATTAACTTCCTCCACCGAGTTTTCAAGGCATGAATAGTGGAGTTCTCGGGATTGGGGTATAATCCATTTGAAAAAAGGAAGAAACTTGAAAAAGTTTGAATTCTGATCCCAAAACAATCATCAAAAAGTTATTCTAATACAGGATTCCTAAGTATGCTGCCACTTATGAACTGCAAATTTAACAT
This sequence comes from Ipomoea trifida, assembly GCA_003576665.1. Lineage (NCBI taxonomy): Eukaryota > Viridiplantae > Streptophyta > Magnoliopsida > Solanales > Convolvulaceae > Ipomoea > Ipomoea trifida. Next base: position 985,517 of record CP025650.1, on the reverse strand, counting down.
TTAACAATCAATCTCCAGAGACCTAAGTTTCTGTAATGTAATGTCAACTAATTTACCAGACATCCATCAATGGAACTAAAGCGTTTCACCTGAGAACTCGCTCTAGCTTTCGGTTTCTTCCGCCTTTTGAATCCCTATCCAGCGTGCATAATCGACCCACCTGCGAAGCAATTCAGAATACGATGCTTAGAAAACAATGGCGGGCCATGAAATGGAGAAGCGGTACTGACATTCAAGAAGGGAGTCGAAAAATCTTACAATAATGAACCCAAGAAGGTGTTGCCTGTCCGAACAGCAAAGCACAGCGCGCTCAGAACCAACTTGTGTTGGTGCAGCAGAGGCTCTAACATCCGCTGTTCAATAATTCCCGCCAACACTTGGTACCTGTTGCAGACAAAACTTCGTTTAGAGGAACCTGGATGCAGGAATTCTCGAGGGATGAGAATTAGAGAGGGCTCGTTGAATATTATTAGTGACAAGTTACAAAAAAGACTGTAACTTGACAACCCGTAGCAAGTATATTTGAGTAATAACAATATGCATCCAATCTATACGTACCGAAGGTTGCTAGAGACTGCCATATAGACACCATAGGCAAAACTGGTCGATAGTACAGGTACATTCTCAACCCCCTCTGCCGAGGACTTATCAACAGTTTTCCGTGCATTTATCAGTGCATTTGTCACAAGGGTACCAACCTGAACAGAAACCGTTAGTTCCGCTACAAAGCCCAGCTTCAAATACTGTTAATCATGCAAGACCACTAGAGAAAATTTCAACTTACTCAGGTTAATAATAAAAATGAAAGGAACAAGGAACAGACAGAACCATGTGATGGAAAATAGAATCTTAGCCCCACCAAAAAGGAGGGAGGAGGAATACAAGGTTTCAATTTTAACACATTTAAGCGAGAAAAAAAGAAACTTTTTGCTTTTCAAAGTTTAGCACCATATCCCCGCACACCCCTTTCCTTCCCTCAAAGGCCAGAATAAGTCCCATTGACCTTTTATGTGTGGTTCATAGGCAGCAGTTCAGTAATAGGGAAAACTTGAACTAGCTTAAAATAAATGGTTTGTCTAACGAACGAAGAAGGTTTGGGACTTGGAAGAAAGTGGACGGGAGGAGTCCAAGATTCTTTTAAAAAGCTCTCGTGCCAACCTCCATAAAAGCATCAACCTAATTAAGGTCCCGTCTCTTAAATCATGAAAGGAAGAAGGGAAGTACCACAGCAGCCAGAAGTGAGAAAATGTGTAACCTTTGAACTTAAGTGACAATAACGGTTGCCTTGGCATATACAACTACACAACAAGATGATACCGACAACATGAAGCTTTTAGGGTCAAAGAACTCAGAGGAGAGCTATGTCCAATATTATTTTTAAAATTTAATGAGTGTAAGTAAAAAAGGGAAGTAGAATAGAGCAATATAACTATATAAGGTAAAGACAGATATATCAGGTCCTAATTAGCATATATTTATTTATAAAAAAAATTAAAATAAAAAACTTTACCAAAGAAGAAGTGGTGCCAACTGCAAAGAGCTTTGCCCCATTTCGCTGAGAAAAAAAAAATCGATGACATTATGAGATTCAGAACAATCAACCCTCAAAATTGTGTTATTCAGAAGAAATTTAAATTAGGGTACATATTTCTTACCGCTATTGCACCTAATCTCTGTAACAATGAATATGTTGTTCCAGGCAGAGCAACCTACAAACAAACACAAGATCAGATGTTTTTACTTTTTACTGCTCCTGGAATCAGAGGATCATAGCTGATCATTATGCTGATAACTTTATTATTTATGCAATCAAAAGCCTACATCTTGACAAAACTAAAATTTATTGGGAAATAATTTACCTGGAATGCATTTTCTGGACAGTTGTAGAAGAACTTAGCAAGACGACCAGCATTAAGTGCAATAGGTGGTCGGAGAGATACAGTAGGAGCAGGAAGATAGACAAGCATAAAATCTGCAATTATGGCCATTACCTAAGCAGACCAAAAAAATCATATAAGAAGGGTGAGAGCAAAGTTTTGAACTACATGCAGTGCTATTCACTCATAACAGGATATATCAAATAAATGTAGTCTTTAAGTTTGAAATAGTTCAGGCTCCATAATTCAATACCATTCAAATGTTATAGCACATTATTGAAGGGACATATAAACTCCTTTAATAATTTCACAAATTCATTCACATCCAGAAAACATTGTAAACACTCTGAGCTGAGATAGTTGTCACTGCACAATCAATGTTGCAGCAAATAAAGCAAAATACCACCTCCATACTTGACTGGCAAGGAAAAATTAGAGCAAATAGCACGGGTGCATTATCTTTATCTAAATTAGCAACTTATTTAAACAAAAACAATGAAAAAAATGAACCAAACATGTCACACTATTATGGATAATAAATACAAGAACCATACCACATCTGCAAAAACAATTTCCAGCTCCTTGAAGAAGTTTTCCCTGCGGCGTTCATACTCAGCAGCAGTCTGGACAAACAAATTTAAAATTTTAAAATGTGGGCAAACTTCACACAAAGAAACTATGCTATTTTGCTGACATCATCTTATTCACTGATCTCTGTACATCCACACACACATGAAAGTATGCAAACCTAACAAGCCTACAGAAATTCAGCAAGTTTCAAGAAAAAAAAATCAGTAGAGCATCAGTGGCTTAGAAAGCTTATTCCTTCTTTTTTTCCCCTGTTTTTAAATGCTAATATGGAGTATGATAACATTCTTTTGTCCCAAAACAACAAAAGCGATGCTAATATTGATGCCTCCCACTCAACATCTCTTTTCCCCTTCATCAAAAAGTTCAAAGTTTCCTCCTTTTCTTCTCTAAAGATAACTGCACCAGGACCAAAAGACAATCTTCTAATCCAATTCTTCCTCAAAAAAATTTAGCTCTTCACTTATGTTACATAGATGATTGTCTTACCTTTAAAGATTTTGATTTCATTTTGAAGTTCAGTAAACAGTTAACAGTTTGGGATTCACTATCAAAAATTCTCATATTAAAAGGTTAAAAAAAAATAGCTTTGATAAGAGTGAGGAATCAATGAATCAACGAATCATGTTTCCCAACATAGCTATCATTGTCAGGAATTTTATCTGTGAAATGACCTCTAGGCCTCTAGGGTCTGGAAGCATATTGTGTAAAAGTTCAAACTTGGGGGGTAAAAATGTAATTTCAGGGAATATGTGGGGAGAAAAATGTAAATAGAAGTTTTGAGATTCAGAAAACCTTGGTAAAGATTCCGACGCCGCATTCCATTGCCACCTTAGCGAGGAAGAGATCGTCGGCTAAGAGCCGCTCCTTGAAGCCTCCGAAGCCGAGCAGCCACTTAAGCCAAGCCGATTTCTCGAGCTCCAGGAACCTCAGAACTATCGATCCGGGAATCCTTCCGTTCTCGATCGCCGCCTTCAAGTCCTTAGGCAAGCTCTCGAGCGATCTCCCCGCCTCCGCCAACACCATTAACGCCTCCTTCTTATTATTCCCACTCTGATCGCCGCCCTCCGCGTCTCCATCTCCGCCGCCTCCGCCGGAGAAGCTCCCGCCGTCGTCGCCGCCGCCGCCGCCGGCAGCGGCGAGCGGCAGCAGCAGAAAAGTGCGGCGGCTAGGGCTCAGCGCGCGATTCAACGAGACCGAAATGGAAGCCGGACGAGCGACGGCGCCGCAAATGGCGGCGCGGTGAGTGAGGAGCCTGGGGAGCGGAGGAGAGAGAGATCGCGGCGGGGAGAGGAAGCCGGCGGCGGTGATCGACATTGCTATTGTTAACGCCGCCCTTAGAGAGAGGTTTTTTGTAGCTGGCGCGAGGCTTTGGTCTTCACTCTAACTACTTTTATACACGTTGAAGGAGTGGTACCTCCTCGCATTGTGATGGTACGTTCATTACTGTATACTCCGGAACATGGATTCATTCATGGTGATCATTTTGAATATTCTATTGAGTGATGTTTGGTTCAGAGAATTTACATTTTCACCTACTAAAAATTTGGTGAGTATTTTCCGTTGACTGAGAAAAATTATTCTAAAATAGCAGAAAATGACTTCCGTCTAAAATTATTTCTTGTTGATTGGGTGAAAGTCATTTTCTCCCGTTTCATACTTTCATGTCAAAGAAGAAAACGAACGTTTCCGGCAAAAATCATAGTATGGTTTCCGCGTAGTATCTAGCAAAAATCAGGGTTTTTTAATTAAAAATATTATTTTTAATAATATTATAAATATTTTAATATTTAAATAAAATAATAAAAATATATAATTATACAATTCTACTCATTTAAAAAAAAAAATGAACCAAACACACAAAACATTTTTTCAAAATACATCCAAACACCAGAAATGAACGTATTTTATAGAAAAGAAAACATTTTTCAGAAATCATTTTCCTGCTCTCCAGACACAAGCCTTAATTAACAAATTCAAAATAAGTTCATAAACTTTATTTTGATAACAATTTCAGGATAGGACAGGACATAACTGGTGATCAAGGCCGGTTTTTTGCTCGTGCATAATGCCCAACAGACAATAGCACATGACATCAATTTTAGATGGCTCATGATAGGATAATTGGACATTGTACTAGATCCGACTTGATACATCTAACCCATTAAACCATGTGTCACTTTGAAAGAAATAACGATTATTGTGAAAAATTCTGTTCGCTAACACCCATACGAACCATTAAATAGAAGTATTAAATATATGCTTAAAAAAACATAGAAGTATAGTTTAATTAGTACACGCCATTCTATAATGGAGACAGGTTTTTCTGTCAAAAAGAAAAAGAAAAAAACATTATCATATTTAAAGATCAAGTGCGTAATCTAATTTTAGACTTGGGAGTCGGGACACAATATATTATGTTTAGTAACGTACGCATGTTGTAATATTGTTCATTTGTTTGTCACTTGTCACGTGTACTATGTACTATACTCCATTGTGTGTTTTAATACCAAAACAAATGTTCAATTTGACCCTACATTTATTACCTACTAGCCTTGAAGATAACTTTAGAGTGTATTAATAAAGGAAAAATGACTTTTTAATCCTTTAATTTTATTATGATTCAGTTTTAAAAAATTACTTCAGTGATCGCGGTATAATTGAGAGACAAAAATATGATTTTCATTTTTTTTTGAATTACTTTCATACAATCTAAAAACTAAAAGTGTCATTTTTCTTTAAAAATTAATATTCATAAATATTTTATTTTCACTAAGAACAAAGAGAATTACTCAACTACACACATTCATGATTCATTCGTGTCAAAGGAAACCCCCGAGCAAACCACACCTATGTCGTTCTCCAACAAAATTTTAGGAATAGAAGTAGAAAGATATTCAATCAACTCATACCCACAAACATGCCATTTCAGACAATTTTGACCCTGTTTGGTAACACAGTTAACTTATCAATAAATTTTAGCTTGTTTGATTTGGTTAAGTATCAAATATGAGTGTTTGATTAACTAGCTTTGCAACAACTTATTACTTCAAAACGTTAAAAGTCAAAAAGTTGCTTAAAGCAACTTTTTTTATTAGCATTTTTGAGAAAGTCATGTTGGGATTGCATGTAATCAGCTATCAACTAACAACTAATTTACCAGGCATCTATGATCTATCTACAATCAGCTAATGCTATTAACTAGCACCTCCAAAAAGAAACTCATAACTAGTGTCTAATAATGTATTTTGGGTAAACTCATATGTAATAATTCATAAACAACGCAATAGAAGTAAGTCATGATCTTATCTCACTATTAACTTCTCATAACACTTCATACAAGCAATATTTTGAAGATTTTAATATTAGAAAATGTCACTATCGTGCATAGTTTTTTTTTTTTTTTATCAAAATAAAATTTTTTACATATAATATATTTGTTAACAAATTTCAACTATCCAACTTGAAAGTGAAATGTGAGCATAGAATATATATGGTGATGGGGTCTACTATTTCATTAGTAGTGGAATTAGTTGACCACATTGAACATGTTAAAACCTTTTTATTTCTTATTATATTATTTATTTTACATGTTGCAATGGTGTCTACATATTTCGAGAAGAGAAATTAATTGAATTTAAATCGAGTCTTATTTAGAAATATTTCTTTTAAAGGTGTTGATGTATATATGTGAGTTCAAAATCTCAACTTCATGCTTAAGCAATTTGAACCCTTCTCACTTAACCAAACATTTTTTGATACTTTAATATAAATATATAATTGTGTCAATTGACTTCTAGAATTTAATTACTAATATATAATCATTTAAAAATAAAATAAATAGAAATCATCTTTTTAATCATTTAGCTCTTACTCTTTTTAGAATACAACGTTCTGCTCATATAATATACAATACACCAATAATATTACTTTTCACCCATCTAAACATGCATTTGCCTACAAAAAGGCAAAATTTCCTCCATTCCAAAATTCACACTCTAACATGACAAAATAGTGGAGGGATTTGACCTATTTGTTGAGTTACTGAGTAATCATGATTTACTTTCTCTCACATGCTTTATCGGGCCAGAGCGTGAGAGACCCTTAAGGTTGGAGATTCAACCTTTTGGAGAAGAAGCCCATTACAATAAAAAAAAGGTTAGTGTCTGCTACCCACAAGAAACCCATCATATTGGGTGTAATTTCTACATTGCGATTATGAAGACTCGATTATGTGTTCATGCCTACCAGTTACCACCCAATAATTAATTAAGCTAGCCATGCTAACCATCTCAGCATATACTTGTGCAAATGTAAAATGGGTTATATAGTTCATAGTTGTTTTATCATATAGTAACTAGTAAGCCATGAGACATCCATCATCTATGCGTATGATTGGTTGTCAACGAGGGGAAAAGGTTAACAATGAAGAAAAGCAAAATCATGTTAGAGAAGAATTGGTGCCCCACAGGAGAAGCCTATCCACCACTAAATATGCACCCAAGATAGAGAGGTCACACATGGCAATAATCCATTGGGGAAAATATCCTTTTTGGGATAAGAAAATGGATTGCATTTCTATGAATCACCTATTTCCCCCCCTTTGGCCTTTGCACACTTTTTAACTAACCAAACACCCCTCCCCCCAAACTCTTTCTCCACAACACACAAACACAAGAGAGTGATCAAGAACTCCAAAGGCTATGGCATCCATGACAGCAACACCCGCATTCCTCCCCGCCGTCGCCAAGGCTCCCACCTCCGGCCGCCGCGGGGCGTTCACTGTCAGGGCCTCGAAGGCGTCCGAGGGCGAAAAGGCCGTGGCGAAGACCGGGGAAGAGAGCAGCAACGGGAGGAGGGAGTTGGTTTTCGGCGTCGCCATGGCGGCGGCGTGCTCCATCGCCAAGATTGCCATGGCGGACGAGCCGAAGAAAGGGACTCTGGAGGCTAGGAAGAAGTATGCACCTATCTGTGTGACAATGCCCACTGCCAAGATTTGCCACAAGTGAGAAACCAAGAAACCTACCTTTACTTCTGTCTGTAATATGTTGTAATTGGTTTTATAACAGAGGATGTAAAACCTTGTTTTCTAATCTATTCTCTTGTCCCCTGCTTTGTTTCTACTCCAAACTGTTTCTTCTAAGCAAAAACAAAACCAAATAAAATCAACATATAGAGAGGAAGAAAACAAAAGATCTTTTATTCAGCACAATCCAGTTAAATCGTGTATTCCATTCAGCTAAAGAGCAGCAGTAATGCAGTCACTATATAACACACACACAAAACAGAAAGAAAGCTAAAGAAAAAAAAAACACGAATGGAAGAAGTGAGTGCAGGTTCTGCGTACTTGCATGGTTTGTTAGATAATGTAGGCCAAGACTCTACATTGAGAAAGCTGACAACAAAGTCAGCAGTCTATTTATTTGCTCAGGCTCTCGCATATTTTGCTGAGAATAACTTAACTCGCCAGCATTTGATGATGGGGAGCTCTTATCTTGAAAAATCTAGCAAGTTCGTACATCCATAGCTTCTTCGCAGGTCTCGTTTTCAGAATCGAGGTTCGGATCATATCAAGATGAGGGCACAGGTAGGCTTCCTTCCCATTTGTTAATCAACTCGTTTAGTTTTTCAAATCCCTGACAAGTTATAAGAACTGCATTAGTTCATCGCTGGAATACACACATATATGGGAGCTCATTACGTATTCCACAACAACAAAATGTTATGTCTGTGTCCATAAATAAACAACAAGCTTAAAGTTTTCAAGGATACACACACACACACACATGACATATCAGATTCTTGACTTTGAAACTTCTTTCCGAGAAAACAGAAAGATTTGCTATTTCCATTAATGAGTACAAGTTTAGTTATTTGGAGTAATTTCAAGTAATGATAATTTTGACCTTTTAGAGGAAAATATGTGATGATTTCTAAGACGTCGTTTATTTTCCTTCTTACCATGCGGGTTGTGAAGTCACCAAATGATTCACTTGCTTGCCGATTCTGTTTCCAATGATAGAACAAAGGCTCCAAAACTTTTTCAAGATCTTGAATCTTAGCCTTATCCTTGAAAGGCTTTGCCAATGAAGTCTGATTGGTTGTTCCACCAAGCCAAATCTATATCAAGAAAAATTGTGACCTAGTCAGCTTTCCTCTCTTCACAGAATAAGGACAGTAATTCAGAAAGGGTTAATAAAAGGGCCATATTCCCACAAAGATAGAGCTTGAACTACCTGATAACTGTTAGGGCCATCACCAACCAAGCCAAGTTCAGCCATATATGGTCTAGCACAGCCATTAGGGCAGCCAGTTACCCTTACCACTATAGATTCTTCATTCCCAAGGCCAACCTAAAGCCAAAACTTCCAAGCTTAGCAACGGTGCTATTATGATTGAATCGTTTAAGTTTGGCAAGTGTCTCTGCTACATACCTTCTCAAACATTGCTCGAACCCGCTTAAGAATGTCAGGAATTCCACGTTCAGCTTCAGTTATTGCAAGAGGGCACAGGGGAAAAGCTGGGCATGCCATTGCTGTTAAATTGAGGGGATCCACCTGCCTAGGTTCCTGTCCATAAAAAATAGATGGAGGTTTGTGAAAAGATATCTAGCAAACTTTAAATTACATGATTTCTCAGACCAACACCAAGAATATAAACAAATTAAGTAAAATTATGTTTATTCAGCTCCTTGTTAAATCAAAGAGCACCCTTCAGTTATAGGTACTCGCATCTTATACAGGGCTTCATACAAAAACTATCAGCTCTGCTAATTAACTCTCAAAGATAAAGCCTCCCAAGTTCAACTTTACTGAAATACATCTTTCCTAAACCCCACAACAATACAAAGTCTCATGCATTAAATTCCACAATCTGTGCAAGAGAGCAGAGCATTCTAATTCCAGTTAACTAACATACAGTTTTCACTTTTCAGGCATTTCTATATACTAGCACATATGTTCTTTTATGAATCACAAGGGTACTAACCTTATACAGATGGAGACCCAAAACAAAGGACGTTTCTACTTTCTACTATATAATGTGTATACCATACTTATATTTTTATATTACATGTCTTCACCATGCTTAAAAAACATCGGATTAGAGATGGATATTGTTGACAGATTGAATGTCATCAGTAAGTATGTTGCTAAATTGGGCACAATTAATTTCAAATAGACAATTGTCAGTAAATTGTGACTTCTAAAGTATTACAAATTTGCCAATGGATTGCTCTGTTGGTAAATTAATTATAAAATTTTCTCCCTAGAAATAGTGCGATTTAACTAGGCAATTAAAATATTCTTATTTATTTTACTGACTGAGCAGCCCCTAGGCAAACTATTATTTTTAAAAATATTATAAGTTTGTACCTCAACGGATTGCTTCATAGGCAAATTTATAAGAAATTTATAGCATCAAAATGCTGCCTTTTAACTTAGGCAATTAAAAAAATATGTAATTGGGGTCGTTTCGTGGAGGTTATCTAATTAGTCCTTCAAGACTCACAGATGCATACTATGAACAAAGCCTTACCAACAGACCAGCCTGTGCAAGAGCTGTAGCAATGGAGTCCTTCCATGCATGCTGAATATCACAAAGGATCAAGTTCTGGTTCGGTGTGATGCGCACATCCAAGTTATACTTCTCAATAACTTCCCGAAGCATCTTCTTAGTTTCTCCTTTTACCCGACCATTATCAACATGAAGCCCACAAAACAATTTACCATCCCCCTGCCAAGGTACAATATGGAATTATCATTAACAAATTTAAGCTCTAAAATATACTCCATAATTTTAATATCTCATTATAGCATTTGTGGACTAGGGAGTAACTTCTAGACCACCAACATGGGAATTAAAATATTAAAATATATTTTTAAAATGAAAATTTTGGTAATTAACAGAGAATGTGCAAAACTGCAAAAGGGATGAGAAGATCAAGAATCCTAAAACAACAAAATTTTACACATTGGTATACTAAAGTAGCAAACCTGTTCATGCCACCCCAAGTAACTCTTGAATTCCCACTCAGGCAAGTCACGGCAGGGCTCGAAGGTCTTTCCAAAATACTGTTCAACAACATTTCTAAACTTCTCAATCCCCCACGAGCTGAGTAAATATTTCATCCTGCTGTACCTACGGTCATCTCTTCTACCATATTCTCTCTGGGTAACAACAATAGCTTTCACAGCATACAATATGTCCTCTTTTGGAACATAGCCCAATGGCTCTGCAAGGCGAGCAAATGTGGCCTCCATCCTATGAGTCCGACCCATACCACCACCAACCTGCAAAGAAGTCATACATGGCTTGCATTAATATCCCTCAAACACATGCAAAAAAGAAAGAAGGGTCAGTATGATAGATGAAATTCATACATATATGTTAAAACCCTGAGGCTCTCCATTCTCATCTGACACAACCGCAATGCCAATGTCATTTGTGAAAAGATCAACTGAGTTGTCTGTTGGCACAGTAACAGCAACTTTAAACTTCCTTGGCAAGAACTGAGTTCCATAAATGGGCTCAGCTGAGTCAGGGAAGTTTGTTCCATGAGAATTATCTTCTCGAGCTTTGACTACTTCAGGAGATTCTGCTGACATAAATCTCTCCCCATCCACCCAAACATCATAATAAAACCCAGATTGAGGAGTTAGAAGTGCTGCAATGTCATCAGCAGTTTGTTGTGCAAATAAATAGCTTTTATTCACATATGGTGCTGCTGGAGCCAGTACATTTCTGTTGAGATCACCACATGCACCAAGAGTAGAGCCCATGTTTCTGATAATAGTGCCCATCACAGTCTTAAGGTCTTTCTTCAGGACACCATGGAGTTGAAATGTTTGTCTCGTTGTCAATCGAAGGGTTCCAATTCCAAATTGGTCAGCAAGATCATCCATGGCCAAGTAGAGTCTGTTTGGAACCTTTCCACCAGGGTTTTTTGTTCGGAGCATAAAAGAATACGACCTTTTCCCACGCTCATCTCTATTATATTGTTGATAACTCCCGTGAAACTTGATCAATTGAGTAGCAGCCTCATTGATGTTAGGTGCATCTGTAAGAATTTCCTCATTGAGAGGATACCTTATGAAGTTACTTTGCTCTTTGAATATTTCAACCTTGCTACGTTTAGGCTTGGCAGAAGTGTCCAACTCTGATGGCTGCATAATGACAAAAAATCATTAGATTGAGAAATCTCCATTTTATATTAGTGAAGTAAATCCCAAACCAGCTTCACTGTATAGTTGTTTCCTTTCACCAGCAGCAGATATGAAATACTCCGTAGGATATAAATGCCAATACAATAATATTACTTGATTCTTTGTTCTATGTGTCTGTTTGCCTGAAGCAACACTTGTATTGATATCAGTAGAGATGAATGGTTCACAATTTTATTTTATTTTTATTTGATGTTTCTCACCAACATGCAGCTCTAAGAATTACAAAAACTTAGTGCCATCACTCTTACAGCCTTTCAACATATGCAAATTGCAATTATTGGATTTTTCCCACCCTGTTTTCACACCGCCATTTTTTTGTGCTGAAATCAGTCATTCCCAGTCACCCCACATATCCTAAAAAATTGTTTGAGGCGCAAATGCCTATACACATAACAAACCACATAGTCACCCCTGCATGCCACATGAGCAGTGACACTATGCTATCCCAGCTATCAGTCTTGTAGTCGAGTAGTATAAAGTGTACCCAGGTGGGACAAATCCCACCTGATGAGACACCATATGATTGGCTAATGACCATGGTTTCCATGCTCTTCAATCCAAAGCCATGGTATCCACCTATGGGCTTTTTATTCAACTTCACACCAAAATACTAAATTTAGAAGTGTACTTTTTAGGAAAGTTATCTCCAAATGTAATAACCCATAAATAACTACTAAGCATCATTCATCAATAGTTGAGGAAAATGCAATTTGTGTCAAATAAAAAAGCAGGATTCCTTTTTTTTTTTTTTAAAGCATCTATACTTATGAAAAATGCAACTTTTTTTGTCAAATCCCCCTTTAACTATTCGATTCTCTTTAAACCAAAGCCACTACTTTATGTTTCAATTTCTGAACCCATAGAAATTCCACAATGCCAGAACAGTGGTAGCACGAAGTGAGAAATGCCTTTACACAATGCAATCATATTTGTACCCTAACAACTTAAGGGCTATAGAACTTCATTTTTTTTGCCCCAAAATTAAATGAGAATCTAACACTCAAACATTCCACAGTGTGCTACACTGGTGGAACCTCGATCTGAAAACTTCATTATTGCTCCATACACTCATTTCATGTACAACATGGAACATTTTCACCAAAAACATCCACTCTACAGTGGAATTAAATTAACAGTAACGGATGAAATGACGGCGGGGAGGAAGAAAAATTTACCGTCGTTACGGCTCTAATGACCGAAATGTTAGGACTCGAAGCCGAGGCAGAGCGAAACACGCGAAGACGGTTACTGAGGCGGAGCGAATCGGAGCCGCCGCTCCTCAGCCCGGTGCAGCTGGGAATTTGAATCTTCGGATCCTTGGAGATGGCGGTCCTAGCTGCTGCAGCTCCAAACGACGTCGTCATCCCCTCCGCCAGAAACAGTATACGACGGAAAGAATTTCCTACCGGAAAAGGAGCTTTGATCGACGGCGATTGAGGAGATTTTTCAGGCAGAGAAACAATGAAGAACAGAGAAGAGTTGCACTGTGAGAGGGATATTTCGCAGTTATATATACTGAAAGTGCGAAACGCAATTATGCAAGTGCGAACGTCACGTGCCTGCCACGAGATTATATTTTGTATTTCCAGGGTAAATTGGCTCCGTACTCGCAACAATATGCACGCGCTGCTTTTAATTTTGTTTTCTTTGTTGGTTTTTGTTTTTTTTTTTTTAAATATATATAGGCCCATTGACTTATTCATATTAGTTTGAGGCTAATTCAGATTCAATTTGGATCAGCGGGATGGGAGACAATGGTTATAGCTCTCATTCCCTATTTGGTGCTACACCAGCTGGTGGTTTGTAAGTGCTTCAATACAACTGGCTCTATTACATTGTAATATCTATAAGCATAAAGAGTCAATATCAGTTCCACTGAGACTCGATTTCATTACCTCTCATATTATAAAATCACTACATACTATTTGAGCACAATGTGCTTGGCAAAAGGTAAACATGATAATAATTGAGATATTATATTTATATTCATGATATAAAATTTTGTGTACTAAATAAATTATTGTTCAGTTTTATTCAATAAGTAAAAATATTGCATTATAATAGAGTTACTAGTGCTTTAAACAAATAAAAATACTAATAAAAAATGTTGGAGCGTGAGAAAGAAGGCGCGTGGGTGATAAGGGTGGCAAAACCGAAATTGTAATTTAGTTGTTGTTGGGCTGATAGGTACATTGAATGTGGACAACATTGAGCGTCAAAAGCGAAAACGAAAGCAATGATCGGCGCGGAGGCAAACTACGTACGTGTGCGGGTCAACATTTTCAAACGTAGGCCTAGGCGGCTGCGTTAAATTCACTATTAGCTGACAATTTTCAATTCGGAGAGACTATTTTATTGCAACTCAAAGGGTGATGAGCAAGGTATCAATATAAGCAATAGTTATACCATGGACCCCCTAATAATTAAAGTATGAAAACACTATAGAGTTTTACTATCACCTGAGAGATTTCTTTCATCACAAATTTATGATTAAAATTATATAATTATACATGTCTGTGCGTGGGATCAAACTCTTACTACTCATGCCAAAAGCTATAGTAGTAGCAAAGGCACAACTTATTTCCTTACTTATAGACTGTTATCACATTGTTCGAGGTATGTTGGGTGTTTGGCCTTTGGGACTTTAACGACCTCCGCCTAATGATCCCTCTAGCCATCAGGTGCTAAACTCGACTCTTTACCGGCCTCCACCCAACAGTTTCCCTCTCCTAGGACCAACTCGTAACCTGACTCTAATACCACTTGTTAGGATCAAGCAATTACCACTCACGCCGAAAACTATAGCTAGTAGCAAAGTCACAACTTATTTCCTTACTTATAGATCGTCATCACATTATTCAAGACAGACCGGGTGCTAGACTCATCCCTTAGGGATTTTACCGGCCTCAGCCCAACGATCCCTAGCCACTGAGTGCTAGACTCGGCCATTTACCGGCCTTCGCCCAACACCCATAATGTACAATCCAACTATAGCTTTAGCTTTTAGTTGAATACATCTTTCAAGAGCAATATGTAGAGTTGTCAATACGGATCAAACTCACTTATATAGGTTGGCTTGTTCAAAAAAAAAAAAAAAGGTTGGCCTATTTTTAACTCGGGCTGAAGCATTGTAAATTCAACTTACTTTTTGATAGGTAAGTTGGTAAACAGACTAGCCATCAGTCAACTTTTTTTTAATACAAAATTCACAATTTTACCTTTAAAAATTACAAAAAATCACATTATATATACTAAAATTCAAAAATTCCCTCCCATCTATACATACTTTGGTTTATTGGATATATATTCTAAAAGAGTAAGATTAGGACCATGAAAATTGTAATATAGAAATAGAAATTGGGGATTTATGGAGTGAGTAATTAATAAAACAAATGAAATTTATTTATTAAAAAAGAACCCCATAAATTAAAACATCACATCATACCCTGCCCGCCGTAACCATACCACCACGGCGCCGGCGGCAGCTGCTGAAAGCCGTAATTATCGAACCTCATGGTGGCCGCCGCCGCCGCCGACGGCGGCGGCGGAGCTAAACTCTTCAAATAGCAATCATGAAAAGGGCAATCGGGAACCGAACACTCTTTACGAGCATGCACCTCCGCCTGAGGCGGCGGCACCGCCGCCGCATAACTCTCACGCACGTGGCCGGAATACAGTACATCCTCCTCCTCCTCATCATCGCTGCCATGCAGCCGGCATTTCGGTGGTTTCCAGCGGCGACCTGATTTTTTCTCGGCGGAGTTGGGCTGTTGTGTTTTCATGCCGGCGGCGGGGTAATCTGGAGTGGTATTGTCTCTGAGCTCAAGGCTGCAGTAGTACATTATTTCAGCCTCCCTGCCCTTAAGGTTAAGGGAACGCTTTATAGGGTCTGCATCTCCTCTTATTAGGACCCATTTCTTTTCTCCATCTAGGCCAACGGACTTCACTCCTACCACAATGGATTAATCAAACACTTATATTGACATAAACTAACTATATTATCAAACAAGACCAACCATAGAAATGAGTTAAATTCCGATTGGTATGTGGTGAGTCTAATATGTCATATGTGGGAGTCCTAATCGAGCCAATGAGGCATATTATGTTGTCATTTACTTCGATATTAAAAAAAGTTCTTAGTTGTTATTTTTTTTGAATACTACTAACTCTATTAAAATGCAATATCTGTTCATAATTACTTTCTCAACTAATTGAAGCACAAGAGTCAATATTGACTCCAACTAGGAATTAAATTGCAGAATATTATGTAGATAAATATTATGAAAAAAGCAATAATAAGTGAAGTATGTACCATCAACTTTTAAGAAGAGCTTCCTCAACTTCAAACAACATTCCTCGCAGGAACAACCATTTACTCTCAATATACAATTCTGCAATATATTAACAAAAAAAAAAGAAGTCAAAACTAATAGCAATGTGAATTTTTTTTTTTTGAAAACAATAACAATGTGTAATTAATTAACCAGTTGATCAATTATATATGATTAAAAAATTACAGTAATTAAAATGCATGCATAATTAAGGTTATAAACCCTCTGCATAATTATAAATTACGTACCGGTTCGGGGACTTGATTTTCCATATGAAATTGCTCCGATAAAATTAAGAAATACGATATATGCTAGCAATTCTTCATGAAGAACCAAGAACCTGCATATAAAAAATAGAATGGTAAATTGAAAATATAAAATTTCCAATGAACTAATGTTTTTATGTGACGAAGCAAACCAATATTCGAGGGTATGCAATGCTAACAAATTAAGATTCACAAGTAAATGAAAGAAAAAAAGTTTTATGAAAAAAATATCGTCAACAAAATCATCACCAGTAATTTTAATGGAATGTAAATTTTCTCTACATTCATCATTAATTTTGTCAAATTAAATACTGTTGATAAAAAATATATTTTCACCAATAATCTTTAAATTCTATGAAGAACATATATAAGAGTATGGTATATTGGTATATACACTCACCTTTGATTGTGGCCGGCCTGGCCGATCCGATCCGAGAAGAAGGTGAAAAAAGAACGAGATAGCTATCTAGGGTTTACAGACAGCATATGCATGTTTTGACCATTGATTTGGTTTCCATAAAAGCATGCCATCTTGCCAACCTACATATACCATATATATGTTTGTATGGGTATCTCTTTTGATTAATTAATGATGTATATACCTTTTTTTTTAAACACTCAGAATTATTTACAAAATAGTACTTAATCGTTTTAAGGGACGGAGATTGGCCCTCGGGACGGAGATTGGCCCTCGAGTGCAAAGACAAGAAGGGAGCTTGACTGCAAGACCCACCAGATCGATCAGTTCAATCTTGTGACTACCTATTTGGAATGGTATGATGTAAATATACTTATTAGTCAACTTTATTTATGCAATTTTTTGTGTCATCCTACAACCCCATGCAATGGGTTCAATTGAGAGGATATTGACAATAATTAATCTCGTAACTTTTTAGTACGAAAATCATGTTATACTCACTCGATAGTCACTTTTGTAGCTATGCTACAATTTACTTTGTTTTTGTTTTTAGTGACAATAAAAACTCACGTTCATTATTGCACGAGGGTGTGTACTTGGTAAACTCTGACTTGCATTGTCATCTTATCCGACAAATGCCTATAAGAAGATAAACCAGCCTAGATCGTACATAATTGACCAAGAAGGACAATAGATTGCTCTCATTAGACGTCGAACTTGTAATATTGGTTGTCAAATCAACAAATTAAACTTGGCTCAAATTTTTTTAGAGTGACAACTATTATGCTAACTTGGCTCAAATTTAAGTGGATGGTAATCTAATAAATGCAGTGAAAATGAAAGGGGTGCATATATAGCGGCACCCTTAGCTTATGTAATTGTTCAGATATCTTAATATCCATTATATTGTTTATTGAACTTGAATCAATTCAAATTCATAACCAATAATTGTACAAGTATAATTGGTTCAACAATGGCATATGTATATAAGCTTTCCATCAAATATATCTATAAACTTCTTTGCTGCTGAATCCCAGGAATCCGTACCCTCCTGTCTCTACATCACTTGGAATATTCCGACACCCTTCCAAGGAATCCACCTAATGAAATTAATAAACCACAAATTAGAAAATACGAATAAGAAATACGAACAGAATCATCTAGAATCATCAATCTTTTATTAATCTTTTATTAATAAGGATGTACTGATTCATGTATAACTAAGAGTTTATAAATGACGAAGAAGAGATATTATCATACTCCGTACTATAATTTCTCTAGTAATGTCCACTATTTTATTATTTCATTATTCTTTTAAGGCCGACTCGACCGAATTGATGAATGAATACGACCAAGATAGGTACCTAGACAGTTGGCCGCCTAGAGGCTAAATTCGCCTAGTTGCCTAGAGGCTAAATTCACCTCGGCTTAAGGGGCCGATTTTTACAACAGTGTAAAAATACAAAATTTCAAAAGAATAATGAAGCAATGGGAGATGGAGTATGTACCAGTTGAGCTGGCTGCATGGAAAGGGGCAAGCCTAAAGACGTCAACTCTATAACGGCCGCTAATTTTCTCCCACACTTTCGCCTGATAGCAGCTGAAACCCACGCCGCCGCCGGGAGAATCCTCCGCCGCCGCCGCCATTGTTATGTAATAAATCTTCCCGGCAGTTGGCTGCTCGTTGAGATTCAGAATCTCCCGAAACACGAGGCCCGCATTCTTCTCCCTCTCGTTGTTGTGCTTCTCAATCGCGAACCGGGCCGCCGCCTCCGCTTTCTTGTAGGCGGCGCCGTCGCAACGGCTCACTCGCCGTATACCGCACGGTATCTTCAACCCGACATCATTCGACACATAGAAACCCTAAAAATCATCGAACAAATACAATAATACACATGTTTTGATAACATAATTAGCTTATCAGTCAATTTTAACTTATTTGATCATTATAAGTTGTTTAACTTGGTTAAACAATCAATATGAGTGTTTGATTAATTAGCATTTTGCAATACTCCAAAATACTAAAATTCAACAAACTTCTTAAAACAATTTTCTCTATTAACTTTTTTAGAAAATAATTTTAATGTAATCAACTAACAGTTAATTTACAAAATACTTTTTAACAATTAACTAATATTATCAATTAGTCAAACATACTAATTCAATCAGTTAACAGCTATTTACTAAACACTTTTTGATTATCAAAATTCAATTTTGTATTTTTTTTCAGAAGTAATTTATTATCACTTAAAATTAACTGAACTGCTCGAATAGAGTATAGACTCAATCTCTTAAAAAAAAAGAGAGTATAGACTCAATTAATGTACCTGGCTGTCGATGATGTCGTTCTGGTAAGTCGTATACTCAAAATCGTCAAAATAATACTCAGCCATCGTCGCAAAAAGTGAAGAACAGCTAGCCGAGATAGATGGAGTGGAGAGAAGTTGACCGAAACTCTATGTATAATACAAGAGGGGGAGATTATATTTACGTATTTATTTTGGACTGTAATTAGTCTAGAATTTTTATTTAATCTATTTTATTTTAAAAATCAGATTAATTAATTAATTAATTAATTTCTTGTCAAGCAAGAAAACACAACTATGGCTTCTGCACCGCCATGAAAGTATCGATGTATTTAAACCTTAGCAACAATCCAAGCCTTTTTTTAAAAAAATAATTTTAATTAAATATTTATTTAATTAAACAAGAAGTGGAATTTTGGGCCTACTAAAAACTTGTACGGAGTATTCTCAAAAAAAAAAACTTGTACGGAGTATTATATTTAATATGGGCCTACTCCGATCTTCTATTATTAGCCCATATAAATGTTGGGCCCATCACCTTTTATGGCCCATTAATAGATCTCCATCTTCCCCCGGTCTCCGCCAGAAAAGAACCACACAAAACTCATTCGAATCTTCTCGACGGGTCATACCCGTTTTTTTGTCCATCGCGACCCGAAGGCAGAGTTCGAGAGAGCTTTCCATTGAATAAACAGTAAAGAAACACTTTTATTGTTGTCCTATCAGGTTTTCCGTTCACGGCGAATAACCAATCTTCCAATGCTCCGTTCCAACGGTATCCGCCGGCTAGCTCCCCGCTACCTCTCCGCTCAGCTCCGGCCGAATTCTGTATTTATTCCGATTTCTATCTCTCTATATTTCCGAACATAAATGTGTGTGTGTACATTATTGCATGAAGATAATATGGATTTCTCAATCTGCTTGCTCACTTATGTGGTGTTTAGTAAATAACTGTTAGCTGGTTAGCTGATTGGATTAGTGCGTTTGACTAGTTAATAATATTAGTTGATTGTAGAAAGATTTTAAGGAAATTAGCAGGTAGTTGATAGCTGATTATATGCAAATAATTTTGTCAAAAAGCTAATCAGTTTGAGCAACTTTTTTAATTTTAGCGTTTTGGAGTAATAAGATGTTATAAAAAGTTAATTAATCAAACACTTATATTGACGGTTTAACCAAGTAAAACAACTAATAGTGGTCAAATAAGTCAAAATTGGCCGATAAGCTAAATTTGTTGTGTAATTGCAGGTTAGTAAGAATTATACTAAGGAAAAGTGCTACCTTCCTGACATCCTTGTTAATCCGGTTTCTGTAAATGGTATGAGAATTTTATCACATTGATTTCGTTTTTATTTTATTTGTTTTATTTTTGAATAATATGAGCTCTTATGTCTCAAGTATTGCTATGATTAGCAGATAGGACTGCAAGAGAGTGGTACAGAATACTTGGTGTAAAAAGTAATGCAAGTGCATACCTTACCAGGGAAACTTCTTTTGCAGTAAGTATTTGAGTGCATTTATCAGATATTATTTGCTTGTGTCTTCCGAATTTTACTAGTTTTTGTTACTAGATTCATGTATCCGATGTAATCGAAGTGAAAGGCTTCTCTAACTTTGATATGTTAATGGAGAAAAACACGTATGACTTCTTAGGCAACTCAGTATCTTTAGCTTTCTTTATTTAAAAGTTCAAGGCAGTTCTAGGAACAGGACATTTACTAATCTCTGTAGTATACATGATTGGGTATACTAATGCAGATTGATAGAGTATGCAAATTACGAGGATTGCTATATCATTATACGCTTCAATTTAAGAAGGTGGTTAATGGTTATATATAAAGATTCTTAGAGTGACAGTAAGCAAGCAAGGAACAAGAAATATGAGTTAGTGCTGTAGGCTATCGTTATTTTCTGTGCCTAGATTTTCTTATGATCTCAACAAAATATGCCTTGCGTCTTTATTTCCTCCCCTTTTCACACCAGAATAGAAGAAAATGGTAAAACAGAAGATCCTTTCATCAGTTTTTCCTTCCTTTTTTCTCCTCTCTCTCACTTACCCCAAAGCAGAAAGTCCTGTTGTATGAAATTTTCATGTCGTATGGAAGTTAGAGACACTTAAGAACCTATATTTTCTATTTCATTTGCAACTAAAATGTTCGCTCCATTACCCAAATTGTGCTATATATATATATAGTCTGGTTCCCGTGCAGACAAGGCTTCCCTTGCCGCCCTACGATCATGCACCATTAGGTATGCATAAATGCACCTCAAAGTGTTCGGAAATGCACCATTAGGTGTGGTGCATTTTGTGGTGCATTTCATTCTGGTGCATTTCCGAACACTGTGTGGTGCATTTATGCATAGCTAATGGTGCAATCTGCATGGCTGCACAGGAAGCCCTGTCCGCATTTTGAACCAGTATGTATATATAATCTCCCTTTGCTTTTTTATTTTGGGAAGGGGAATGAATGTTTCTTTTGTACTTAAAATTAATGATCTTTTGGCCAATTTTTTCCCCTTCTGTGTTCCAGAGGCATCAACAATTTTGCTCTGAAGCAGGGAGCAACAACTCAGAAGAAGAGCAAAAGTATGTTCATCTATCTTCTTTATTTTTATGATTTGTCTGGTTTGCAATATGTTGAATTCCCTCAACATTTGTACATGTCAAATAAGCCTCTGGTTTTCATTTTCCCCTGATTTGTCTTGTTTGCAATTTGTAGAATTTCGGTAACATTTGTGGACAAGGATGGAGAAGAGCATCATATAAAAGTTCCTCTTGGAATGTCTATGTTAGAAGCTGCTCATCAAAATGACATCGACCTTGAAGGTAGGCTCTCTGATAGCCTGGCGGTCTATTTTCCTCTTGCTATATTATAGTTCCTTCAATGTCATGATATATGTGTCTTTATGTTATACTTTATTGACATTTTGATGCAACAAAATATAATGTCGGCCCTTATGCAGGAGCATGTGAAGGGTCACTTGCCTGCTCTACTTGTCATGTAATCGTGATGGTATGCATATATACTTTCATTGTCTCACATTCTCCTAACAGAGAAACATTCCCCGAAATTTTCAAGAATTTCATACGAGTAGCCTAATCTTCTGCATTGACAGGACGTGGACTACTACAATAAACTAGAAGACCCAAGCGACGAAGAGAATGACATGTTGGATCTTGCTTTCGGCCTCACAGAAACGTAGGTTTTTGGCTTCTCACTGTCTTTTAATGTTTAATCATTTATAGTCTCAAGCGCGTATTTTCTGTCTTTAGTTCACGCCTGGGTTGTCAAATAGTCGCAAAACCTGAACTCGATGGAATTCGGTTAGCCCTTCCTGCAGCCACCAGAAATTTTGCTGTTGATGGATATAAGCCAAAACCACATTAAACACTTCTGTCAAAGGGCCTTTTTGCTGTAAGTATCTGAACTTGAGATTCTTTGACCTGTATAATAACATATTAGCATGAAATTATTTTATTTAAAAAAGAAAGGAAGAAAGAAGTTTTGATACATGGGCGGTTATAGCCGTTATTGAAAATTCACTGAACCTTCACTGTTCATTGCTCTATAAGAGTTTTCTTCTAAGACATTCAACTGCAGAAGCTTCCAAGTATATTCCCAATCATCATACAAAAGCTAACAGATATCATTTAATCATTTCGTTCATATTTTCCAACAAGTTTCCATTCATTAGTTTTCAATATTTCCCGCAGGTTGCTTTTCTTGAATCTATAACTTGCATTTATGCTATTGTCATGAACAGAAAGACCATATTTGGTAATATAGTTAGTTTATCAATCAATTTTAATTTATTTGTCCACTTTAGCTGTTTGGCTTGGTTAAACAATCAATATAAGTGATTGATTAATTAGTTTTTGTAACAGCTTATTTTTCCAAAATATTAAAATTAAAAAAGTTGCTCAAAGCAGTTTTTTCGACCAGTTTTTTTAGAGTCATTTTGTATGTAATCAGCTAACAACTAATTTACAAGACATCTTTCTGCAATCAATTAATACTATTAACTAGTCAAACTCATTAACTCAATAATTCACTAATCTAATAATTTAACAACTATTTACCAAACACCTCCAAAGTGGTGATGTTATAATACGTGTAAAAAATTTAGAAATAAAAAATTCATTTATAGTTTATTTCTGATTGACAAGTTAGTATTGTCTTTATGTCCTCTTAACCTTTCTTTCAGCCATAATTAATCCATTTGAAGAAAATGCCAAGCTTGGTATTATTCTTAAGCAATCGGTATAGAGATGTAACGTTAAAACCTCCGTGTTTACTTCGTGTATAGCCGATGTAAGTCTCGATCTCTCAACTAGACTGATTGACTTAGCAATAGTTATTGTATAGATCGTGATCTACACAGCTAACAATAATTATTTGCCTTGACTTAGTATAAATTTACTCGCATTTAAATTTACTCGCATTTGGATACAATGTTATACTAGACTGATTGACTTAGCAATAGTTACTGATTGACTTAGCAATAGTTATTGTATAGATCGTGATCTACACAGTTAACAATAATTATTTGCCTTGACTTAGTATAAATTTACTCGCATTTGGATACAATGTTATACTAGACTGATTGACTTAGCAATATTTATTGCGTGGACTGTGATCCACAAGCTAACAATAATTATTTGCCTTGACTTAGTATAACTTTACTCGCATTTGGATACAATGTTCAATTTGATACGGCATTAAGTCAAGATTTTAATAAGATCATTAACATTAGTGGATGTTTGACCCAATTTAAATATTACTTTATAATTTTTTGTGGAGCCGATGTAAGATTGTATCATAATTCTAGTGTACAAACATCCCAAATAAGTTGATGCACAACTTTACTAACAATCATAAAATGCAACGTTTGATTTTAGTGTACGGAACCTAATATTATATTTTACTTTTTAGCTCATATAAGTTCCATATATAACCAAAGAAATAAAACGACGGAAAAAGGACAACAAAATATTTCGTTGGCATTCTTAGAGACTTAGACTATTTGTTTTTCTTTTCCAGGTAGTTTACGTTGACATTATCCTTTCCTTTTTTTAATAAAGAGAAACAAATTCATTTTTCGTGTTATAAACGCTATCACTAATTCACTAAGTCATCAGGAAAATAAAAAAAAAATTAATCATTTCAGTAATAAAACTGCAAGGCAAGAAGGGGTCAGATCTTTGATTAATGATGTCAAAGATCCGACTCGTCTCGTCTCACGGGATCCGTGAGACGGTCTCACAAAAATATTACTCATTTTTTAATATATAAATTATGTACTAATACTATATTAAATATTACAAAAAAAAAAAGTGAATAGTAAATAAATCCAATTAAGTCTCACTAATTAAAAAAAAATCTACAATGGTTATTTTTGAGTGACGAGGAAAACATGCACTAACTACCAAAAAGTGTGAACTGAGTAAAATATGTTCTTATGCAATAGTCTCTAAACCACACAAGAGAGGTAAATCAAACTTAGAAATCCTATGCGATAGGCTGAATTGCGAAAGCATTGCCAATAATCAAAAGTCCTAATATGAGAATTATGTTTTACCTATTCGGTCATCTCAGTATTTTTTAGACTAAAAAAGGGGGAAATATCCCTTGAATAACTTAAGTAATGAATGAAGGAGCAGTTGAGTTGCTATGAAGTTGCATATGATTGCTTATAGATTCTTGATCTACGACCATGAAATCTCCCAGTCAACCCCACATCAGCTTTCCCACCTCGTACACTTCATTACCTCTTTCTCGTATTATTATAAAGAGACTTCCTAGGCACACTACATGTGTTATCAAATATCAATGGCCTATAAAAGGCCCAAAAAACATGACAACATTTAACCGTCCATACATCCAGCACATCCTCAACCTTCATCAGCTCGCTATTATATATTCATTATCTCTCTATATGATGATGTTGAGTTCCACTGTAGTTGAGTTGATCGCCATGGCTGCTTCAAACTCCCTTCTCGTCTTCTGTTTCTTCAACTTCCTCATGGTCATCCTCATCGCCATGCCTTCTAAAACCACTTCTTCTTCTTCTGCATTCACACCTTACAGTACTCATGGCGATCACCACAGTATTAATGAAGAAAAGAATACCACCGCTTATTATTATCCTTATGCTTCTCAACAACAAAAAGAAGAAGAAGAAGAAGAAGAAGAAGAAGAAGAAGAAGAAGAGCGGACGATAAGGAATAAGAAAAGGAAGATTAGTGAGGCGGCTGAGATGAAGAAGGCTTTAGTGGAAGTGACGATTCCTCAAGTACAAGTAGTAGAGGGTGCAGATAATAAGGTTGTTTGCATTTCTGATGATAAAGAAGAAGAAGAAGAAGGAGGTGATGAGTTGAAGAGGAGAGTGGAGGAATTCATTGCAAAGGTGAACAACGGTTGGAAGGAAGAGAAGCTGAGAGATTGTATGACAGAGAGCAATATAATAATGCATGCATGAAATAATCCAATAAATTCTTCTTTTTTTTTTTTGAGTACTATATATTGACTCTGTTACAATGCAGTATCTGTTCATAACTATTACCTACTGAAGCACAAAGAGTCAATATCGTCTCCCCTAAGACTCGAACCCACCCCTTCTAATAAATTCTTTCCTTCTTTCTTTCTTTTGTGTATATTTCAAGCTCTATATAAATTTATATTTTTTAACAAGTTATTTATTTTACACTCTATGTTAGAGCAAAACATATAGGCAATTGATTCTTTTGGAATAATATATATATTATAGCCTAGCGCCGATTAATCGCAGTCTAGGGCGCCTATGACGCTAGGCGTCCCCTGATCGCCCGATGAGCGTCTAACGATTTTTTCAACCATGGATACATATTAGTTGAACTAACAATGTCGAGTTTATTACAAGACATTGTAAGTCTCTTGAATTGCTTATGCTCTTTTCCCCATTCTCTCTTTGTTTCACTTCTTCCATCACAAGCATGGAGATGGGAACATTGGAGTTCAATACTTTCCCTTTTCTCCACTAGTACATCTAACTCATAACATTCAACCCTAATATGGCTGTGTTATATGGCGAGATGTGAAGACGTAAAGATAAAAAATGAGGCGTTTAATTTAGTAAATTAACGTAAAAACATGTAAAAATTAAGGAATGTGCATTATATATAACTTGCTTGTATACATTGTGAGAGTTTTCTTGACCCCCTTTCTCTTGTTCATCTACCCTCATTTGCGAACTTTAAGCATCCATCCCCTATTAACTTCAAGCTGAGGCTATTGAACCGCTCTCTTGAATACTGCCGGGACGCTTTTCTCCAATCTGTTCCCGACTTCATCATCGTCGCGAATTCCTCATAGCTTATGCGCCCATCCTGCAAAAGATGTCACACACAAAACTCCTCAACTAAAAGTTTAAACGGATAGTTGAATGTACTGCAAAAGCTATGAACTAGGATTCATATAGCTACATCGCCTCGTGATAAGTTGGTTCAAACATCAAGTTCAAATGAATAGACCACCAAACAACACGTGATTGGTGTGTACTATGAATTGAACTATGTGCTCTGTCTCAACTAAAAGTTTAATATGACAACGAGACGTACTGCAAACACTATGAACTAGGGTTCATATAGCTACATCGCCTGGTGATAAGTTGGTTCAAACATCAAGTTCAAATGCGATGATCATTGTGAGGATGAATGAATAGACTACCAAACAACACATGATTGGTGTACTATGAATTGAACTATGCGCTCTGTATCAACTAAAAGTTTAATATAACAGTTGGACGTGCTGCAAACGCTATGAACTAGGGTTCATATAGCTACATTGCCTCGTGATAAGTTGATTCAAACATCAAGTTCAAATGTGATGGCCATTGTGAGGATGAATGAATACACTACCAAACACGTGATTTCTATCGTACAGTTTCTGACATACTATGATTTGTAGCAAATTTTCGAGATATTAGCAATAGTTTGAAAGTTTCCTACATGCCAAAATGTATGCAAGTAATACTTTTGTGCATATAAGCCACTCAAACTAGCATTATTTAAACAGATAGACTAAATATGAAGTGAATGAATATATATATATATATATATATATATATATGAGAGCTCTGGTGCAAGAGATGAAAGCTAACCTTATCTGTATCTACATCGTGCATGACGGCTATAATTACTTCTTCGTTGTTGCCATCGTCTTCATCGCTCAAGGCAACCCGCAGCTCTTCAATCTCGATGTAACCACTCCTATTACGATCGAAGAATGAAAAAGCTTTGTGCAGATGCTCGTCGTTAGCCATCCTTCTGAGATGAACAGCAACAGCAACGAACTCCCCATAGTTCAAACTTCCGTCTCCATCAACATCAGCCTACAGAAAACGGGCGTAGAATCATCAACGAGAACAATTCATACACACATTAAACAATTACATTGAGAGAGGAGGGAGATTATAAATCGTCAATGGCTCATTTTACTGTCAAAGGTTGTTAACTTGTTTTGTATTTTACTGTCAAAGGTTGTTTGTAAAGTACAGTTCTAAAGAGAAACTGGCCTCGATGTGGGACTCTATTCAACGATTTTTGGGAAAGGGGGAATGGGAAAATTGCACTTACAGCTTCCAAGAGGATCTGAAGATCTGGATCGGGGACTTGATGACCGAGCTTTTGTAGGCCAATTCTAAGTTCTCCAATGTTTACTTTTCCTTTCTTGTCAGCGTCCATCGTGTCAAACGCTTCCTTTATACGAGCAGCTTCCTCCACCGACAAAAACTCAGCAATGACCTGTTTGTGCAACATTAGAAAAGTCTTAACCCTCGAGAATTTCATTCATTTAGAGCTTCTGTTAATGCAGAAGAGATCAGCAAAGCAAAGCTTCCTTATTAGAATTTGTAATGACCGTAAAAGTTTCCAAATCAAGCAGCAAGATAAAAATTACCATAAGAGCTCTTTTCTTGAGCTTGTTCATCACCGAGAATTGCTTAAGTCTTGCTTTAACAGTCTCACCTAATGGAACATTCGGTGCTTTCTTTATGTTTTGTAGCCATGGATGTTCTGCAATATTGGATGTGTAAATAATTAGAATTAAGCATTTTCATATGGGAGGTTGTGGGTTCGATATTGACTCTTTGTGCTTCAATAGGTTAAGAAAGTAGTTATGAACAGATACTGCAGTGTAACAGAGTCAGTAGTACTCAAAAGAAGAAATAAGGCATAGAAGGTAGCTAATTGCCAATAAAAGATTTACCGAGAACTTGCTGAGCAGTAAGTCTCTTACTGGGGTCAGGTTCAAGCATTTTCTTTATAAGGTCCTTAGCATTATCAGAAACTTTAGGCCAAGGATCTCTCTTGAAATCAACTACCGAGCGAATAATTGCCTGAGCCACTCCTTGCTCGGTCTCTGCATTAATAATTATCATTACGAAACAAGTTCTTTTAAAAAATCCATAGCCCGCATCATATGCTCTGATTTGGTCGAAAGACTAATAAAGAAGCAGACCTGCCCAGAAAGGAGGAACACCGCAAAGAAGAATGTACAGTATAACTCCAGCACTCCAGATATCAACCTCGGGGCCATAATTGCGTTTTAGAACTTCTGGAGCCATGTAATAAGGACTTCCAACTATCTCGTTAAAGATCTCTCCTAGAGAAAGAATTAGAAATCTCATAAAATTTAAGTTCCGAGCAAAATGTCAACATTATTTCAGTAAATTTGGTTCAGAGGCATACATAATGACTAGAAAAGTTTCCGGGCAAAATGTTTAACATTATTTCATGATTTCATCATCAATGTTCACTTACCGGGTTTAAAGAAAACAGATAACCCAAAATCAATTGCCTTTAACATAGCCATCTCTTTCTTGTTCGCGAAGAGGAAATTTTCAGGTTTGAGATCACGATGCATCACCCCATGCCTGTGGCACATCTGCAACGCAATGAAGCATAAGCATCTCTTAGATCGAAATAGTCTTAAGTGTTGATTTACTGAAACGAGGGCACAAATTGAACGGAGTTCCAAAAGGAACTATATAGATACAATCAATGAGCCGGATATTACATTTTCCTTACTCGCTTTTAACATGATTCAAGCATATATAAGTTGATTCATTGGCCTATAGTGCTCACAATTTACACCAGACCACACTAGAATTTAGACGATATCATTTGGATTAACCAAGTAATTTTAGCAATGGCACCAAGAAACATTGTAAAAGCCTTGCCATTTTTATTTCTGAAAACTAAGAAGTACTACTAAAGAGTTAGAAATTCTTAACACACACAAAAAGCAGCTCAAAGACTAGAAGTTTTTTAAGCCATGAGAGTTGAGTTTTTATGTCCATTTGTTGTTCCACAATGAATTTCTTTCAAAACTAGAATAACATATAGCTCTTCTATGCTTAGTCTCTGATGAACATAGATAATAATTATATGCAAAGATGTAATTACAAACAAATATTGGCGTAAAATTGGTTTAAGGTCATTGAGAGTTGATTGATTGGAATGAGCATATATACCTGGACAACTTCCACAATAGTCCTCACAACCCCTGCAGCCGCCCTCTCGGTGTAGTGTCCCCTCGCCACAATCCTGTCAAACAACTCCCCTCCCTCGCACAATTCCATCACAATGTGCACAGCGTTATCATCCTCATAAGTGCCTTTCAAGGTCACGACGTTTGGGTGTTTTGGCAAGTGCCTCATGATCTCGACCTCTCTCCTCACATCCTCAATATCCACAGCAGTCCTCAGCTTCTTTTTCGATATGCATTTGCACGCGAATTTCTCGCCCGAGTCCACATCTGTGCACAAGTATGTGATCCCAAACTCCCCCCTCCCAAGCTCACGCCCCAAGTCATATTTTTCATGGATTTTACGCCCCGTGGGATCTTTCAACACAACAAGCTTGTTGTTAGAATGCCCACTCCCTTGATTTTCTGCCCCATTGTCAATGGAAAAGGGGTTGGGCTTCTTCTTGTCCTTATTCTGATTTCTCTTATTCTGGTTTCCCTTATTCTTGGCTCCCTTATTCTTAGGTTTCTTAGTTTTATTCTTAGCCCTGTTCCCAGAAGAACCATTAGGGGTTGCACAGCAATTTCCCATTCAAAAGTTCAAACCTTGGAGTATTTCACCTCTGTATTCTAACTCCTAAGCATTTCAAAACCACCAAAACACACAAAACAAACAAAAGGAGCAAATTATTATAATTGTAAAATTTCACCAATAATTTAGAAAACGAAATTAAAAAGTGTTGAGATTAACGAGAACAATAAACTATAACAATGGCATAAAGTAAATAAGACAGACAAGATTTACGTGGTTCAGCAATATGCTTATGTTCAAGGCATTATTAGGCTTAGAGATACAATCAACCTATTTACATGCACCTCTAAACATGTATGAATGAGGCATAAACAACCAAAATATATGCTAGCATGTCCCAACCTTTCATAAAAGGGAGTGTTGATTTTGGGTTCTCCAAGAATGTAGGAAAATTCTGCAATTCTACCCAGCAAAAGAAAAAAGAAAAAAAAGAGATAATTTTAAAATAAGAAACCAATGAGCTAATCATCAACTCCAAAAGCTAATGAATAACCCCAGAATTTCGAAGCTTTTAATGCATTTAACAAACATATAACGTTAAAATTTGCTAGAAACACAAAAGAACAACGTGAAAACGAAATCCCAGAAGCAATGTAGCTCAAAAACTAAAGAAATGAAGCTACATGAAACGAAAACAACAAAATAAAAAATAAAAATCCAACCTTGATATATGCCCTTTTATCGTGTGAGTTATTGAATTTGAATGCAGAAAACTCCGAGGAATTGAAGGCCAAAACGCAAAGTAGACAATGGGGAGGAAGGCAGAGAATGTGAAAGTGATTAAGAAGAAGAAACCGAATTCACCATTGACAGAGAAGAGAGAGAGGGGGTCGTCTCTCTCTTCTTTTTTATTTTCACCTCCTTTTGCAGACTTTTCTCTCTCTAGAATTGAACCCCCCTCTCTCATTCCCTGTGCCTATCTCTCTCTAAATCCACCATTTATGAGACAGAATGACGCTTTTCCTTTCTACTTTTTCTCCCTCTCTTTTGACTTGTCGTTCCAACGACATCCTCTGTCAAACCTCAACGTTCGTGTACTTTTAGATTGTTTTTTTTTTTTTTTTTTTTTGAAATTTAATCTGCCCATAAATATTTTAATGCAAAGTAGTAAAATAATAATAATAATAATAATAAATGGAAATAATTTCATGAACTTAGATTAAGATATGGTAACAAAGTTGACTTGATTGAATGGTGCATTGCAACTTTTCTCCATTATATGTTAGGTGCCAAGTCTTTTGTGTTGGTTCTTAGCCGATACCCTTGGCCTATGACATGCACCATGCTGAGTTTTCTTATGCTTATCTTTGTTAGGGTGGTTCTCATAATTTTGACATGTTAATTTATATAGTATTTCTCGATAATTATTAATTAATATATGATGTAAGAGTTTCACCTAATATGATGGACTTCTTATGGGCACCAGAAGTTACTTAATGGGCTGCTGAGTCACCATGACTTATCCATTCGCTATCCTGTTGAGTCTGGGTATGAAGATCTCGGGAGCAAGAGAATTTCACCTTTGTAGATAATAAGTGTAAAACAACAATATCTAATAAGAATATAATGTAAATTTTTAAAACAAGATTTATCCATATAACTCAAAAAGAAACAAAACATTTACACCTGATGGGGAAATAAGGGTTGGGCTAGGCCCAATGGGTGAGTGTGCGATAGTAGGCGTGTTACTAGACATGTTCCAAGGTGGTTGGGCATATTTCAAGGCGGTTAGGGACGTCCCATGACGGCTAGGCATGTGGTTGGACACGTCCGAGGTGGTTAAGGACATCTCATGGCGGCTAGGCATGTGGTTAGACAAGTCCGGGGTAGTTAGGGACGTCCCATGACGGTTAGGGACGTCACATAGGCATGTGGTTGGACACATCCGGGGTGGTTAGGGACGTCCCATGGCGGCTAGGCATGTGGTTGGACACGTCTAGTGTGGGTAGGCACGTCTCATGACGGTTAGGGACGTCCCATGACGGCTAGGCAGGCATGTTGTTGGATACGTCCCGGGTGGTTAGGGGCGTCCCGTGACACCCTGGGACATGTGTTAACATGTGGGTGGATGAGGAATTCGCATGGGGAAGGTCGTACACATGGGTGGACCTGGGTGGTCTCTCGACAGTATAAAAGGGATGGTCTCCGACCTATTTAGGACATCACTGAAGGACTTCTTTGGTCAAGTGGTCTGAGCCTTATCCGTTCCAGCAGAGAGACATGCGTCAATTCCCTGCCAAGGTCTTCGTTGTTAAGGCAATAAAACCATCAACACCTTAAAAATTAAGGCAAAAACTTGTGTGAGACTGCCTCATGCAAGTATTAAGTTCTAAATTTGTGAATTTTTAATTTTAAAATTGTGAATATAGAGTTCAAAAATTATGATCATAGATCAGAGGAACGAATTAGGAAGACAAACAACTGCTATTGTAGATGTTCTAAGAAAAAACAAAGAATGTTTCCAAAAAAAAAAAAAACAAAGAAATTAAAATCCCCATCAGGCCCATTGTAGGCTTAACATCATTTCAAACGGCCCAAAGGTAAGCCCAATTTCATGAATTAACTTAAGGAGCATCGGCGGTCAGTAACACATTCAGACAGAGATGAAGAAACCGGCAGGAGCAGAGAAGAAAAGGGTCCGGCGATCCGCCGGTTCTGTACCGAACGGTTCGAATCCCGCCGGCGATGCTCCTCCAAAGGTAACTCACACCTCCTCATCTATGCATACACATTCATGCATCCATAACCCTGTTGTATCGATACGTATGCTTTATCATTCCCGTGATTTTATTATGAGGTGGTTCAATTGTAATCTATTTCTCTCCAGATAGATCCGTGGAAATGCTGAGAAATGTTCCTTTTTAAGGAATTACTTCAATTTCAATCTTCATGGATAACAAAATTCTTTGAATTGGAATTGTATTGAGTCTAAAATCTAAATCATGAGATTTTTTGGTCAGGTTTCTTAAAAAATGATATTAAGAAAAACCTATAAATTGATGTTTCATACGGAGTAGTAGTTTTTCTCAATTGCGTACCATCTAGGAGGTTTTCATAGTTTTCACCCAACAGAAAAAGCACAATATATAATTAGTTTTTTTTTTTTTTTTTGAAGTTCCTTTTCTCTTTCAGATATGGTGCTGAAGCATTGAGGCTGGCCAGAACAAAATATAATTATCTGGATCTTTCAAACTTTTGATGAGTTAAAATTATTGAAAGTCATGCATGAAGCAATCATTATGTATGACTAAATGAAAATAGATGAAGAAATAAAATAGAATTATCTCATCCAAAATTATTGGAGTGTTAATGGTAGAAAGAAAAAGGATTGCCTAGAAAGCAAATAATCTGTCTTAAATTTTGACCTTCTGTACCAAAGAATTGAGTATGCATAAGCACAGTTGAGCTTTCATCAAGTTATCATTATTCCTGTGTTTTTCAACAGTTAACTGTTATTTGCTGACTAAATTAAAATTGTCCTTCTAGTCTTATTTATTTTTCTTGCTTAATTTCATATACATGTATTTAAAAAAAAATCCCTATGTAATCTTAATTTTTATGTATTCAATCCCAATTCCAGAAACAAGCTGCAAAGAAGGATGTTTTCCAGTCATTTGCCGAGAAAGTGAGAGATCACAAGGATTTGATGTCTAGATGGGCTGTCCTGCAGGAAACTCGAGTTGAGTATTTCAGAGGAAAAGACTTTGTGAGCTTTATGAGAAATCACCCAGAACTTAAAGATATACTGGAATCAGATAAAAATTTGGAAACTGATGATATTGCAAATACTTTGCTTAGAAAGAATCTACTACTGCGTTGTGACCGTGTAGTAAAAATTGTTCGGCCTGGAAAGAAAAAGTTGTCTACTTGGCCAGCGCATTTGGAGATATACCATGTATGTATTATTCTACTCAAACCATCATATTTATATGAGTTCTATTTTTCTCTCCCAGTTAGCAGTGTATAACTATCTGCTTTGATTTTTATGCACTGTTATGGCTTTATATAAAATCATTGAAATTTTTTTTTTTCTGAGCTTAAATGGTTATGATCTTGTCATTTTGTTTTCTGACACCAAACAGTTTTTACTATTAAAAAAAATCAAACTCTTTACTTTTGAAATAGGGTGGTTCTGCGATTAATGCAGATATGCTTGGATTTGAAAAAGTTATTTCTAGCCTATCAGCAAAGGTGTTTCTTTAATCGGTCTAATAATGTGACATGTTAAGCTATTTGGATTCTGGTTGTATTTCTCACTGTTGCTAGATGTATTATCCTTCTTGCCCTTGAGGAAAAGCTTATAGTTAGTTATCCTGATCTGCTATTGTATCTCATTCATATTCAAGGTATTAGCTTTTTAATGGATCAATAGATAAATAGAGATGCCTCTTTTACACCCTGATAAGCCAGTGGTCCTCATTTTTTATCCTCACATAAAAAAGATCATTTTTTTCTGTTTACAATTAGTCATACCTTGTAGTTAAGATTACTTTTCCTGATTTCTGTAAGCAGGATCAAGTGTTCTCTGAAAATGATGCCTTTTTTGCTTGGACATTTGAAAAACGAAGTGCCCTTTGGCAAACACTTCTCTCATTTTCCTGGCCAGTTTTGACATTAGCAATCTGCTTATTTCCTGTGTATCCCCATCGGTGCAAGCTCATTATACTCTACTCATGTGCCAGCCTCCTCCTCCTCATACTTTGCCTTCTTTTATGTAAGTTATCTGATGCTTATTTCATCTTTACTCTTGGATTTGTATGCCTCTTTAACCTTTGCTTCATCTGCACAAGTCTAAGCAATGGTAGTAGAGATGCTCAAAAGATTGAAGCATAATGATATTAAACTATATATTCACTTCATTGTCTTCTAAGTTAGTCCAAACATCTTCATCTTGGGACTTGGGTTTATTAAAGGAAAAAAAAAAAATGTTCCATGTGAGTTTGTACATATAGTTTCATCTTCATTAGGCTACCCATGACTTGGCCTACCCCATCAGGCCGACATGAGTTATAACAGAATTCACCTATTTTGATGTGGAGTCAATTATTTTTGTTGCAACTTGCAACAAACTGAGGAATTCTTATATGTTGCAGTGAGAGCATTAACCTTTGGTGCCATATGGATTCTTTTTGGAAAGCGTGTCTGGTTTTTCCCCAATATACTTGCTGAGGAAGCAACTCTTGAAGAATTATTCCAGTTTTGGCCCAAGAAAGATGAGGGGGAGCCACCAAAGTGGTCAGCAAGGCTTTTCTTTGCAATTGTAGCGGTGGTTGCTATACTGGTTATGAGGCATCATGCTCCTGATGAGGCTGCAAGAGCCAGGTAAGCTAACTCATTATGTGTTCATTGTTTGACGAGAAAATCACTTAAAATAAAGGATATAAAGAGGAGGGATCTAAATGGAGAAGGGCATAGATTACATGTGGATAATTTGCCTGATAGGGAGAAATCTCTCGATGCAGTGAATAAGCAACGCTTTATCTTTCCCCTGCGATTTAACTATTTTTTTCAATTCATAACTATCTATACGATATGTATGAACAGATACTACATTGTAACAGAGTCAATAATATTAATAAAAAAAACTATCTATACGAAAATGATTCTTAGATCAACTTAATGTTTTCTGCCATTTTGCCATCTATTCCCTTCTCCATTTACACTGCCATATTGTTTTGTTACACCATATTACTGTATAGACCATTAACATGTATTAACTCCCCAGTATAAAAATGCTGGACTATTTTGCTATAATTGTGCTTAACGGTGAAATACTTCTTGTAGGTATCAAAAGCGGGTTTCCAACATTATTGATGATGTGATCGAGTGGTCTCCTAGTCTCGCTCTATCAGGAATGATGGACAAACAAACCGTGGTCAATGTCACTGAGCACAATAACATGACTGAGGATGGCGAAGGCAGTACCGAAGACATAGATGGAGAGTCTTTGGGAGAACTAGACGACATCGAGGACTCGGACGAGGACTCTATCAATGATTTAGAAGATAGCGATTGCCAACAACATCATGACGACGTCATCAATGATTTAGAAGATAGTGATCCCCAACAACATCATGGCGACTCGTAAATTATTTAAATGTATGTAGAATATAACTGGCGGGGGAAGCGATGTGTTCCAGTTTCTCTTCTCTGTGCCAAGTTTTCTGTTCCTTATCTCAGTTCAGATCTCAATAGTTGAGGTATGAGAATAGATAGATTGGCCCTCATAGCATGGTATAATTTTGTATGCTAATCACTATCAGACCCTATTCTGCTCCTTTCTTCTTTTTCCCTTCATGGATCAGCATAATATATAAATTCAGATCCGTTAATTTGTTTCATTGTTGATTGTTATGATTTGGGTCTGAATGTTTCTTAGCTTCAAACACTAGTATATTGAGGTCTTCTCTCATGAGAGAAATTTGTAGTCACTAAAGAATGTGCACTGTGTAAATTTGCCTTATGATTCTAATTGGCAAAAATTCATAATGAAGTATGGCTCGGACTAAAATGTCAATAGGTTACTCCTACTTGAAGTTGAGCTTGTAACTTTATAGAGATACCACCGATGACAAGGCTTTATTCAGCTCTCCCACGTGTTAAGAGAAGGAAACAAATGCACAGACTGATATTGTAAACATTTAGCAAAAGAGTTTAACTTTATTTAGCTCTCCCACGTGTTGAGAGAAGGAAACAAATGCACTGACTACCTGACAAATTTGAGCCAAATCAGTACAATAATCGTGATTGAGCTTCTAGAGAATCTTCTTACGCTCCTCCAGACAGATGCTAGCGAGAATATCTCGAGAAAAATTAAATAACATTCATTGCGCTAGATAGTGTCATTCTCACAAAACAAAAAAACTATAATCTTAATCGAAATTCACATCTGTAATGTTATGATATTAACTGTAACTTAAAAGTCACTCTCCACTTCCACATCTTTGCACCACTTACATAGCTTGAAGTAAGAAATTTTAAGTTCAATTCCCATTCATCTTATTATGTAAATAAAAAAGAAAAGTTTTATGGTAAACAAAGACCAAATCCCAGTCCCACAAAACCAGAAAGGAAAATCACAACCATTGCTACACATCACACTATCTATACTTCAGATCCTCCTAACTGATAAACACTCCATTAACTATTAACCTCACAAAACACATACATGCTTCATAATCCTAAACCTAGTTCCATTACTTCGAACAACAAAACAGAAGAGCTAACGATTTCATGAGCCAGGAATGAATTGCCGCCCAGCTTGAACACCCGAGATCCATACAAGGCTTCCTCGTTGGATCATATTCGATCTAATTGCGTGGCCACAGCTGGGGTAGAGCGGTACTTCACTGTTACTTGCGCGTGGAGCCTCCTCCTGAAGACTCGGTGGAATGCACGTGATATAGTGATTCCTGAGAGCAGCATCGGCTTCCGTAGCTGCCCCCGCTGTTTATGTACTGATGAAGCTGAGGCTTAGGTACTGCTTCTTGACAGTTATTTGAAGCGCCAGCAGCGTTAGACGGGAAAGATTCGGGACCCGGGGGTGTAAGGGATCGGGGGGAGAGAGATGCACCGGAGCCTGTCTGCTTTGGAGCGTTGGAATCAGATTTCTTCACAAATCGCCCTCCAGAACCCCGAGCTCTCCTCAGAGCATGCTGATGTCTCGATTCATGAAGGTATGGCTACAAACGGAAAAACACAAGGCATGCAATTGTTGATAGGCTTCTTGGCAATTGGCATCAAGATTATTATTATTTTTTTTTAAAAAAAAAAAAAAAAAAAAAGAAGCAGAGATGAACAGTAGAATTGCGATTAATTTGCTTGAACAGCTAATTTGAAGGCCATGAAAGTAAATACAAAGTGCATTATTAATTGAAGTTGTAATTTTGATCTAAAAACTAAACAATATGACGTTTAGATAGACACATAAGCGTTTTATCCTGTGTGTTGAATTCATATTACGAGACGTAGCACATGCATCAAGCAAAACTAATCAAAGCTTCCGAGGAAAAAGTCGAGAAGACTAACCTTTCTAACTTTTATGAGCTTCTTCTGAAGTTCAGCTTTAGCGCGTGACTCTCTTCTACGAAGAATCCCATGATACTGCTTGGCATTCACATAAACGGGCTCTTGAGTCATTTCGAGGGGCAAAGGCATCCTCATACGGTGCATATCAAGTATATCAGGAGGAACCTGATCACCAAATAATTTGTTAGCTTCAATGAAAATTAAAATTAAATGAAAATACAAATATTCCAAACAGTAGAATAAAAAAGGCATAGATGAAGATCCATGTCTAAATAAAGAATTGCTTCAGATCAAAATGTGACCAAATATTAACTCGAGAACAATTTTGCATACCAATGGTTGACCATAAGCAGCTATCATTTGCCCAAAATACGGGTCAATGTATGGATTTGGAGCGCAAGCCTGAAAGTCACAACATCAAATCAGGTACATGAAGATCATTGAGGCATCATATTCCACGGAGAATTACTTATCAACAACTACCCATGGACCGATGGACGCCTTATAAAATTACTTACAATTGAATGTCCAACAAATTCAAGCTGTTGTGGCTGTGTTAGGTGCTCATCACTTCCATCTGGAATGACTGATGCAACTGGCTGAAGATTCTTATCTACTTGTCCACAACTCCCTTCTAACCTTAAATGAAGATTTCATTAGTAATAACTACATAAACAAGATGAGAGCATAACATTTACGTAAAAGAATTTGGTCAAATTAGACCTCTCTTTTTTACTTCTTTCCTGTCTGTATGGGCTTGGGAGGCGGGAAATTTACCAATGGTGTTTCATGTCTTAAGCTAATTTTTCATGACTTGAGAAATAAAAGTAAGATGTGTTGTTCTGTTGTGCATTTAGCTTCATTTTCGAACTACTTACATCCTACCTTGATGCGAAGGTTTGCTAGTTTGTGATTTTTCAGTACCGTCATCACCTTCGTGATTTACTCCACCATCAGACTGTGATTGGTCATCCAGAGATTGCTCCAGAGAAGACGAATCAGAAGCATCTCCCTGCACCATGCCCGGAGGAACAGAATTGTAGCCAGCCGTTTTCCACCAAGGTTCAGCAGAGTCAGCGGAATGAGGAACGGTATGTGGATTGGCTCCCACAAGATTTGCAGTTTTGGAATTCGGTTGCATAATCTTGAAGCACTCCGAGAACTAAAACCAAATCTCCTAAATAAATTCCCAACAAGACATGTATAAGCAGTGTCAATTAAGATTTCCAACAAAACATGTTTAAGCAGTGTCATAAATTTCATATGAACACTCTATCCAGCACCTATGACTAGAACAAATATCAATGACAATTTCCACAAACAATTATGAGAAGCTTGTATGCTTAAGGTTCCATTCAACAATTGCCATGTTCAGAAGCAGCACAAGAAACCCAAATATAATGCATTACTCAAAGCACATTATGACACACACAAAATCAACACAGCAAAGATTAACAATGAATTGTACCATCACCAGAAAGACACAATTTAGTACAACATAGTTGGCTCCCAACTAAAGCCACTGATTTATCCCTCCACAATCCTGTCGGGCCAAGATGTGGGCCCAGGACGAGGGATTTCGCCATTTGTGCAAGTACAAATAGTTGGCTCCAAAAGGATAAACTGTAGGTATAATTAATATATAATACACCCAAACATTTATGTTTTACTCTAAACTCTTCCAATTACCACAGTAATCACATCCTAAGCTGCTCAATTACTACTAATAACCCAATTATAAGCTGATTTATCAGTAAAACAGAACACAGTCATAACCACAGACACCCCATATTTACTGTTCACATCAAATCCCATAGACCCCATACCTTCTTGTAATCTTGCAACCCATTTTCAATCAAACCCAGTAAATAAAGCTACAAACTTTCTATTTGTCAAAGATGAAAATTAACTATTTTGATGTCAGAATGTCACATAGCAATGGAAC
Organism: Ipomoea trifida; assembly: GCA_003576665.1. Taxonomy (NCBI): domain Eukaryota; kingdom Viridiplantae; phylum Streptophyta; class Magnoliopsida; order Solanales; family Convolvulaceae; genus Ipomoea; species Ipomoea trifida. The sequence continues at coordinate 945,437 of CP025650.1, read as the reverse complement.
AGCATCGAGAGCATAAATTCTGCTCAAAAGCCATAAAGCATCAATCTAAACAGGCATAATCAAGAGAATAAAAAATTAACGCGAAAAGTAGCAAAATTTGAGACCCCCCAAGGCCGCAAATTCCTAAATTGGTAGTGAGAGAGAAGAATAAGAACTAAAATTTGGGATTGGGTAGTTTGATTTACCAAAAAAAGATTCGAAATTAGGGAAATATTTACCTGATTCGAGAGAGATTAGTGATTGGATGAAAAATATCTCTAAAATTTTTTTGTGGAAATTAGGAAGAGAGAGAGATAGAGAAGGGGAGTGGGGTGTTTGGGGTGGGGGGTGGGGGGGCGAAGACTAACCGAGTGACCGATAACAGATGACGCAAGGAACTGACGACACTTCATAAATTCGTACACTCACGAGCTCCGCCACCGACACGTAACGGGATGTAAAGCTTTCTATATTTGCTCATTTCCCCCCTTAATAATTTGGATAATTGCGATTTGGGTGATAAATGTTTGGGATAATCAACACTTCACACCAAGAAAAGTGAAATTTGGGAAATGGCCTAAGAGCTTACATAGTAGTGGTTTTAATTGGGTTTTTAAGCAGAGAAAAAATTAGTGAAAAGAATTGATGTGGGAGGGAGTTTTTTTGACAATTTTAACTTCCGTAAGAATTGAGATTTTGTCAAAATTAAAAAAAAATGGCAGACACGCTTGGCGCACACTGCCTGCCCTAGCCCGTTGGGGTGCTTCAGAGTGGCTGCCAGCTGGTGGGGTGCACTCCATGTGGGCGCGTTATTTTCTTTAGTTTTTTTCCCAAAACCAACTTAAATCTCAAACTAATGGGCTTGCTCTAATCATGCATATCTTTTTAGAGATGTTTAGAATTTGGTAATTTTTCAATTTGTTAAAAAATACATATTATTGTACGATATTATGTTATATAATCAATAGAGAAAATAATAATATAAAAATATAAGTAACATAATCTATTATGTAATTCAGGTTGGCAAGTAGTAAGTGATTGATCATGACAACTAGTATTAGAGTAGCACGAACTCTAATCCACCATTTTCACCTTTTCCTAAGTGTATGTCCAATTGTCATCACTGATGTCCACTAGTACGTAACAACTAATTTCAAAACCAAAGATACTCCAATTCGCCGATCTCTACCAATTACTCTATGATCAAACTATGTTTCTATCTTTCTAGAATCCTAGTTGGATTTCTTGTCTCTTTCGCACGATGCTTGCACGCCTCCACTGCCTCCGTTATTGGGCCAAATTTCCTCTTATTTTGGGCTATGTCGTCGGCCCGCTCTGACCATTTCTTTTACACTCTTTTACAACGAATCCTAACCCTAAATCTATTATTGTCTAATTGGTGCCGCCGCTCTCCATTAGTACGTAACAACTAATTTCAAAACCCTAAATTCCATCTCTGATATGCCATCGCCGAGCTCCATCGACAACATCTCCATCAACCTAGGATTTACCGTCATTCATCTCCATCAAATACATATTATTGTACGATATTATGTTATATAATCAATAGAGAAAATAATAATATAAAAATATAAGTAACATAATCTATTATGCAATTGAGGTTGGCAAATAGTAAGTGATTGATCATGACAACTAGTATCAGAGTAACACGGACTCTAATCCACCATTTTCACCTTTTCCTAAGCGTATGTCCAATTGCCATCACCGATGTCCACTAGTACGTAACAACTAATTTCAAAACCTTAGATTTCCATCTCCAATTCGCCGATCTCTACCAATACATAGCATCTAATTTCAAAATCTCTTATCTCCATTGATCTACGATATTTCACCATTGATCTCCATCAACACATATATAGCAACTAATTTCAAAGTCTTTTTAATCTTCTACAAACCTTGATTTGCCATCGCTTTTTTAAATATGTGCAATTACTCTATGCTCAAACTATGCTTCTATCTCCCTAGAATCCTAGTTCGATTTCTTCTCTATTTCGCACGATGCTTGCACGCCTCCACTACCTCCGTTATTGGGCCGAATTTCCTCTTATTTTGGGCCATGTCGTCGGCCCGCTCTGACCATTTCTTTTACACTCTTTTACAACGAATCCCAACCCTAAACCTATTATTGTCCAATCGTTGCCGCCGCTCTCCATTAGTACGTAACAACTATTCTCAAAACCCTAGATTCCATCTCTAATCTACCATCGTCGAGCTCCATCGATAACATCTCCATCAACCTAGGATTTATCGTCATTGATCTCCGTCGACACATAGCAACAAAACTCAAAGTCCCTGATCTTCATTGGTCTTCTTTCCGCCATCGCCGATTTCCATCTATACGAAGCATCTAATTTCAAAATCAACCTGTGATCTTGATTTGCGATTCACCATCGTTAATCACCACAAACTCTCAACACCTCTGTTCGCCATCAGCATCAATCGGTACGTGACTAATCTAGTTATATATTTAAAGCTATCATTTTATCCACTATTAGTTTTCAATCTTCACCCATGAGTTATGAGTTTTTGCAATTTTGAATGGAGAATTATATTGATTAGAACTTTGAACTAAATATTTTGTACTAATTTTTTGAAAATCTAGTAAATTGATAAATCAGATCTAATATACTTATAAAAAACATACATCTTGAACTTAGATTAAATCAAATTATTCTAACTATAACCCCACCCACTTGTTTAATTCGTTGTAATTCGCTCCACTTGCTTAGCTTGGTTCTTCAATTCAATTTACTTTTTTTAATACTACTGACTCTGTTAGAATGTAGTAATTCTTAAACTGGTTATTATCGATTATCAATTCACTCAAAAGGCTCCATTTGTTAAGCAAAACTTTGCTCAGTTTAGTCTTTGCTATAAGTAACATATGACTAAAATGGGTAAAATTTTGCATAATTAAATATCCATTTTGGGTGAATTGATTGTTAAGGATAGATTTGAAAATTATATATGGAACAATCGGAACTATTTTCAGTATTAACTCTAAATAAATAGTTACGGACATATTTGGAAAATTATAAAATAATTAGATCATTTTAAGTATTAACTCTATATTATTAATTGTTACTATACTAATTGTTATTATGTTTGTGCAGCTAAATTTTGGTCTTGCTACTATTTGGTATTGTTAATTGTAATCCACAACTTTCAAAATTGTTAATTTAGTATCTTAACTATTCAATTTTTATCAATTTTGGTCATTGCGGTCAAATTACCGGCCAAATGGCCTTTGCATCCACCGCAAGCGATGCCGGTGACGACCACATTTTACCTTTTCCCGTTAGATTTGACCGAAATGATCAAAATTGATAAAATTTGAATAGTTAAGATACTAAATTAACAGTTTTAAAAGTCGTGAATTGCAATTAACAAGACTTCAATGGTCGCGGGACCAAAATGACAATTTACTCAATTGCTAAATAATTATTGAATTGTATAATCCAAAATGCTTGTCACTAAACAGTAAATTTACATTTTTACCCTCACTCATCTCTTTCTGAAAAATTTTCTCAGTTTCTTGACAAAGGACAAAATGGTAAGAAGATGCTTCATCCGCTGCTCCCGTCATGCCGACCCAAACCACAGCTTATTTCTTCTCCATCACATGACTCGAGAAGACTACGAAAGATTAGACCTTAATCCTCGGCAAGATTTGGCTTCGCCGTTAACCGCATTGGCCTTCTTCTCCGCCGCACTCGACCTGTACCGCGATGAATTGGGTGCATTCGCCGACGAAATCGCTCGAACCGCAGCGATGATGGCTTTCTCCGACGCGCAAAACGGCAATTGGCGGCACGGAATGCTCGTTATAATGGTCATAGAAACCGTTCCCGGCCCGGACGTACAATACTGGCGATGGAAGACACCAATTTAGCGGTTTCCGGCGGTACGGATCGGCCTCCTCCGACTGCCGGCATCGGCGTGGAACTCACTGATTTTAACGGTAACAATGATAGTAGGAACTAACCTCCCCCATATTTACATTCTTGTTTGTAACATTATTATCTTTTTGAAAACATCTTTTAGTTTTCGTTGACATGATATATGACTCTCTTCAAAATCTAAGTTATCGATTCAAAAGTTTAAACATACAATTTAAATTATATAAACTTGGTGTGAAGATGTCCTTTGTGATCTACTTGTGGCAGCCCGAATTGGTAGGTTGGTGTGTGGTAATGATCCTTATCTTGTTGAAGCAATGGCAGTAAAGGACGCTTTGGTCTGGTTAAAGGAACGTGCTATTAATAATGTTATGCTTGAAATTGATTGTTTAAATTGTTGTGTTGCTTTTAATTCGCTATCGTTAGATCTTTCTTATGTGGATTTAGTTGTTAAGCAATGACGTGTGATGCTAAAGGCATCGAGAACGTGTATGTTCACCATGTCAAAAGTTAGCACCAGCGACTAGTTCAACGTACGTCTTGAATTGGGTTGTGGGAGTCTTCCACACCTAGCCTGTTTGTATTTCTCACTTGATTCCTACTTAATATATTCGCATTTTGTGTCAAAAAAAAAACTTGGTCTAAAATTATTCAAATATTATATTTTTAATTGTATAAATATAATTAAGATTAATTGATATGTTGCTTCAACGTAACTCAATAATACTCAATTGATATTAGTAATTTTTTACATTTTATGAAAATGGAGATGGAGCCTACTTGGGACAAAATAATTGAAAAACTAGACTGCAGAAGACGGCTTGGACCCAACATACTGTAAAGGCATTAGACCAAAATCTTATTGCACTTTTTGGTCGGTGACTTTTTTTTTTTTTTTGTTTAGAATTTCACCCACTCACAGTGTTGCTTTTTTTACTTGAAAGAGAGGAGAGATTTTATTTTTTTAAAGTTTTTTTTTTTTAATTTTATTTTAGTTATAACACTGTTGCAAAAATTGGCCAAGGAAACTATCTAGGCGCTTCTATGCCAAAGTAAATTACTTCCTAAACAACCGTTTAAGCGCCCGGCTTCACCGAGTTGGAGGCGAACTCGGCTGAGTCAGCCTTGCTAATTTTTTTAATTATATATAATATATGACATACAGCCACACTTGTGCACTATTATATAAACCACGACCATAAAATAAAATAATAAAATAGAATATTTATCATTGCGAATTTTCATAAATTCGTGAAAGTGACCTCACATCAGCAAATTTCCCCTTTTTTTTTCTGATAAAAATATTTAATGTTGTTTATTTGTCTTTTGTTTCTTTTAATTTTCCCAAAAAAGAAGAAGATCAGAAGAAGGCATTCTCCATTGCAGAAGGTGAAATCCTTGACGTACACTAAAGAAATCTTATGATTAACTGTACTTTTGATCATTGAAATAAGTAAAAATAAGGCTTAAATTTTGCATGATTCATTCTTAAAATTAAAAAGACTAATTTCATAGCAATAACATGATTTATCCAGTACAGTCTCGGTAAGATTTATCTAGTGCATATTCTCGAATTTCCATTATTTTTTAATAGACTAATTTGACTATTTAATTTATGTCTCTTAAAAATAAAAAATGCAATTAACTCAAAATATAATAATAATAAAACATTTAATAAGCATTTGATATTTCACCGTTTAATTAATTAATACACCAATGTCAAGAAAAAATCAACTAACTCTTGAATAAAAATAAAGAAAATCACATTCTTGATATCTCAATCATTCATGAATTATAAATCTAGTTCGTCTCTTTCGAATTGAATTGTACAAATTTAGTTCTTTAATTATTAAACAAGTTATAAATTCAGTCTCTAATTAATTGATTGAGACATAAAACTCCATTTGTATTTTATGTGAGAATAGATAATAAATTGAAAGTTGCAAATATACCATCATAAAGCCCTGGTTACAAATAAAATTTGATGTCTCAATCAATCGATGAACTAAAATTATATTTTGTTTAACAATTAAATATCCAAATTATAATTCAAAAATAACTAAGCGACCAAAAACTTATTTTTTCTAAAACAAATATAACAATACTCAAGACCCCAAAGTAGTGGTCTGGTGGATTGGTTGTCAGTCGTCACACTTAAAACTTATTTTCAACAGCAAAGTTTAGAGGTTCAAACCCTTCCACATATAATTTGGAGCTGAGCTTCCTAAACTTACTTGGGGGGCGGGGGGAGCGGAATTTTGTGCAACCGACACAATCACGAATTGGGCTCCCTAAACTACTTGGACTAGGGTTGAGGAGCGGGATTCTGTGCAAGTGATGAAGTGCACAATTCCTTATGGGCCTAAGGACTAAGAACGTGCAGTGTTCATAGGATATACGACTTAGTCCGAAAAATAATATAAGAATATTCAATATCGTTACATCATCACCAGATTTTTTTCACATTAAATGATAATTAGTTAAGCTTTTATGATGAACTGCAAAGTTTTGTGGCTCTCAACCTCTGTATAATTAAATGTATTTTGAAAAAACTTGCACTATATATCTATCTAAATTGAAAGCTCTCTTTACAGAGGGGTAGTGAATAGATTACTGCAAAGTTCTCAGAACATTGAATTTGGGTGCTTTCGTAAGAGCCTCGATTGCATTAATGAAGGCAAGAGACAGTCCATGATACTGTCATTCTTAGCAGCTGTCAATGTATAGTATAGTATATGCACACACCAAACTATAAGTATGAAACTATGAATCATTTACTTCTTTGTCTTATTCCTTGTACAATATACAATGTGGCCTTTTATTCATCATACATTACATTTACCAGTTTTATAATATCGTAAGTTATAATATCGTGTGTTTTATAAAATTACACGTTGTGCTCGGTCAGATGTAAATAGGAGGAAGAGTACTATGCAACTCTACAGAGCATAAAGTGCACTTACGGTATTGAAATTTATGACATTGTAAAAATTTTCTATATATATATGAAAATTTTACAATGCTTTATACTATAACGTCAGTTTCCAAAAATAAAAAGTGAATGTATTTTAATTATCACATCAATTGAATTGTAAAAGAAAAACGGACGGAGAGAAAGACCCTGTAAATTTACAAAAAAAGAAAAAGAAAAACAAAAAGAAAAGAAAGGAAAAGAAAAGTAACGAGTGACAAAAACGTATCTTTGTAGGAAATAACATGTGACAAAAAGTAACATACCACAATGGCACAAAAATGTCATTCAATTTTCTTTCTTTTTTCTTTTTTACCTGTTGGCATTAAAAAGCATTGTAGAAGTTTAATAGAAAAAATGTTGTACTTTTTTCGACGCGTATAAATAATGCCAAATAAAAGTGTCAATAATACGTTTCATTTCTCTTAAATTACTTTTCAATACTGGTTTAAGAGCATGACTTATGTAATTCCTTTTTGAACACGCTAATGAGCTAATTCGACAACTGTCTCAAATCATTTTAAATTCTGACAACTGTTTTGTAATGGGATCGGAGCAACAAATATTAAAAGAATTTCTCATATAAAGTTTGATAATTAATGTAAACTTAACTTATTATGCCAAGAAAAACACATATATTAATCAATTAATCACAATAATATCTCTTAACAAGTGATTATAAATATAAATATATATGTTCCTTGAATCCTTGCAAATGGTGTGAAATCATACAATAATGTCAAATAAATGAGTAAAACCATTTCATTTTTCTTGAATTACTTTTCAATACCGGTTTAAGAGCATGATTTCTGTAATTTCTTTTTGAGCACACTAGTGAGATAAGGCGACAGCTGTCTCAAATCATGCATTTTAAATTCTGACAACTGTCTCAAATCATTTTAAATTCTAACAACTGTTTTGTAATTGGAGTAACAAGTACGGAGTATTAAAAGAGTTTATTAAATAAAGTTTGATAATTGTTGTAATCTAGCAAAAAAAAAAAGTTAATGCCAACTATTATGCAGTATGATGACACCTCTCTTATCATTCTAAATTGGTGGTTAAATGGTTGAACCCCAGTGGTAGGGATATTGATTCTTTGGACTAAAAAATATTGAGAAAGTATACAACATATACTACATTGTAAGGAATCATAAATATTTATTAAAAAAAAAAGTCAATATGCCAAGAAAAATGCATATACTAATTAATCACAAAAATATCTCGTATAAAGTGATTATAAACATTAATGTATTCCTTGAATCCTTACAAATGATGTGAAAAAAAGATTGTTATATATAATCCAACTAGTGAAATGAAACAATATTTGTCTTGAATCATTTCAAATTCTAACAACCGTTTCATAATTCAAACAAGAAGTATTACAATTGTTTCTTAAATAAAGTTTGATAATTATTGTAATTCAAAATAAATTTATATATAAAAAATTACAATTATTAATAAATTACGAAAATATCTCATACAAAGTGATTATAAATAGTTAATTGTATTCTTTGAATCCTTGCAAATGATGTGGAAAGCTTATTGTAGTCCAACTAGGTGGATAAGGCAACAATTGCCTTTGAATCATTTCAAATTCCGACAATTGTTTTATAATTCAAACAAGACTTAATTACAATTGTTTCTTAAATACATTAAAGTTTGGCAATTGTTGTAATTCAAAATAATAATATGCCCAAAACAACACAGCTATTAATAAATCACGAAAATATCTTGTACAAAGCGATTACAAATATTAATGTATTCCTTAAATCCTTGCAAATAATATGAAAAGATTGTTATAGTCAAACTAGGTATTATATGAAGCAACAATTGTCTCGAATCATTTCAAATTTCAACAATCGTCTTATAGTCACATTAATAAGTATTAAAATAATTTTTCAAATAAAATTTGATAATTGATGTAATTCAAAATAAATGAACATTATATTCCAAGTAAAAACACTTCAACTAATAAATCATAACAATATATCAGATCGGGACGTGGGACCCTTGAAATTGAGAATTCAACCTCAGAAGAATAATACGTAGCAAAAATAATTATAAACATTAATATAGTCTTTGAATCCTTGCAAATGATGTGAAAAGATTGTTATAATCCAACTGAGGATATGCTGCTCCTTTGGTGTGATCGTTGACATTTTGCATGTGAAGAGAGAGAGAGAGAGGATCGAGGGTACAAAAGTAAATCCACAGTAGATTAGTCACGTGTTTAAAAAAATAAAGGTAAAAAAATAAAAAGGCGCCAGCGGAATCGTACTTCAACTTATATTAAAAAAATAAATAAAAGCAAAAAATTAAAGATTATTAAATGGTTTAGGGGTCAACGATATGACGTGTGGCGGGACAATCTAACGGTTGTTATCATTCCATAAGAGAGGAAGTGCCGTATCCACCATCCGTATGTATATAGAGAGATCTTCCTTGGTAAAATGGAGGGAAAAATTGACCAAATGTAAAATCTCCTCATTTAATTCTCATAGAGTACACACTCAAACTCCTATCCCTTTCACCAACCTCAACAATGCCACCAATGGCTTTTTTTTTTTTTACTCATTTTGTTATACAATAAAAAAATTTTCAAATTGAGAATATGAAACAAAATAAATCAAAAACCTAAAAAATATTATTTTTAACCTCGTATTTAATAATTGACGCGTTTAGTCCATCAATTTTAATGTATTAAGAAATAATATATTAAGTGCCACAATATTATTAATCTCTTAATCTGTTCAATGCAATGTCAACGCTTCAATTAGTTATCTATATTTTGCAAGAGTATAAACCTCTCGTTGAAATACTAATCTAATTCATACTATATATGCACATTTGTGAATCAATTCTCTCATGTATGGGCTAAAACGTGGCCTCCCCTTCTAGATGCCTCTTGATATTGGATTAGGCTTATTTCGGTTGAGCCAATATCCTATAAGGTACCAACAAATTTTACTCAAACTATAAATCGCTTAACCGTGCAAGTTCAGTGGCACGTCATTAGAAGCGTTAAATGTTCGTCTTATCCATAGCAAATATGTATATTCATTGGTCAGTTCTCTCAAGTATGAGATGGAGCATATATCGATATGCACATTCGTCTAGTAAAGGTACTTTTATTAATCCAAAAGTGCATACCCTTATTAAACTCCATATAAATATATCCTCACGCCTCGTTTATGTCGCTTTCCTCAATTATATGACATCGTCTTTACCATCGTAACCTAAATATATCTACCATCGTTTCTACCATTGTAACATGAGCAGATCTATCAACAATAACGCCTCATTCACGCCGCCTCCCCTCAATTATCTAGCAGTGTCTTTACCATCGTAACCTGAGCATATCTATCAACAACGATGCCTCATTCATGCCACCACCCTCAATTATTCGGTAATGTCTTTACCATCGTAACCTGAGTAGATCTACCATCGTCTCTACCGTCGTAACCTGAGCAGATCTAACAACAGCAATAAAAACATAAGGTATGTTGATTCTTATTCCATCTATGTAATTTTTTTTTTTTTGTTGTTAAATTACCTGTGAAATTTGTTTTGTGATTTGGTTTTTATATCTTTTCTATCTATGTATCCTCCTCCTCCTCTTTGTTATTTTGTGGAACCCTACTTGTTATGAATAAATTCATTATTGATTAATGAACAGGGGTTATATATATGCAAAAACTTGTTTGAGACCATCTTACGAATCTTTATCCATTAGATGGGTCGGATCAATATGAAATGTCAATAACACCATAGGGATATATAAATCTTTTACCCATTTTGGTTTTGCGGTATATCGCTAGGGTGTTAAATGTCGATTTTTTTTTTTAGTACTATTGACTATGTTACAATACAGTATCTGTTCTCTTAGATACTAGCTATCTCTCGATAATATATTGGGTCTATTGGGCTGGGCCAGTATCATATATTCTTTATTTCTATCATCAAGTACCAATAAATTTTACTCAAACTATAAATCTCTTATCCGTGCAAATTTGGTGCTATGGCGTTAGAAGCATTAAGTAGAATTGCGTAATCCACCATAGGCCCACTCCAATAAACCCAAAACACTAAAATTGAAATTCTCAACAATTATATTATCGTCTACCAAACAAATGAAACAATAAAATTTAAAATTCTTACTGTATTATCACCTTATTAATTTTCACGGATTACAATTCATTTCCCCTCTAATTCTCTCATTGCAACCAAACCAAATATTAAGATAGTTGCAATGTATTAGGAAGGACTACTCCAACCTTAAAAAGTGGTACAAGAAACTAAATTGGATAGATGAGTACAAAGATAATCACCAAAGCTATTAAAACTAAGGCAATTCTCTCTCTCTCTCTCTCTCTCTCTCATGGACCTTTATCAACCTCATTGACATTGAGAGAAAGTTGCGATGACCACAATCCCAACTTTTTTGTCAAATGCTCTTTAGGTATGAAGCACATCTTTCCCTTCAAAAGTTTAAATTCCACAAAGCATCTTTTTACCACATTTTCACTTGACTTTAGGCTTTAGCACGAGAAGGCATCTTGAGCTAAGAAGTATCATTGACAAAAGAAAACCACTCTCTTCCCTTTTTGTCCCAAAACTATATTACTATATTACTCTGTGTAATTGTAAATTTTTAGTAATTTGTAATAGGTCCAATCAATTTGTGAATAGTTAACTATAAATATATTGTTTTATGTGAAAAACATTTTTAATGGCGAATGTGGTTGGGATGTATTACTATTAGATTTTTAGTATTAGAAAAAAATTTCATCTTTAGAAGGAAATCAATTTTATTTACAATATTGTAATGTGTTAGTGATATATAATAAAATTTGATTGTTTTATTTTATGTTATTGACAAAACACATGATATAACTTTGCCAAACGTACAATGTTGTATTTTACACACGATTTAAGGGTGTGTACCGGAAAAACGGAAGGCAAATCACATGCTCTGTGTGAACGGCTCGACTAACAAGGTATTTACATGAATTGAACTTGTGACGTTTTGGTCCAAAAATTTTATTCTGCTCACTCGATTATCTCTTTTAGGACAAACGTTGTTGTTTTGTTGTAAATTACATTGTTTTCAAGCAAACGGCAATAGTAAAACTGTAAAAGAATAATAATACACAAATTCTTTTTTTATACTCTGATTAATATAACATGTTCTTACCGATTAAAAGAAAAAGTGAGTCGAAAGAGGTATTTTAAAAGATTTGTATTTTTTTTTTTTTAGTATGGTTTACTTGATTAGAAAACATTTACTCCATATTATTTTTTTCTTTAAAAAAAAAAAAGAATTTCTCCCAAGTTGTGTATTTGTGTCAGGGAGCATTGCCTTTTAATGCTTAGCTGGAGTAAGAGGAAGACAGCTGGCGACCTGTACTGGTTGCATCAGTTACAACGTCGCCGTTTCTCCTCGTATATAAAATAATATTATAATATAATTTTTATTTATTTAACCTTAAAATTCCTGTCTTTTTGGATTTTTCTTTGTTTTTACTTTTTTCATTTTACCCCAAAGGGAGGGGGACCAAACTAGTCAGCACTCCACAAATGACAAAGCCCCCACTTTTTTTTGTCATATTGCCCCTTTTACCCCTCTGTTCTAAGTTTATATTTCATGTGTCCTTAGAACAACAATAGAATTTTGGGTGTGAATTTTTCCTTTGGGTGAAGGGGAAAGTGTGTATTTGAGGTGGAGGGAAGAGAGTATAAAAATTGATTTTAAGAATTGATTTTTTGTGAGACACATATGTGCTATACATTTTAGTAATTATTGATACACATATGTATGATAATTTAGTTCCATAATTTAATATATATCGCATTAAAAAAATACTTTACATGTAATATTATGGACAATTATATTTTTAAAAAATAAATAAATAAAATACTAGCGTCGCTGGTTCAATTAATTCACCTTCTAATCCAAGTGACACAATAGCTTCTGGTAGCTTGTCAGGGGAGTTTGCCGATTCACCTTCAAAACCATGTGACAAAACATCTTCCAGCATGTTAGGAGTATGCCAATTCACCTTCTAATCCATGTGATACAAGAATTTCTAACAGCTTACCAAGGAGTATGCATGAAAATTGTGTAGTGTCTGCTATCATAATTTTACTTTTTTTGGCACTTATATATATAAGACTATCAATTGCATGCCTTTTTGTTATGAAATGAAACGTTATTTTTGCATTATCTCTCCCTTTTGAATGTTTTTTTACTGAATAATTCTCATTTATGCTTTATCTGTTTGTCCATTTTGAATGCTTTTTTACTAAAATAAATATTTGTATTTTGTTGATTTATGTGTAAAACACCATTAGCATATACAAAATTGACAAAGACATCAAGATATAATCCGTGCAACAAAGGTGTGAAATGTAAAATGTGAGTACTGAATAATTGAAATAGTTTTTCACTTATTTTAATTTATTCACACATGATATTTTAAAAAATTACTAAAAAATGATCATAGCAGTATAGCACATCATTTTCAATTCTAAATTTTGTTAACTCCAAACAATACCAAACATGTACCACTATCGCCCCGTTACTGCACGCACATGCTGGACACGTTTTTTTGTCATTATTTTTTCTTTTCCCCTCCCCCTAGCATGTCAAGGAGTATGCCAATTTACCTTCTAATCCATGTGATACAAGAGCTTCCATTAGCCTAGAAAGAGTATGCATGAAAATTGCGTAGTGTCCGTTATCATAATTATATACTTTATTTGACAATTGTACTTTACAAAAACTACTAGATCATTGCTTCTCGGGAAACTATTGCCAACTCATCCACTACTTCAATAGATTCACCTTCTAATTCATGTGACGCAAAAGTTTCCAATAGCCTATCAAGGAGCATGTTGATTTACCTTCTAATCCATGTGACATAACAACTTCTAATAGCATGTCACGGAGTATGCCAATTCACATTATAATCCACGTGATACCGGAGCTTCCAAAGGCTTGGCAAGAGTCTGCATGGAAATTGCATAGTGTCTATTATCATAATATACTTTGTTGGCACTTATGTACAAATGTGACCAGAGATTGCACGCCTCTTCTATTATGGAATGAAGTGTTATTTTCACGTTATCTATCACTTTTGAATCAAATGTGACCAGAGATTGCACGCCTTTTCTATTATGGAATGAAGTGTTATTTTCACGTTATCTCTCACTTTTGAATACTTTTTCCCTGAATAAACCTCCTTTATGTTTTTTATGTCTGCCACTTTTGAATGCTTTGTTGCTAAAATAAATATTTTTATTTTGATGATTCATGTGTAAAACACCATTAGCATGTACATAACTTATGAAGATATCTAGATGCAATGCATGTAAAAGTCAATGTAAAACATAATATTTTTTAACACATAATATATTTTTTTAAAAATGCTAAAACATATCATAACACACATCATTTTCAATTTTAAATTTGTAAAATCCAAACCAAACCAAACATGTACCTTTTCACATTTCTTTCAAGTTTCAACAACTAAAAGAAAGTGACTATAACCAAGTTACCATCATAGCAAGAGAAGAATTCATCAATCCACACCCTTTGAAACATCACCAAGTTAGCCATTCTTCACTCCCAAAAGCCAGTGCGAAGCCCTTTTTAGTAATTTCGCATGGGGAAAACAAAATTCTAAATTGACACACATTCTCGAATTCCCAAACGGTCAAAAGAAGAAAAGAAAAAAATAAAAATCTGATATTCGAATCCGTCATTTGGTATGTTGTTTGAGGGCAAATCCGTCATTTGCGTCGCACTATAAGTATACAGCAGTTCGCTTTCCAACACTCGCTCTACCTCTACCTCTTCCGTACCTGCTAGTGTACAAAACCCAAAGAACACCGCCCTCTCTCTCTCTCTCTCCGTCGCGGTTTCATCTCCGGCGAGGCTATCGCCGCCGATTAATCGGTTCCGGTCATCATAGAGCCGGCGAGAAACATCACCTTGAGGGAGTAGGTTAATGGCGGACGAGCATCTCTCCTAGTCGCCGTATTTCCGACTATGATTTAGGGGAGATTACTCCGCAATTTCACCGGCACCGATTGGCGTTCTTCGTGCCGGAGACGGCGATGCTCGTGGAGTGTGTGCGTGAACGGCACTGTTTGGTTCAATCGGCGATTGCTCTAAAAAGGAGGGAGTTTTAAAACGGGACTGTGACTGAACGCCGTCGTATTAGTAGAGTTTGACTGATTTAACCTCGAAACTGGAGAAAAGAGCGCAAAGGCGGCCAGCAGGGACACACAGGGAATAAAGGAGTAAAACGTTTGGTGTATATGGGGAGGCTAGCGTTGGGGCTGGCGGCGGGATGTGCCTCGGTTGCTTGCGTGGCGGCGACGGCCATGGTGGTTAGGCGGGCGCGGTCGTGGATGAAGTGGTGGAAGGTGTTGGATGTGCTGGAGGAGCTGGAGAAGGGGTGTGCTACCCCTGTTGCGCGGTTGCGGCAGGTTGTCGATGCCATGGCGGTCGAGATGCACGCCGGCCTCGCCTCTGAAGGTGGGAGCAAGCTCAAGATGTTGCTCACACATGTCGATAATCTTCCGAATGGGTATGTGCGGATACATTTACATATATGGACGCGCATTTCACTTGTTTTTCGGTTATATGTGTTTCGTTGCGATGGCTATACCTTTCTCTAATGTAGAATGATAGAATCATCTCAGATAGGGTAATCTGTTTGTGTATGACTGTAATTAGTCATTTCTTTATTTTTGTGTCTCTTCATTGGTGAGTTGATGTGATTCCTACTTGTATTGATCCAGATTCAGTCAATCTGAACCCTTTCTCAGCTAATTCATTTGCTTGGTTTTGAAATCTGCCTTTGACTTTGGTAATTCTCTTAAATGTTGATTCAGATTGAGCTTTGCAGCCTGATTTGTTTACAGAGGAATGCTATTCAATTTATTCACTGAACAGAAGATTTCAGGCTTACTATTCTTCAAAATGAAATTTTCTAAACTTAATTTTTTTGAGTAATTTCTTGTCATTTTAGATGTTGACTACACATTTATTACTGTGACTGTTATGGAACGGCACATTGAAGGTTGAGAAGATGAGTGGATTTTTGGTTAAAATTTTTAATCCCATTAGTCTGTTTAGATTGATTGTACTGTGGTGCTTTGCTTTAGCTTGTTACTCTGTTCATTTTTTTGACTCAACCTCAATAGTTGTATACATATGTGTGGTAAGGATTTGTAAATTGAATGTTTTTATGCCAGTTGAATTCATATATGGATAAAAAAACTTTACTAAGTATGGCACATGGATTTCAAATGAGAAAATGAAAGTTGTACATGATTTGTTTCCAACATTTCATCTCTTCTAACTACATATTTTGATTATGATGTTTTCTTGGAATGACATGTTTTCTTTGTTCTTGACAAACTGATATTTTAAGTTATACAGGAGCGAGAAGGGGACATATTATGCTTTACATCTTGGAGGTACAAATTTTCGGGTTTTACGAGTTCAAGTAGGTGGCGAGAGGTCTATTGTTGTAGATGACGTACACCGACAACCAATTCCTGAATATTTAATGACTGGCACCACTGAGGTGGCTGATTTTGTTGTTTCAATCTTTTGTTGGCTTCTCTATTAACATGATATGATTAGCTGTTCTGGTGGTGAGGAATTGAACCTTTTCCTTATTTTTGCACTTTTATGCTTAATGGCAGGATCTTTTTGATTTTATTGCATCATCACTTAAGGATTTCATTGAGAAGGAAGGTAGTGGCACAGAGCATTTGCAAAACAGGAGAGACCTTGGCTTCACATTCTCTTTTCCTGTCAAACAAATTTCTGTCTCATCGGGCATTTTGATGAAATGGACAAAAGGCTTTACAATTGAAGACATGGTTAGTTGGATGGTTGTTTTGTTTTTGGGTATTATTGGTAGCAAATATTCTATTATGTATATGTATTTATGTGTGAATGTATCCTGAGCTGGCTGCTGGCTTTCCTTGTTAGTGAATGCTTTTTAGCATGACCTTTCATGTTTATTCTGGCCTGGGTTTGTCTGGTTTCTCAACAACATTATATTATATATGTTTATACAATAAGATGGTCGCGTTCCTAGTTTATGGTGTAGATGGGTTTTGAGTCTTTGGGAAAGCTTTTCTTTTACCTGAATCTCTAGAGTGGTACTGATTTTATTGTAGGTATCAGCTCTATTATTGTTTTTTTTTTTTAGTTAAAAAACTTAATTGCTACTTATTTGAATATCTGATTGTCAGGTTCGAAGAAATGTTGCTGAGTGCCTAGAGCAAGCTACTTCTAGAAAAGGCCTGGATGTTCGGGTAGCAGCTCTGGTATGTATAGTCAATTTTTTGTTTTATGTTCTCTTACCAAGTTTACTCTTCATGAGAAATTTAAATATACTCTCCTTTTGATGAAAGAAAACGGTCATACATTATGCATTATGGAGTATATTCAGGGTTAAGATCCATCTCAACCTTTTTGGTCTACAGGGAGTTGAGAACTGGAATAGTTTCCCAAAGAACTCACAACATTTACTAAATTTTTAGAGTACATCAATCATTGTGCCTTAAATTAGCATTTTATGTGATGCATTTGCCATACTACACAGTTTTTCCTTTATATTCTTAAGATCTATGTCAGTTTTGGACTTTTAGTAATTTAGGGTATTTGGTAAGTTCAGCTTTTTAGAAGAATTTATTGTCAGCTTTGTCTGTTTTTCACAATGAACAGATAAATGATACAGTGGGAACACTGGCTCTCGGACACTATAACGATGAGGACACTGTTGCAGCTGTCATAATTGGTACAGGTACAAATGCTTGTTATGTGGAGCGAGCAGAGGCAATTATAAAATGTCAAGGCCTTTTAACTACGTCTGGAAGCATGGTATATGTCTCATTTTCATATCGTTCTTGTGATAGATAATATTTGCGAAAGCTGCTGTTTACATGTATTTCTGCTCCGTGGTATTTAGGTTGTCAATATAGAATGGGGAAACTTCTGGTCATCTCATTTACCAAGAACATCATATGATATCGAACTAGATGTCAACAGCCCAAACCCTAACGATCAGGTAGAATTTGGTACCTCTTAAAACTGTCATTAACATCTTTTTCAGTGCATTATACCTTTTCGATCTTGTTGCAGGGCTTCGAGAAAATGATATCAGGAATGTATTTAGGGGACATTGTGAGAAGAGTACTTCTTAGAATGTCACAGGAATCCAATGTTTTTGGACCTGTATCTTCTAAACTTGCAACGCCATTCTCTCTAAGGTATATTCTATTTTCAATGCTCGTTTCCCATGCATAAGATATTCTAGGGAAGGGAAGATATTGGATTGACCATCTCGTGCACTCCTGCACCCCTAAGTGCATCTTGATGGCGTTTTTAATGCAATTCGCAACGAGAATTGGCTTCTTTTTTTTTTGTTATATCTACATTGCTGAGTCATCTTGATGTTTTCTTCCTTGTTTAACCTCAGGACGCCGCAGATGGCAGCTATGCACGAGGATGACTCACCCGACTTAAGTGAAGTGGGAAGAATTCTACGAGAAACTCTCGAGGTAAACTAGCATTGCCACAAGCACTTAAACACAACACATTACCCCATCAACATTTAGCCTACCTAAGCTTCCTTGCATTTCACCCCACAGATACCAGACACCACTCTTCCCGTCCGGAAGGTTGTGGTGGAAGTATGCGACGTGGTGACCCGACGAGCTGCCAGGATGGCAGCCGCGGGCATCGTAGGAATACTAAAGAAGATCGGCCGCGATGGCACCAGCGGCATATCTAGCGGGAAACAAAGAGGCGCGAAGCCAAGTAGGATGAAAAGAACAGTGGTGGCCATTGAAGGAGGTTTGTATACAAGCTACAATTTATTCAGGGAATACCTGAACGAAGCAGTAACAGAGATTCTGGGCGAGGAAATATCGTCTTATGTTACTCTTCGGGTAATGGAAGATGGATCAGGCATTGGGGCAGCTCTTCTTGCTGCTGCGCACTCGGGCTCCAGTGTGGATACAGTACAGTTGGGATGAATATAAACCATATATATAAGAATATATATATATATAAGCGCATATACAGATAGAGCTCTGTAAATGGGGGTAGAAGTAATTTTTTAAAAATATATATATATATATATATTTATATATATATTTTCGATCCATCAAAATATGTGAAAAGGGAAGGTTGTGCATATGTTATCTTGGAATGCTTCTCATTCAATGAAATTTGTTCATTTGTTTATTATTATTTTGATTGATTAATTGCTTCTCGGATTTTTGTTGATCGACATTACTATTCGAAAACCTTTTCAAATGAAAGATATTTGAGTTACTTATGTTGTAGGACAGGTGTCATGATTCATGAATGAGACAGCCATCAGATTAAGATTAAGGTTGAATTATTAGTCTCGTTACGTAGAATGTGAGTATAATGCAGATTTCTTATTTTAAAATTGAAAAATGTTTTCTTAGCAATAAAATCATGGGAAAATGGTTAAATAGGTTATCAACTTTACATAAGTGAAATTAGGTCCTTGAATTTTTGAAAAGTGTAATTAAACTCATGAACATGTTATTTTTATGCATTGAAGTCTTAAAATCGATGAATGACTTACAATAGCAAATTATTAGGATTCCGACGATACTCCGAAAACTTTGACGATTGATAATGGTCACCGGTTGCCTTTGAAGAAGGCGACCCTTCTTCATCACCTTGTCATCGGAGATGGTGATCACTGGTCGCCTCTCCACAGGAGAAAGGGACATGCTAGTTGCTATTTTTTTTGTCTAGTTGTTATCAACAACAACAGTTGCAGCTAGTGACAATCGACGATGACCTCATACCAATAAATTGGACTTATTTGATTGGTTTTAATAAGTTGAAGTGTTTAACTGCACTTTTTAATAGTTTAGGGATCTAATTGCACTTTTGTGTAAAGTTGAAGGACCTATTTCATCATTTTGTCTTAAATTATTTATATTAATTAACTAATTGTGAATTAATTGACCCAAATAAATATTAAAAGGTGAAAGAAATCAAATAGTGAATGTAGCATACTATGAAAATGCCTAATTTAGAAAATTTAGAAGATATTTTACACCACTAAGCCAAAAACAATAATGTATTTACAGCTCAAATTTGATATTTTTAGAGTATCCGGAAAAATTATGCCAAAAAGGAAAAGGGAAAGGGAAGCAAAGTACGCATAGGTTGGAGAACTAGCCGTTGCGGTCCTCAACGTTCGAAATTTTTTTGAATTTTTAAAGCGGCGGCATATCATGGCAGCTTTTAATAACCCATCTGAGTCCCTTCGAACCCTAAGCAAACACTCTTCCGGCAGATAATCTCTCTCTCTCTCCCTCTCTCTTTCTCTCTCTCTCTGATTCTCTACCGGAAGAGTATTTCTCTCTATCGCGATCATCAAGCATTTGTGTAGCAATGGCGGCGGCAAATACCAACCCTAACAGTCTCCCCGTGATGCCGTCACCGAAGAAGCCACTGCCTCCAGCTAAGACCGTCGACACTCAGTCCGTTCTCAAAAGGTCAAGCGTCTCTCTCCTAATCTTCATGAATTCGATCTTATTAGTTTGGATTTGGTATTCTCATTCTTAATTGGTTCTGATCTCGCGATAGGTTAAAAGGATCTGAGTTTTTTCTGGAACTATTCTCTAATTAGTTTCGGTTTGGTCTTTTGACTTTTAATTGATTCTGATCTAGCAATAGGTTAAAAGGATCTGAGTTATTTCTGGAACTTTTCTCTGATTGAAGGCTCTCTTCTGTTCTCTTGAAAGTTGAAGCATTATGAATCTCAGGCTAACAATTTCTCTTACTCTGATTTATGAATATTTTGTTTTAAATCTGATTGCAGTGTTTTTGTTTGTTTATCAACAGGTTGCAATCTGAACTGATGGCTTTGATGGTGAGAAATTTGGTTTCCCTTGAGGCTGTGATGATCTGTATTCTCTTTATTCTTCCTCATTAGAATGAATTTGACTGTATATCTTTACTCTTCCAGATGAGTGGTGATTCTGGAATCTCAGCATTCCCTGAAGAAGACAACATATTTTGCTGGAAAGGGACAATCACTGGTAGCAAAGATACTGTTTTTGAAGGAACAGAATACAAGCTCTCCCTTGCCTTCCCGAACGAGTATCCATTCAAACCCCCCACTGTGAAATTTGAGACTGCTTGTTTTCATCCCAATGTTGATGTGTTTGGGAACATATGTTTGGACATTCTTCAGGTTACTGCTCAGCTTCTTTTAATCAATCAGGGTTCATCCCAATGTTGATGTGTTTGGGAACATATGTTTGGTAAGATGCAGTCTGACATGTGTAATTTTACAGGACAAATGGTCATCTGCATATGATGTCAGGACTATACTAATCTCAATCCAGAGTTTGCTTGGAGGTAGATTCTACGCGCTTTATATTCCCATTTTTACTGAACCCGCAATCTATTGTCACCTCTGGTACTTAACTTTCCCATTCCATTGTTTTGATCTTATGATTCAGAGCCAAACATCAGCTCGCCTCTCAATTCTCAAGCGGCAGCGCTATGGAGCAATCAAGAAGGTAACATATAGATTCGGCTGGTGTGTTTATGTTGGGTATTTTTTTTGCATAGTGTCTGAACAGTGAGCAATTTGCTTCTCTGCAGAGTACAGAAAGATGGTTGAGAAGCTATTCAAGCCCACACTGTAGATTACGAAGTTTAAAGTGCTGCTGCCTGTTGTGCTGAAGAGGAAAAGATCAAGTCATTCTTCATATGATGATAGATTGGAAGAAAAACTATTGCCCCATTGCTTAATAATTATTAGGCTCACTTGAAGCTGTGTACCACCACATATACTATCTTTACCATTGTTTAGTTTAAAACTTTCAATCAGATGAATTCATATGATTTTTTACTCAATATGGTGCATAAGAAGTCGAATTTTAGATCCAAAGTTTACACAATTCTTGTTTTTTACTTTTTATTATCATTGCTTTCTGATTATCAGAAACACACTGAAAAATTAACGTAATTGCCCAATTCCTATCGGAGATTTATCCTTCCATCTACTAATTGTTAACCATGGATAGGGGTTCATATTCTCCCAATTACCAATTGTTACACCATACACGGTTTATGCAGCGTTATAAACCCTGAAACAAAAATAATGTAACTTCAGTTAATACATTATGTACGTACTGTTAACAGTTTATGTACACTAAAGTTGACACATAATATGATAGTTACAAGTACATAAATTTGAGTCCAGTATCATTTGCCCCAGCTACGGTTTCAAAGTACCAAACACCACTTGCAAACCAAAATATGAGGTGCATCAATATAAACTCTGGTAGGATTATATAAAATGAAAAAGAGTCCAGTATCATTTGCCCCAGCTACGGTTTCAAAGTACCAAACACCACTTGCAAACCAAAATATGAGGTGCATCAATATAAACTCTGGTAGGATTATATAAAATGAAAAAAAATACTATGTGTACTCTCATTTTCTACTCTTAACTTTTAGTCTCATACACAAAATCTTGAGGTAGAAACTTGCATTAGGATCCACATAAAAAAAAAGTATCTTATCTTGCCGCCACATTATGGAGTAAAATTTAGAAAGTAATAAAAATAACTGAAATCATTGAACTGTGTACAAAGTTCTTAGAAAAATACCTTAAAACAAAAATTCTTATTAACTAAGCACAAGAAAAGAAAAAAAGAGTTCCATCATTAAAAACTACTACGTATTAAATATAACCCCCATTAACTAAGGTAGCATCAGAAATATCAACTCGCAGATCTAGCGAGGCAAAACATGATAGTTCCTTAAGTTGTTCACAAACCCCATGTTGGGATGCACTTTACGCCAATTCTGAGTACTACTCTCAATCATGGGGTTACATCAGGTTTGTCACTTGGAAGATGTCAGCTGTCTCACATTGTACTTTGCCCATTCTTTGTATTTTCCGACAACCCCTAGCAAGCAAACTGTCTGCAAAATAAACAGGCCAGAAATGACAAGTGGTTTAGATTTAAAAATCCATGACCAACATAAAAAGTTCTACTACATGTACTCCCAAATCCTATTCCCTAAATTTTTCTTGTCTGATGTGGTGGTCACTGATAAACTTTTTTCATGTGGATCTCAATACAAATGTCTAGATTGTGTGTGGGAGTACAAATTGCGAGTAGAAAATGAGACAACACAATATTTTCCCCAGCATAAGCACATGTTTTGGCCCACAATTTATTGGAGCTTTATCTACTTCAAGAAGCATAAGTTGGCCATACACTAAAAAGAAAAGGAGTCATTTCCATTTTTGGTCCTACTGTTATTGCGGCATTGCCAATTTTAGTCAACTTCATTAATTTTTGCCACATTACGGCCAGTCTTATTTAGTCCTTGCCACTTTTAGTCCACCATTAAAATTTTTGTCGAATGGTTGTCCAAAACAGGGGTATTTTTTATCTTTTCATGCTTTGGTAATCTCATTGACCCTTTATAGTGGTTTTCCTTACACATTTTCATCTTATGAAGAGGTCTGGCGGAAGCCATGTGAGTCACATTACAAAGCCATAGCTTTCACCATATCTCTTCATTTGATGAAAATGTGTAAGGAAGACCACTACAAAGGGTGAAGGAGATGATCAAAGCATGAAAAGACCAAAATATCCGTATTTTGGATGGTTACTTGACAAAAATTTTAACGGTGGACTAAAAGTGGCAAGAACTAAATAAGACTGGTTATAATGTGGCAAAAATTAATGAAGTGGACTAAAATTGGCAATGCCCCAATAACCGTAGGACCAAAAATGGAAATGACTCAAAAGAAAAGTGTCTTCTAAAGGTAGTTAAGAAGCCAAAAAAAAAATAGATCTCAAGTTGGGGCTCTTCAAAAAAGTCTTTTTAAAAATTCTAATGTTGGGCAAAACAAGCACTATAAATGATATCATACATAGAAGCTCCAAAAGGCACCAAACAAGGACTAAAACAAAGTGATTCAAATCTAAATCATTCTCCACTCTCATCAAGGCACTAGTCAAAAGAGAGATGTCCTACATAGATTTCACAGAATCATTTAAAGAAAAAACCAAATCTTTTTCAACTAGATGTTCGAATTTAGAGTTAGGAACATATCTACTTGACAGGCTAAACTAGCCTACATTTAACTAAAGCATACTTGAAAACAATTCAAGTACTGAATACAAGACAGGTCAACTAAACAACTACTTTGATATGATAGGATGGACGTACACAGCAGCAGTGAAAGACAAAAAACATGCAAGAGGAGAAACTGCTTACCTTGACAATTTGAACTACTATATGCAATTCTGGGTTGCTGAGATCAACTTTGTGAGGTTGAGGGACAGATTTTGCCACTGTGTCGATAATTTTTGATCTATCAATTCCAGTGTTAGCTCGGGCTTCATAAAGTACAGCAAACTACATACATAAATTCATTTAGTTAGAGATTAGAGTGACTTAATCCATTTTAAATATTACGTAACTAAGGTGCAGCACATATCAAGCACAAACTTTTATAAGCTCCTTTATAATAACTCAAAGACCATGTGATTCATCTCCTGAGATATCCTTAGTAGAAACATTAATATCCATTCCATCAACAGAAATACAAATTTCAGTCGTCTGAAATCAAAATGAAAGAATAAATAAAAATTGAAGACCACCTTAAGTGGACTCTCAGTTTCAGAGGGGAAGTATTTCTCAATGAGAGGTTTGATTGTTCTCCCGATTTCCTCATCTGATGCATAGCATGTTGCTTCAATTGGCAGTATTCTTAACATGAACCTGTTTAAAGCCATAACATTCTTAGCCTAAGTAATATTGGTCAAGTACCAAATTCTTCTGTAATTTCCTGATTGAAGAAGTTACCTTGATACATGCTTCTTTGTTGAGGCAAGAGAGGATACCATATGTTGGACAATATCCTTTGGGCTTGGATCTCCATCTCTAACACGCATTTGGATAAAGATAACACCATTGCAACCTGAGTCTAGGTAGCTAAAACGTCTCTGTTCACAAATTAAAAAAATAAATAAATGAATACAATTCTAATGTAAATCTGAGAAATTAAAAAATTGACCAGAATGTGAGCACAGTAGCTGCTTTCTTTACCTTGCTCTTATCTCCCAACTCAGCAAGCTCAGCTTCAATTAGTCTATCAACAGATTTCTCCTCCTTTTTATTAGATGTAGTTGCCGTAGGTGCTGGTTTTACTGTTTCCAGACATTGTTTCTTTGCAGGCGGCTCCACAACTTCATCTTTTTGATTTTCAAGACTTTCTGTTTGCTCTTCCTTACCTTGTATCTTTCCTTGCACCTGCTGCTGACAAGAGACATTATCCTCTTTTTCAGATCCAGATGCTCCATTGGTTGGACAACCACTTCCATCATCACCAGCTTTTTCTGTGTCATCCTTACCGTCATTGTTCTTGACGCTCCCATCACTTGCAGCTTTTTCTTTTTTGTCTTCACTCGTTTGGGTGTGATTTGCATCCTTCTGATCTCCACCATTTGCATTGTCTTCACTTTCCTCTTCAGCTTCTTCATCACTACTAGAAGAATCAGAATAGTTGAACACAATTTTCTTATTTAAAGATTGTTTTACTGGTTTTGTATCGTCCTCATTTGTTTGTGTCCCATGCACCAGCTCTTCATAAAACTACAACAGGAAAAAAAAAATTAAAAAGAAAAATAAGAAATTGCATCAACCTGAAAATTCAAGAAGCCTTTTCTTCTAATATCACATATGGAGTAATTAGCATGGCAAAATACAAAAGAGAAACAAGATTCCCGAATGTCTAACAACAAATATGAATTTGTTAATACAATATTATGGAGTCCAAGTCTACAATTCCACCCACTGAACTGAACATCCAATCAGAACAAGAACCAATGCAGGCCAATGTAATGTCGGCAAATTATTCTGTGGACTCGGGTCCAACTTGCAAGGTTGGCCCGGGTCCAAAATTCACAATTTACATAATCAATGTTCACAATTTATATATTGAATGTTCACAATTTATATACATTCAATATGTAAATTGTGAACATTGTGATGGGTCCACTTTGCAAGGTGGACCAGGTACATGGTATAACTATAGTGTAATGTCTATGCAGGAGCATAAATGTAGGAAGGGGGGGATAGTTTATTTTCCTTGTGCCTAGGCCTAAATGTACAACTAACCAAGGTTAACCTAACTACACAAAGAAAAGTAAATTTCTTTTTTTTTTTTATGATACCAAATTGGTTTTAGTTTAGCAAAAATAAGCTCTACAAAAGGATAGCTTTTCCAACTATTAATTTCTCAGATTGAAAACACATACAGAGTCAATAACATTAACAGCTTCATGAGAGGCTTGGCGCTCCCTCCCTCCATCGCAGGTTATATAAAACCCCTGCACTCCAGGCCGTAACGCCTTCCTCACTGGTCTCTATTTTATGAAGAAAAAAAAATCAAAATTAGCTGCAAGTAACATATGTATATGCATACAAAGCTATATACAAAGATAGAGAGAGGAATTACGTTGTGAGGAAGATAGCGTTGCCTGCTCCTCTTGTTCGCTTTTGATTTGTTGTTCTCAGTCGCCATGGATGAAAGCTCGAGGAAGAGTGAAGCAGTTTGAAGATGGGGGTTTCGAGTTTCATTGCGGCTTTTATTGTTATAATGTGGGCCAAGGAGTTTCGGCCCAATATTAAGGCCCAACAAGGAAGCGGTTATATCCACGTTGATATATAACTAGAATTGTGAACTCCACTTGCCCTAATTCCCTCCAATTTCTCTCCCAAAATCCCGCCGATTGCCGCCGGCGCTCGGTTCTCCGTTCCGACGGCGTTTTCTCAGGCGAATTTCACGCTCTCAGAACTGGAAACTTATGTACGTAACTTCGTCGTTAATGTGTGAACTCTTCTCAATCTCTGTTCATCTTCTATGATGTCTAACTGCAATTGAAAATCTGAAATTATGGAGCTTATTGCTTCTGGTTTCTAAAATTTCTCTGCCTAAACCTTGATGAAGAATCATATGAGCTCATAACTTTGATGAATGATCTTTCTGATAAAGTTACAAGTTTTGTTGTCTCTATAGTGCTTTACGATCTTGGTATTCTGTTTGAACAGTTTCCTCCTACCAATCATCTGGAATATTCCTGGACATTTTTATTTATGCAGAATGGTGTGGCAAATATGTGCAGCATTCACTTTCTATCTTGGTTTTCTATGTCAATTTAGTTTGCTGAAATTAAGATTGTTTTATGTTCTTGTTTTCAATTAATGCTTTTAGATCAATGCAGTTGGTACTGGAGTGGTTGCGCTATGTGTTGTGAAAGTTTGCTCTGAAGAGTAACATGATTGTAAATTTTGTTGCAGAAACTTCTGGAGGTTGAGAAAGGGAAGTTCACAAGAACATAGGCATGGATAGAGAAGAACTGATTTTAGGGAGGGAAAATCGAATTGATGATGTCAGATGGCTTTGCTCGCTAACCGATTCTGAACTTGTGAGTCTTTCCAATTTCTGTTTTCTCAGGGTGCTTTATTCACTTTGAATGTGCAAACTGTATGCGTTCTTGAAATGCAACACTGATGTGTTCTGGTTTTTTAATTGCTAGGATTTTTTGATTAGTTTGAAAGTGTTGATCATACAAAATGCAAAGAAAATTGGTAATGAAGCTTTGGCCAAGAAGTTTGATTTGAAGTTTCTCCGTGCTCTCAGTATGTCTTATCTCATTTTATACTTATAGTATGCTGAAGTTCCTTAATTTATCTGAATATATGAAACTTTTCATTTGCTGCCCTGGACAACACCGGCCTTCACTTGTGAAAAGTGAACACTGTTGTTGATGCTTTGTGATTCTTTGTTCACAAGAAGCTGTGTTTTAGGATGCAAAATTCATTCTTATTCAAGCTGTGTGATTTACTTGCATGAACAGAAGATTACAAATTTTGGGGCTCAGTACTCTTTTGTTATATACTTATATTCAATATATGAATGTAGCATTGCAAATTTAACCTTTTTCGTATCTATGTTGTAAATTGTCCATCTTTCATACAGGTTTTATTTTGATGAACAAACTTAATGGACAACTCAAAGACATATCAACCACTCTCAGTTCTAGTAGATCTTCGTTGCCCTTGGATGAATGTAACTTGTTGAAGTTTGATCTCGATGAAAGTTTCGATAGCTTAAGTATTGAAGAGTTGAGCGCCTACGTTTGCAGCGATAGGAGGAAGAGAGTCAAGTCCATGTAAGTTATCTGCCTTTTGCTGGTGCACTTCAAGGTTTTACTAGAACTTCAACATTCTAACTTATATGAAGTTTTCTTGTTTCTTCAAACACCCTTTTTCTTGCTGAATTCTGCCCTACTTTATCAAACAAAAAGTTTCCTGGTCAATTTTTTGCTATAATATGAGAAGATTGGATTTTCTACTGTGGTACTGATAGTACTAAATACAACTTTTGTTATATTAGGTACTATATTAATACTGATGTCAATAATACTCGGTACAATTAGGGATGAGCATTGTTGTAATTTGGTATTATTGACACCATAGAAAAATCCAAGAATATGTTTAGGGAATTACGAACATTTGAAGTCTACTAAAATCTAGTGAATTAGTGTAAAGTTGAATAGTTTTTCCCAAATTCCTCACCATCGATAATACTATGCTACAGGTTGTTTGAAGACAGCCCTCCAAGTCAGAAGCAGAGAACTGAGAGCTAAACTTCAAGGATTGTTGCACAGGCGTAGAAGGATTTTTCAAGAAATGTTAATTGTAGAAAATATTTATTTTTGTAACCCACTATTTTTTTGATTGAATAACACTATGTCAGCGACTACAAATTTGAATGCAAGAGCAATTTTTTTTCTTAGAAACTGGACAAAATAGTCATTTTCATTGAGGTAAAAATGTTTCTGTGCCCATCAACCATGAGACAAGGCCAACCTGATACAAAAATTATGTAACACATTCTTTACTTCTATACATATAAACAAATAACCTGATAATTACTGATACAAGGACCAGGGTATAACTTGCCCAACTCAATCATTATTGTGTGGACCATAGTTCACAAAATTATGTAGATCATACTATCAAATAATGTACATTCAATACACAAATAATGTATTTTTGTTATGATCCACACAACACTATGTAGTCCATGATCCACACAATAATTTGCCTTTAGCAAACTCACCTGAATGAAAACCACATGCAAAGAAAAAGCTTTCAGATTGTGCACCACCAACAGGGAGATAATGAGGAGCCAAATTTGCAACAGCCATCTCATAATATCAAGAAGGCTGGAAAGCTAAACTTATTATCAGTGGGATATCAAATGATTCAGAGATCTAGCAATAAAGCAAACTCTAATTCTTGAAGCCAAACTGTTCATGGAAACTGGCCTCAACATTCATACATTACCCACAAAATATGCACCTCAATAGAGAGTATAAACACTGATGTTTCTAATCTTCAGAACACTACACCATAAAGTGTTAAATGTGGAGATCAAATAAGGAGACTGCATTTCTTTAACAAAAAATAAAATACATTCCTACCCTTTACTTCATAGAACTAACTGACCTAATAAACATGCTACAGAAAAGAGATGTCTTAGATCACCATTTTTACACCTGTAGATAAAACTATGCAGAAAAGAAAATAATACTCAATCAGCAAAGGGAAAAAAATAAGATCTTAATGGGAAATGTTAAATACAGAGTATGACGAAAGTTAACACCATATAAATTAGAGAGAACAAAAGAAGCAGATGAATGCTTGGCCAATTCTTGTATACGAAGTATTTAACAGTTTCACCTTCAAATGTTTCCCAGTTAATCCAGTTGTAGCACTGAAGTAGAATAAATTGACAGACACACTGGGAAAAAGAATTCCAACGTCTACTGAGAACCGAATGCCAACTCTGGTGCTTCACTGCATCCATTCTCTACCTCTGACCTAATGCTGGGTTCAACTAACCAATCTTGAATCAAAACTTGGAATTTTGTCAAAAGAAGCCTGATATAATCTTGTTATTTTCTCTCAGGTTTGACTGAGTCACCATAACATTGCTAATGAAATGTAATTGGTTCCTCAATGTCAATGACATATGAAGATCCGAAACTTCTTTAATTTCTATGATATTTAGCACAACTATATGTATAAAACTATAATCTACAGTCACAGCCTTTTTTTTTTCTCCACCTAGTAGTTAACCTGAACCCAAAAATACCTAAGCAGGCAACTATGTTGAGTGCCAATCTGTTTACCATCATTCCAGAATGGCTGTTGAGTTACCATTCTTCGGCTATTTTTGTCAATGATGATTATCCTGTTCCCCTGTGCTCCACTTAGGACGAAAATGATAGGCACTCTGTACTAACAAGACTTGCGTTGTTGTCTCCATGTTTTGCTCCACAAACCAATAGGAGCATCATCAATTTCCATGGCATCACCTTCAATTGAAGATTTATCATTTGGAAATGCCCACTCTTCTGGTGGTTTCTGATCCTTCTGGCTAGAATTGTCAAAATTCTCATTCAACAATATCGGCTCATCCTGCAGTTGCATATCAGTCCTTGCGGATCCATCCATCACTAATGTGGTCTGTGCTATCCCAATCACATGCAAACTCCCATCCTCCTCATTGTCTACATTAGTAACATTTGACAACTGCTTCTTGTCATCATCACCAGAAAGGCAAGATCTATTTGATTCTACATGTGATTGAAATTTCTCTTCAAGATGTCTCAAGTTTGCAGATTCAATCATAGCATCACTCTTCAGCCCAACCAGCTTAGCCTCGCTACCCCTGATGATAGGCATACAAGGACACACAGGATGGTTGCTGCCACGACACTTGTGGCACTTGAATCCAATTAAAATATCAAGTCTTTCAGAGGTAAGACCAAATGCATCTCCATGAAACCAATCTGCAAAGCACATACCAACCAAAAAAAAAAAAAAGCAATCAGGAAAATAACAGTCAGGGTTACAAACAAATAAAATGGATGATGCATAAATGCTTAAACAGCTTTTTAAACTTGATGAACTCAAACTCTCAAAGTGCAGTGCAATTTCTCACCTCCACAAACTTCACAAGCTATGTAATTCAGTGCAAGTGTAGACTTTAGTTCCCCACAGAGACTGCATTTTGGAGAATCAACTGTGGCACCCAACGGTCCTGAAAGAACAAAAAGCTTTTTACTCCTGAATAGTGCAACTCGTTCATCATTAGGCTTCTGTGACAGCAGGAGGCCATTCAACCAGTAAATATGAAAGAACTGAGTTCTCTTCTTCTTCTGTATAGCTTCAGTTGGTTTCTTTGAAGTCCTTTTCCTTGATTTCATGAATTTACCACTTGTCATTCCAATCTTCTTCTTTATATTTTTCTCTTGCACAGACAAAATTTTAGGCCTCCCTCTCCTTGATTTCATGAATTTACCACTTGTCATTCCAATCTTCTTCTTTATATTTTTCTCTTGCACAGACAAAATTTTAGCCCTCCTAGCAGAACGTCGAAGAGGCATAACAACAGGATCTTTATTAGTATTATTTTGAGAATGTGCCAGCTGCTTATCCTTAGTACACCTTCTCTTGGTTCGTGAATGCAATGCCATTAAGATTTTTGATGTGTTCTTATTCTTTTTCGTTCCTAATTTCACCTTGGTTTTGCTTTTTACATGCTTCCCATCCAGGCACTTGTAGCATGTATAGACACATTGAGCAGGAATAGTTCCAGTGGACTTTCTCACATGCCTTTTGTGGAAAAAGCCTAACAAAAGCACAAACAAAGGCCACTTGAATTCCCATACAAGACGGAAAATTAACGAAATCACTGATATGAATCACATCATTCATAAATCTCAATACTAATGGCAATATTTAAGTGTATAAAGCACTGATATGAAGATTGAAAAAAATTAAGTGCTTACCTTTGCAGTACTGACAGCTCACAGCTTCCCTGTAATTGGAGATAATAAAATAATTAATTATAAGATTCAAAGAAGTTTATTACAGAAACAAGAAAAAAGAAGGTAAAAAAGGACCATTGCTCATGATATGGCCTCCAGAAAAAGAGAGAATTTTCCAAAATATTATTATTTTCTAAATATTCATTCAAATGATTGACGCATTCTCAAAATGAAATATGATCTTTCATTCTTAGAATGCTATATCTAATACCATAATCTCTCTCCACTATATCTATCAACAATGCCGCATTCTTAGAATGTGATATCTAAAACCTTGCGCTCTCTCCACCCTACCTACCCATCTCCAAAAACTCCCTATCTTCCCCATTCCCTGTGAAGAACCCAACAGAGTCTGCTTGAAAGCTCATGCTGATCTCTTCTTTCAGTCTTTTGACAAGGTACGATCTAATAGAATGCAGTTTCTTTTGTAAAATTTAATAGACTGAATATAAGCAGATATTGGATGTATCCAAAATCTGTCCTGTACTTCGATTGGTCACTAAGGATTGATTGTTTTGTGGAGAACAGAGACAAAGGAACTAGGAGGAGTGCGTGGAGAATGCATGAGATTGGGGATTCCTTCTGTCCTCTTGACAACTGTGCACACAGAGGACCATGACAGCTGGAATTGCCAAGTTTGATGCTGTTTTTGGGATGAAAGCATGAGGTTGTTGCAAGGAAGGGAAGAGCATGGTATAATAACAAATATCTAAATTTTTGCCAAAATATGGTTTGGTCAGTCTACCCAAATAATAATTGCTGACTTCAAATTATTGATTTTACTAATTACATGAAAGTTATATCTGTGCATATAAGATTAGCAGCCTGGAGTAAACATTATGGCTGTTTAACCAACAATAAGTAGCATTATACCTTATGAGGACATCTCTGTTGCAATGACCACACTTATCATTTTCAGATTTCTCTGCTTTTGAGAAAAGGTAAGATAATCCCTTTTTCTTGAATGGCTTCTTTATGATGTTTTTGCTCTCACTGGGCTTGATAGGACTTAACTTATTGGACTTGCAAGCAATTCTTTTCTCCTCGAAAGCTTTCAAGAGATGCAATGGAACATAGGTCTCCTCCAGCCAATATCTTTTCCTTTTATCCAAGGACTCCTCAAGCATGGACCCATATTTCAAAACAATCTCAGGGAGAAATCTTCTTTTGCCAAAATCAAGAAGATACTTAACCACTTGGCCCCGAGATGACCTTCGTCGAATAATGACTTTTTTAAATGACCTGTCGGGTTTTTTAGATTCCTTGTCAATCATAGTTAGAATATTAACATTTCCAATATCATTCCATCGAATATGTGCATCAAGATCTCTAACCTGATTACAAAAGTTGAAAAAAAAAAAATTAATCAATTGTACAATTTATATCCATTTACTAAAACATTTTTAAATCAACAACATTAACAATCAAAACAAGCAGCAATTTAAATGCCTTTGAGAAATGAAAGCTAGTTCCATTATAAACATTTCTGAGATTTTTACAAGGTCCCTATCATCAGAATGAGTAAGGCAACTGCTTAGTGCTTACTTAACACCAAAGCTAAAGTTGAATACAAGGAGGAAAGTACAGGTACCTGAAGAGCAAGCTGCTCAACACTTCCAGATGTCTCTACAGCAGCTCTCCAGGCTACAAATTTACTTCTCTTGGCAAGTTCTGCACCATCAGGATATAGAATGCCAGGTATCTTCTTACATCCACCTGCATGACATAATCTAAATCTATTATTCCCTCTATCCCATTTTACCTTTCATGTTTTACTATATTTGTTCACTTACTTATTTTTCTGTTTAACAATTTTAAAATTCAGCTTTATGTTGAATAAAGTTTTTAATATAGTTTCTAAATATATAAATTTTACTTAATAACTCTAAATTAATTCATAGAAAAATATTACATTGTAAGTAGATAGACTTAACTCTCATGCACCAAAAAGACACAAAAGGACCTTCATAAACTGATAAAGACACAAAATGGGACAGAGGGAATGTGGGAAACCATTAGGACTACAAACTTGTGAGAGATTTTAGAATAGACCCTAAGTCAACATAAGTTGTTCAGACAATCAGACCTGTGCATTCAAATCTTAAAACTCTGTAATAGTTATACCTCAGTTTAAGTGCCCACCCTGAAATAACCAATGCAGCACAGAGCACAAGATTTAAATGCACCCACCCACAACTACCTGTGTTTACAAACTAAGAATTTGTCTTAAGTTGCATATACGAATAAAATGAGTAAGGAATCATTTGGACCTTGTCGAGCAGCTTTAGAAGCCAACGAACGAGGCAAAACCTTCCAACTAAAAAGTTGACGAGAAAGCCTACCACCCCTCCACCAAAACAGTCCCAAACCACTTCCAGCATTTGAAGATGGATTTGACTTCAGATCTGAATGCAAAACCTTTTTTCCCATGCCATGCCTAGAGGAAGCACGCCCTCGATTGGTTACGATATGGCAAGCAGAACCAATTGTTGCCAAAGAATCCACGTTCTTAAACCATTCAGCTGAAAGCGCTAGTTGACGCAAGTTTAACTCTAACTGTTACCAAAGAGTGTATAAGAATCAAAAAACTACTTTGTGTAATACATCAAACGGATGCAACGCCTCCAATAGAAAGGGAATCAAAATTGTTAAAACTGGAAGACAAATTCAAATAAAATGAAGCATGCAAGGAGATAACCATAAAGATTAAACTACAAAGTTCAGGTCATATTTTGCTTCCTGTTTATGGAGTCCTTTATATGCAAGGTTCATAGAATAACTAAACGATATTTGGTTTCCATAAATATGCCATAAAGCTAAGATGATCATAATTCTGAATACCAATTATAAGCTCTTTGAAGCAACCACCAAACAGTGAAAACAATTTTTTTCAGGGAAGTCCAACTTATTTTGTTAGTGACAACTTATACTAGCTAGACATGACTTACTTATACCTACTCTGTCTCACACTTCACAGAATCCAACTTGGTTAGTATACCCAAGCATTTAACCTTGAAAACAAATGCTGGGGGAAATAGTCTTTGACAAAGTCAGCAATCAAATAACAGAACCCAACTTCTCAAAAAAAAAAAAAATTAACAGAACCCAATAACCAACAGTTTAGAAGCTATCTTCCTGGTGAACAATTTCCAGGAACCTATTATGCATCAAGTAATGAACTCAAACAGGCCAACAATTCCATACCTATGTAGTCTAAATATTTCAATATGGTCATTAACCGTTATCAAGTTAGTTAAGCAACTCATCATGTTCACAAAACAAAGTATGCTTGACATGAGCTCACCAGTGAAAGGAAAAATAAAAACACACACACACAAAAAAATTAAATAAATAAAAAACCACCCCCACCCCCACCCCTAGACAAAGGACTTTTTTACATGGACAGCAAATACAGGAGTGTTCGAGCCTTACATTTAACAATGGAATTCTTAGTGAGGCAACATCAGATGCTGCAAGAACACTTTCGCGCCACATCTGGGAGTACATTGGGCTCAACCAAGGACCCAACAGAAGACCATGTAAACGATCTTCTATGCAAATTATATGGTACATTATATCAACAAGATGGCCTTTCCTAGTGTTTCTTTTGCTAGCACATAATGCCTCACTTGAAAATCTTTCAGGAGCAGGACCAGTATCATTCATTAAGAACAAGCAATTCCTTTTACATTCAGGAACTTTGCAAGAGAAGCACCAGCCACATTTTTCTTTCCTAGCATCAACATTTAAATTCTGAATATTTGACCAACAGAAGTCAGCAGATCTCTTTGATATGGCCTTCAGCTGAGCTGAAATAATTTCTTCCTCTGATCTTAAAGCATCTTCAGTTGACTTATCAGATGGTTTATGGGTTAGTTCTTCAACAATTGATGATGCTGAATGAGCAAAACTATAAAAGTTCACATAAGCATCTATATACTGCTGCTTTGACTCAGAATCATATTGCATCCCACTTCTGCTAGAATTTTGATTACTTAACTGAGCTTGAGATAAATCAGTTGATTCTTCAGAACTGCCCAGTTGCTTTTCCATCTTGGCTGAAAGATCCACAGATTCTGACTTCTCGCATCCTTGGTCACCAGAACATGTAGAGATCATTACCATTTCCATAGGCTTTTCGCCGTTAACTATATCATTGTTCTGTTGCAGGGGCATCATAGGAAAATCCTCACATACAACTTTGTTCTGTGAGTACAAATCACTTGTTGCACCATCAATTAAAGAAGATGCATCCCAAAGCTTTGAAATTGCAACTAGCAAAGTGCGGTAAACAACTTCTGATGACTTGAGGGCCCTGATAACTGCAGGCAAATCATTCCTGTCATAATACTTAAATGATGATCCATCACCCCAAGAATCTGACCTGAAAGAACATAAGGCACAACATACAATTAGCGACAACCAATAATAACAGGAGAACTATTTAAGTATATTCCTGGATAGACAAGAATGAAAGGGTGCAAACCGCAAAGGTGATTACCAACCACAAATGAGATATAAAAATTTTGGAAAAGTGACATGCAATAATTAGCTTCAGTTAGCAAGCTAAGGCAGACATATTTGTAATTAAGTCATACATCCTATAGTTTTAAGTTCAAGCTGTATACATATATAGTAGCAATCACAACCAAGAAAATGACAACGGCAAGTACCTATAATGAGAACATTAGGAAGGCTATGATCAAAAAGCTCATATAACCAGCTGGAGTGAAGACTAGGATCATTAGAAGCATGAAAAGATTCAATAGTAACGCCCCAATATCTTCCCATATTGTCTCAAGATTTCATAGACTACCACATTCGTTTGGATTTTTTTTTTTTTTTTGGAAAAGTAAACTAAAGCTTTCCATATTTGTGGCATAACCTCATAAGTATCAAATCATGTAATTTATCAAAAAAAAGTATTAGGTCATTGAATCTAAGAAATTTTAAGAAACACTGTAAAGGTAAACTATTAAATAAATAAATAAGACTAGATGGAACAACTTTCCTTTTTTTTTTTTATCTTTTCATTCTTTTCTTTATTGGAAAATACTGTCTAAACATAATTAACACAACAAAAGATTACAGCAAGCGGTATTTCCACTCCGGCAATGTATAATATCTAACTCTAAACTGATATTCCTTCAATCTTAGGGAATCCGAATGACATTATAACATTTACACTCAATCAACTCTCCCAAGCTACATTTCAGACAGATATTGAAACAAAAAGTGCCCTCACAACAAATTTAAATAAATAAATAAATAATAACAATTTTGATTCTTTTTTCTGCGAGAGCACAGCAGGGAGCAAACTTAGAGATGCAATGTATTTAAACATTGATAACTTCATGAGGAAAGGAACTTACACCAACAAGTAACTGCAGCAGCTATAAAATAGCTGGCCGTAAGGATCAATGCCCAACAACTCTGCTCCTCGAATTGATTTTCCAACTTTTATCCATGGTACTTTTCTGTTAATAATACATTCAGGGCAGTACCAATCTCCATCTGGCAGAAGACTGCTAGCAATACCCACACACTTGGAATGGAAGGCGGCTGGGCAACCATCACAGCATATTAAGTTCCCATCCATTTTACAAAGGCAGCATTCATCACTGTTCCAATCATCTGTTTCATCATCCACATCCTCTGTCAAGCAAGAACCAGTGGCAAGATCTGTTGTAACTCTTCTTTTCTTTATACTGTCAAGCTTCATATTTTGGTCGAAATCTATATTTGGCTTTGTTATCACCGTTCTCCTACTAAGCTCTGACCTTATGGCCTCAACTTCAATAACATCATCACAAAGACAATGCAGTATCTCAATCTTCACAGAAGTTGGTTGCTTATAGTAATCACTCTCAAATAGTTTTAGGTGACATATATCAAAAG
The DNA here is from genome assembly GCA_003576665.1 of Ipomoea trifida. Classification (NCBI taxonomy): domain Eukaryota; kingdom Viridiplantae; phylum Streptophyta; class Magnoliopsida; order Solanales; family Convolvulaceae; genus Ipomoea; species Ipomoea trifida. Next base: position 907,634 of record CP025650.1, on the reverse strand, counting down.
CCACTTTGATTCCAGAATTATGCGTAAGCAGATACTCAACCAAAAATATAGGCCAGGTGACTGAGTCAAGCAGATCCCAATTAAGAGACCTAAAATATACAATTGAAATATCTAACAAGTAAGTATATCAACTATCCCAAAATGGATGAAATAAGTATTAAAAAAACATGCATATATTAGAGAAAATGGAGATAATTACCTAAGACAATTAGATGAAGACTCAGAACTTTCACTGCCTAGGGACTCCAGGTGTTTCCTCAGCATTTGCAAAAGGGACACATGAACGGAATCAAATAATACAGTAGGAGTATTGCATTTAATTGATGCAACAAAGTCCTCTAATTCAAAGGGACTTAAAAACAATAAGGAACTAAATGATCTTAATAAGGCATAAACAGAGAAGATATCCAGCACAGAGATTCCTTCTAAATCCAACTTATCCGAAGAAGGGGGCAACTCTGGCTTTGGAGGAAGGAAATTTCGTTCCTCAGAGTCTTCATGACTTGAGACAGTAAGTTTTTCATCTGAAACCACACTTTGTGCAGGAGATGAAAGGGGATCATTGGCAGCATCAGGCCCTACTGTTTCGGTATCATTATCATGAGAGGACAAGCCTGCCCTTCTGGCTTTCCGAGTACTTCTTCTCAACATTGGTTCAGTCATATCATCAGGAGCATCAGAGAGACTTTTCCGCTTCCTACCTCTTCTCCCTTTACCTGAAATTGAAGAAATTCCATTTCCACAACCAACTCCGGCAGGCCCTGTATCCACTAAGTTAAGTTCAACTTCCTTCAAACTCCCATCCACAAATTTATTCCCAGTCAAACCCCTACGGAGATTCATTGAGGGTCTTCCTACATTCTGGCAGCAAAGCGCCAGAACAATTGGGGGTCTTTCATGCTTCTGGGATGAACTATCAGCTTGAGGAACAGTTATTCCTTTCTCCTTCATATCACACTTGACATCTAAATTTGTAGGTTCTTCTTCACCGGCTTCTAAGTTCAAGTCAAAAGAGTGACTCTTTTCCTTGATAACCAGAGAAACACACTCTAATGAATCATCTTTTGCGAAAGCACAGTTAGCATCCTCATTTGGTTCGGCGTTCAAATCAATAACATTACTTCGACTCAAGTTCTCTTCAACTCTACCTAAAGTATTATACTCAACGCTTACATCGACGCCAGTATTTAAATCCAAGCCTTCATTCAAATTCAAGTCGAGATCAACTCTTCCAACGCCCCCGCCACCATCATCATTCAAATCCACGTCGCCATTCAAATCAAAGTTCAACATAGGATGATGATCATTAAGATTCAAATTCAAAGTCACACCTCCCTTCTCGTGACCATCACTAGACACGCCCGAACTCTCTCCCATACCAGCCGCCGCCGCCGCCGCCAAGTTCCAGCCCGAATTACCCGCCTCCTCCCCGATACGACGCCGTTTCTTCGGTTTCCGGCCAACAACAGGGCACGGCTCTCGCGAGAATCCATAGTCAGCGGAGTGGGACCCGCCGCCTAGCAAAGCTACGACCTCAATCACGTCCAGCTCCTCGGAATCCCCATCCTCGTACACAACTTCGAACAAACCACTCTCCGATTCATACGATCTCACCGTTCCTTTGACTATCCCCAAACCTTCGAATTCCTTCTCGAAAGTCTTCCCCAAGTACTCCTCCATTTCCACCGAAACTCAACGGTTTTCAATCCGCTGAAAACACTTGAACGGAACTGAATTGATTGATCTCCGAACAGCGAATCGATTGGAAGAGAGAGAAGCAAGTTGCTTTTCTCTCTTCGAACGCAATGAGCGTGAATAAAGTTAGAGAGAGAGAGGGAGAGAAGCTTCTCTCTCTAAAACGGAAGTTAGGTTTGGTCGTTGGCTTGTCTGACTGCACAGAACTGGACACGCATTTTCGAGGTCTCCTCTGCTTCCTGTTTACTAAATTGCGATCTCTTTGAGAATTGGTCAGAACTCGGATGCCCTTCAAAATATACCTCTCAAAACTCGTTATATTACTATTTTTAATTTTGACCAATATAATTAACTATTAAATTTATATTTTTTTTATTAATTTTAATTGGGTCTAAAAATAGATATAAATTTAATAGTTAATTATGTGATTTGACAAAATTAATAGCTATTAATGTGGTTAATACAGTTACGGACTTATGGCCGATTCAATTAACCCAATAATCTAACTAATAAATCTAGAGAACTAGTATCTCAAAGTTTCATACCAATAAAGTATGACGAGGATGTCCACTTGTCTTGAATCAGTATGAAGACGTTAACTTACGCCTACCTAGTTGTCATAGTAGTTTGCCATTTAGGCCTATTGCGCTACGACCATGTTGTTGCATGTGAACCTGTTTGTTGTACGTTTTGTGCGGTCAACGACGGACTATCACAACTGATTGGAGAATAATAAAATTGCTAAGAAAGATTATAATCATTATGAACAATTATTTATTGAATTTTGAATGCTTTATAAGCCCTTCTCAAAGTGTATATACAGCTCAAACGTAATTATGGTATTCGACCTAAATTATGAAATTAAATCTCTCAAATAGTGCATTGTAAATATAAATTAATTGCTTGCCAAATTGGGGAAAAAACACTTCCTAAAAGGGACTAAATCATTAAGGATGTAACTTCCAGAAATAAGACAGCAGCGTGTCTTGAAATCGCGTACTGGAGTGGGTTTGGGTCGACTAATCGAGTGAAGGTCGAACATTGTACCAGCAGTACTCAACCATCAAGATCTATTAAGCATACACATTCACCAATCAAAACATGTCACATTATAACCACTAACCCTCATAAATTATCATGACTCCATGACACTAATTGAAATGTCACGTGTAAATAAGACATCTTTAGCACGTATAGGATCATCTTCTATTTCATAATACCACTTATACTCATGTTTATATTCAAGTCTGATTAAATTTCTTTGACCATGTTCATATTAACCATTGTAAAAATGTGATTAACTGAGCTGCTCATGCAGGCGGATTCGATTTACATTATCAACCATATTCAACTAACTAAAATCAAATAGTTAGATTATAAGTATCTTAAATTATTAAGTATAGTTAAATGAATTATAAATCTCATAGAGAAAATAATTATTATTTGCAAAGTAATGCGGTCCACGCTCTTTGAGGCCCGATCCCTGCCAATCATGGCAAATTATACTGTGCACCATGGTGCACATAGCAATGTGCACCACGTACCTAAACGACGTCGTTTTGAGCATTGTAAACTAATCATCCGTTTTTTTTTGAAAATCACGTTTTCTGTTTCGGCCGGTCTGTATTTATGTTAATATTCTGTGTATTTCAGGCAATCATTCTGTGTATTCCAGGCAACCGTTCTGTGTATTCTAGGCAACCGTTATGTGTATTCATGTTAGTAACACATGTTGTGATTTTATGTTAGTAACACATGTTGTGATGTGTTTGTGCATTTGAATGTTTAGGAGGATGAGTTATGTGTATTTTGTGTAAATATTCTGTGTATATATTCATGTTATTAACACAAGTTGTGATGTGTTTGTGCATTCGAATGTTAGGAGGATGAGTTCTCTGTGTATTTTGTGTCAATATTCTGTGTATTTTCGGCAAACATTATGTGTATTCTAGGCAAACGTTCTGTGTATTCTATATAATGATTATGTGTATTATAGATAATGAATTCCCTGGAGTCATTCGCGTCGGCGTTCGCATCCACTAACATCTGTGTATTCTGTGTCAATATTCTGTGTATTCTGGGCAAACATTATGTGTATTCTAGACAAACGTTCTGTGTATTATAGATAATGATTATGTGTATTATAGATAATGAATTCCCTGAGTCATTCGCGTTCGTGTCCACTAACACCAAAACGACGTCGTTTTACGTACGTGGTACACATTGCTATGTGCACCGTGGTGCAGGGTATTACGACTGGCCAATCATCTAATGGGCCCTTGCTCCGTTGGGCTCTGTACCAAACGTGGAATTTTCATTTGCAGCCTGCCTACTGCCTATCTGATAGCCTGATAGTGTACAGATTACAGAAGGGTGTTGCTATTCCTACCACCCATGGTGCAAACAACATTGAAATTAACAAAAAATTACAAATTTCAATAACTTTATAGGTGGTAGAAATAGAAATAAGGTATACATATGGCTATTTACACCACCATGGTCAACTTTATTAATTACACAAAGAAAAATGTGTTGGAATTATAGTTTAAAAAAAAAAAAGGTGTTGGAATTAGAGTTTTCAAAAAAAAAAAAAAAGGTATTGGAATGAGATGGATATTATTTAAACAAAATTAAATTGAATAAAAATTTAAAATTTTAAATATATATATATATATAAACAAAAAAAAAAATAAAACAGAGCAACCCCTCGCCGGAGGGGTTGCTCCGTTTTTCTTTTGTTATTTTTTTTAAAAATTTTTTTTATTTTTAAATAGTTATTTAATTTAATTTAATTAAATAATATTTCTAATTTCAATACTTTTTTTTTTAATTCTAATTCCAGTACCTGATATTTTGTGTAATTAAATTTTAGTCAACATTGTTATTTGTAAGATGAAACAATTGGTACTTTTGGGCGGCAGAGAATACTAACTGAACCCATATGACTCTATATATATGTGTCTTTTTTGTATATGCATCACACAATCTATAAGCCATGGATGGTTGGGTAGAAGATTTTTTTAGTTACAATGGTCAAAATTAAAACAATTTTTTTAGTGACAATGACCAAAATCAAAGCCAATTTTTTAGTTACAATGATCAAAATCAAAGCCAACGACATTATGAGGTATTTTAAGTATTATTTGTATTTAAATATATTTTATCATATATCCAAATTCATTTGTATTATCTATATTATATTATATCAAACATTATTAATGAATTGTTATTTATTTCTATATATGCTGTCAAATATCATTATTAAAAGTCGTTATTTGTTTGCCTGTTTAGAATGAAGATGCAATTGAACTTCATGATGACAATAGAAATAAAAATGATGATCAGAAGAACCCAAATCTTGAGGTTACATGCGAATTTTCTACTGAAATGGTAAAACTATAATTAACCTATTATAATTTATATTTATATTTTATAAATATAAAAGAATATTTTATACTTGCATAGTAATTTAATTATTAATAAAAATAATTATTTATTAGGCGTTCATGTCTCGCGAAGATTTAATTGAATGGGTTCAAAGAAGAGGTCAAGTTCTCGGATATGTTATTGTGATCAAAAGATCTCCACAATGGGCTTATTTTAAATATGATTGTGCAGATGCATGGATTACTCCATATGTAAATCGGATCAATACTTACAATGAGTATGTACGTTCTAATTGTACTCATGAGATCGAGAATGTTATATTGGATTGAAATGGAATGAAAATTTTCTTTTTATATTTTATTGTGATGTTAATGTGTTTTTACTGTTTTTAGCTATTGAAAATTAATTTATTATATTATTATAATAAAGTAAAATAATGCATACAAAAAATTTGAGTTATAAAGAATATCATGAAAATTTATTAAACATTAGATACTACAAAAAGTAATTAAAATTTATTATACACAAAATTATTATACTATCCCAATTTAAAATAATAATAAAAATAAATATTTTAAATATTTAATTACAAAATATTATAGACAAAATTATTATTCTATCACAATTAAAAATATAAATAAATAAATAAATAATAAATAATAAATATTTTAAATAGAAAACATAATATTTGACCAACTTTAATGAAGGTGGTGTAAATAGCAAATTCTATTTACACCACCTATAAAGCTATCAAACCTATTAAATGGTGGTGTAAATAGAATTTTAAGTGGTGCAAATAGAATTACCCTTACAGAATATAGAGTACTTAATTGGTGTTGTACTTGGCATTCATTATTAAATAGTACGAAGTACTTTTCGAAGTATAATACTCCGTATTAATCTTGGGAATAAATCGAAAACTAAAACAATACAAATCTTGGTTAGTCACGCCCACCATATTTACAAAAAGCTATAGTTTAATTTGCATACTATTACATAAAAGTCAGAATTTACACAATGTAGAGTAATGAATTTACTAAATGAACTAATGACTTTTGGTATGTGTTGGCTCTAATACTAAATTAAAACATGTATTATATCTCAACTAAAAACTCAAGTTAATAGTAGATTGTACATTTATGTTTGAGAAAATGATCAAATAAGCCCATAAATTTTATCTAAAAAATCAATTAGGCCATTAAATTTTGCAATTACATCGTTTAACATGTTATATTGAGACAATGAAAGTAAAGAAAAAATGATAAATAACCTGCTATTACATGTCATTTAGGTTCTGACATTAATTTTATCATCTCCGACGGTTAGTGATGATCAAATTGTCTTCGATCACCGACTCACCGTCTATCAGAGTTGGTCGCCTTCTCCGATGGAGGCCTTTCGTCAGAGAAGGTGACCAACTCCTTCTCTGATAGGCAGTGATCGACGACGGTTCAACTATCACCGATCGTCAAAAATGATAAAATTGATATCGGAATTTTAATGACTTGTAATAGCATATTATTTATCAATTTTTGGACTTTATTGTTTCGATATAACATGATTGTTATTATTACTAAATAAAACCAGTGGAAAGTGAGAGGCAAAGAACCAAAAATCCCAAACTACAACATCAAAACTAACACACACACATTACAAAACACAAAAGAATGAATCAAGAACATACACTATTATATCTCTCTACTACTTATATCAAGTCAATCACAGTTTCTTCCATAATAAACTCTAAAAACCATCAACAATGGCTCTCAACTTCATCTCTCACCTCCTACATCTCCAAGCTGACACAGAGAACAATGGCCTATCTTGCCAGCAAGTCACAACGCACCCATTCTCCTCCTTGATCCTATACCCATCGCACCCAAAGCTCTGCAAAAACCGCCTGGCTTGCAGCATTGCATAGTAGCTGAAAGGGACATTGCCAAACCCAGCAGATTCGAATCTCTGGAACCATTTTTCAAGCTTTTCGTGCCTTTCCTTCCTCTCGGAGCCCTCACACGCGATAATGTTCTTGATTTCTTCGCCTAGAAGCGCCTTCTCCACCTTCAATCGCTCCAGGGAGGAGCGCGGGAGGGTGGATTCGAGGCAGTCGAATAATGCTGCGTAGAAGTATAAGGATTCTGAGAGTCTCTCCATGATTGTTTGGCCGTTGTGGTTGCTGTCTTGTTCTGTGACCACCATTAGTTTGGGGGATAAGCCCCAGAGGGCACTGAGGAAAGCTTCGATTTTGGGGGAATTTGATAGGGATGAAGATGCGGAGTCGGTGCTTGGGCTATAGCCATTGCCCACATCGTGTTCGATGAAATCTCCCAATGAGTTTTGGGTAATTTGGATCCTTCTGTTTGGAATCTTGGATGCAAATGGGGATGGTTTCTTGTCATCGTCGTAGGCTAGAAGAGTGTGGAGCTGCATTGGAGATGAAATTGCCAGAGCTTCCCCTGTTTTGACCCGGAGTTTCTCCAAATCCAAGCTTTCGAATTTGCTGACAATGGCGTTGAACTGGAAAGGGATATCCAATTTCTCTGCCTCCTCGGATAAAACCCGACCCATTTGCTCCATCACCTCTTTCACGGGGTGCACGCCGGTGATGCGGAGGTGCGGCGGCCCTTCCGGCCGGGCACTGAGGTCTTGAAGCAGCGCGCGCCACTGGGTTGGATCGGCGGCGTGGAAATCAATTATGTGCACCATTTTCTCGCCCTCCATGGCCTCAATTATGGCCTGGTTGGCCACCAGGAAAGCCACTTTAGAGAACGGGAACATTTCCACAAACACCTTGCGTGCAAGGAACTCATCCGCCGGCGACGCCAGCTTGGTGGAATGGAGGGCCCGGTAAACTCCGGGCAGTGTTCGGAGCACCCTGTCGGCGAGGGCCTGGGCGAAGTAACAGGCGATGCGCTGCATGGTGTCGCCGTCCGGCGCGGCCAGGTGGGAAATCTGGTCGAGCGCCACGTTGGAGTTCTCCAGGCTGCCGCCGGCCACGTGGCCGGCGCACGTTAGCAAGAGATGGATCAAGTACAAACCCCTCTCCTCCGATTTCAGCTCCTTCAGCCACGGGTACGGCGATCCCGGCGAAACCGAAACCCCCGCCGGCAAAGCTTGCAGCGGCGACGATGACGTAATCGACGACGATGATCCCTCGTCCTGAAACATCCTCAAACTCCCAGAAACTATTCAACCAAGCTAAAAACAGTCGAGAAAACGAAATCGATCAAGAAAAAGAGAAGAAGCCGAAGCTAATTTCAAGCGGATCAAGCAAGTTTAAGGCTTGTTTGGAGATGAGAGAGAGAGAAAGAGAAGAGAGTAGTAGAGAAGATGATGAGAATTGAAGACATTTGGGATTTGGTCGACTTTCTTCATGGCTACGTTGTCGACAACAGCGTGACGGTAGTTTTTGTCGCCACTGTTTTGCTGTCCTTTTGCCTTTAAAAGTGGAATATGGAATTTGGAATTTTTTAGAGCAAAGCCACCCCACCCTTTGGCTTTTGTGCTCTTGGACTTTTGGTCTTTGGGAATATTATCTTTTTTACAAATTTCTACTGTATTCTCAATTTCTCATTATGCTTTATTTATTATATTTAATAAAGTTGTATTTTTGGACCATACTTTTAGTTTTTTTTTTTGAAGGACAAATTCATTAATTTAGATCAAAGTAAATATTGTTAATGATAAATGACAGAGGGACAAACTTCCACTCCTTCCTTATAAACATAGAACATGTTTCCCTAGCTAAAGCATATGCTACTTATTCGCAGTACGGCAGTTGACATGAGAGATAGTTGCAAAAGTAAATGACCGAAACGATCATACTTTTAGTTATTTAGTTATAATCATCGAATAAATTTAGTTCATTAATTACTTATAGTATAAATTTAGTATTTAAATTCTTATCAAAAATTAAACTTGTTACTTGCATACAAATGAAGATAATAAATTTACACTAGAATTACAATTGAAGTACTAAAAATATTATTAACGATTTTATAATATACTTCAACTTACCCAATTACACAAACAATACTAAGCTATAGGCTTAAGGACTAATGTAACATTTTGAAGAACCAACTTGAGCCATTTGGAGAATTGTTGGTTAGCTTAACTTGATACGCAAAAGTCACTCTCACCGACTTATGCTTGCAACAATAAAGACATATAGGTTGTCGTAATTGTCTCAACGCACTGACATATGCTTGCAACAATAGAGACATATAGGTTGTTGTAACTGTCTCAACGCACTTACTCACCAACTGACCACGTCAACCAACCTGAGCCAATATGAGAATTGTTGGTTAGCTTAACTTGGTATGCGAAAGTCATTCTCACCGACTCATCGTTGCAACAATAAAGACACATAGGTTGTCGTAACTGTCTCAACACACTGACATATGCTTGCAGCAATAAAAACATATAGGTTATCGTAACTGTCTCAATGCACTGACATATGCTTGAAACAATAGAGACATATAGGTTGTTGTAACTGTCTCAACGCACTTACTCACCAACTGACCACGTCAACCAACCTGAGCCAATATGAGAATTGTTGGTTAGCTTAACTTGGTATGCGAAAGTCATTCTCACCGACTCATCGTTGCAACAATAAAGACACATAGGTTGTCGTAACTGTCTCAACACACTGACATATGCTTGCAGCAATAAAAACATATAGGTTGTCGTAACTGTCTCAACGCACTGACATATGCTTCCAGCAATAGAAACATATAGGTTGGCGTAACTGTCTTAACGCACTGACACGTCAACCAACATATTTATACTACGCATTTTGTCTTATTTTACTCCGGTTGTTTATTTCGTCTAACTAACTCTTCATTCTCTTTTTGCTTATTTTGTTCAATGTTATTTTGTTCAATGTTTAATTACAATTTTAAATTAATTTTTTAATGCTTAATAGTAATTTTAGTGTAATTTTTAAATACATATTCTGAAATTTTTAAAAGATTTTTACCGCGTAGATAACATGATTATATCAAGTACATTATCGCTAACAATGTTCAATAACCATATATGCCAAGTATTGTTTGCCCTATAGAAATAATCATAAATTTGATATATTAATACTAAAATAAATATTTTAAAAAAAAAAAAAGACAATTTTGAATTAAGTTATAAATAATATGAGACGAAGTCATTAATTAAATCAAAGAAACATTAAATAAAATATTAACTATTAACAAATCACATAATACAAATTTATTACTAAATATATAATGCATTCACCTCTATACACAAATTTTTTTAGGCGACGATGAAAATTCGCAGTTACTATTTGATAGTGTATACAAAGTAAACTCTTGCTCATGTGTAATAATTCACAAATCATATCAAAGAGATAAATCACACTAAAAAAATCTTAAGTGACTATGTGACAAACTTAACCAAAAAATATTAATAAGAATTAAACACGTGATATTTTAGTACAAAAATCACGTTATACCAAGGTTTTTTTTTTTTCCTGTATTGACCCATGTTGTAGACTCCATTATAATTACGTGTATTAAGCAGGTCAAATATTCGATTACCCACTATCAAACATTCAAACTTGTCGGAGTATGAATAGTATGATGCAGCTAGGAGACGTTAACTAATGCATAATTTAAAAATTTTACAATGCACTTATTTAAATTAGTCAAATTTGACAATTAACTCTCTCCCAATTATAAGTTGACATACAAAAGTGCAAAATCAACACTCAAAAACTTAACTTCATAAATTATAAAAGTGTTTATAAATGTATAATGTGATATTTAAAATTAAATTGTGTTATAAAATATTTACCACCATGTCAAAAGTTATAGTTAATAGTGACGTTTACCATTACGCCAAAAATTATATATAGTAATACAGACACAATTTTATTTTTATATTTGTATAGCAACCATATAGTCATAAGTGCACTTATGAACTTTAACTGCTTATGAAGTTGACATTTTGAGTGCACTCCACCAGTTGGGATTTGAACTTCCACTCTCACATTGTCACCTTCAATCGTGACATCAAGTCAGACTACGAACCACAACGCTAAAGTCACAGGAGACATAATTGGGTATATTTTATGATTTTGCATAGTGTAATAATACACTTTTAGAGTTTACATGTTCTTACTCGAACACCAACTCCCACCTAATCGTGCCTCTTTATTATATTACATTCATAAAGTTCAAATTCAATATTCTTCATTTCATTTAGGAGACAAGTTGTTAATTTTTTCGGTATATATATGTATCATGTTTGATTAGTTAATATTTCATGAAAAACATAATTTGCTTATTTTTACACCCCAACTTATCTAAAACTTCTTCAATTCAAACACCACCGGCAATTTATGCTACTCTACAACGCCACCAGCTCTACCATTGTCGATCCACTTCTTACGTACTGTAACCGTTTTCGCCTACCGCCTAACAAGATCTAAACTGTTAACCTATTTCATTTTTTTACAAAATAATTATATGAGTATTCTCAAATTAAGAAGAATTATCGTGAACAACCAATATCAATGGTGTTATGGTGTTGGTTCCCTCTCCATCGAAAAAGAAAAAGAAAAAAAAGTGATGATTGTAAATTTGTAGAAATGCAGTCAAAAACGCGTGTAGAAACAAAAAGTGATGGTGCTTAATTAGAACAAATTGATAGTTGTTATGATGGGTGGTTAACTTTGTCGGGTAAATTACATGGTTGTTACTAAAAATTCTCATAATAACCTCTTTGTTAATAATTTATTTTAAACAATAATGTATGAATGAAATAATATACACTACTAAATTGTACCGTCTTAATTTAATGGTAAGTCTTAATACACTACTAAATTGTACACTTTTACACATAAAGAGTCAAATTCAAACCAAAACCTCTAAAATATTCATAGCAGAAATATAATCAAACTACAACCTATTGCTAAAAGAAATTCTTAAGTGATGTTTGTTAATCATATCACTTGTTACGCAGCATCTGCTGTTAATTTCCCCATTAAATTCTCTCTACCATTTCCAGAAAGGGTTGTCACCTCTTTTCCCAAAGTGAAAGTAACAGAGTTTTGTTTGTTTTTGTCATGGCCTATTATGGATAGGGAATCAAGGTTGGCTAAAGAGGCTTAAAATATTCTGCAAATTCCACAAAAGTCCAAACATATATAGCAAAGACAAGGTGAAATTCCCTCAGATCTTTGGAATTGGAGAACCCCCTTTATTGCCTTCCCCCTTAGAAAAGTCATTTTCCCCTACTCCATTTTGCCTCATCATCAAATTTTATTTTTTAAATCCTTAAATTTTAAAGGCATGAATTATAGTGATATTTTATAACAGTGTATTGTGTAACATCCATTGTAGTTTAAAATAGAAAGAGAAGAGAGTTTTTGTAGAGTTTATAAGAAAGAAAATAATGTAAAAACAATAATAAAAAAAATGTGTAAGGAGTGAAGCCATAATTTTAATTATGGACAAAATTAAAACAATTCATTATATATATTACATGGATATTTACTAATTGTAACCGACATGATCATTTTTTCAATTATGATCCGTGAGCACGTAACTGTCGTCCTAAACTGATTGTCTCAATAATCGGTGATATGCTTAATCTTTATTGTCCACTTGTCGGTTGTTGCCTTGCAATGTCCTATCATTCTCGGATAGTGTGTATTGGGCAAACGGCGTCGTGACCTTCATGCCTGTTGCTAGGCGCCACGTGTAGTCAAATGAGTGAAATTCGGCATGTACTCCTTGGAACGCCTATAAATTCGCCCCAACCTAAATCAAAGGGGGTTTTTGGAGGAAAATTGGATTGAAACTAATAAAAACGTTGAAAGTCTCTCGTATAACTCAACCCTTCGTGTACTATCTGAGCATAATACTAAATAGACTAATTTATTTACTTTCGACCAACTCGGTCTTCCACCTATCATCTTGATGTACAAACTCAAAGTATAAAAATGTAAGACAATGCCAAGTAACTTGTGGTTTAATTTATTAGCATCACAGTTACCTTTCTGAACGGAATGTCATAGATTTGAGTCTCATCTTCATTCAAAAGCTGACATATTATGTGAGACAACTACTCTAGATAAGGTTCATACCAATACAAACTCAAAAGCTACAAAATGTAACATATAGATTAACACTACATTTACATAGATTTTTTCCAGTTTTTCATTCGTTTATTTTTTATTCTCTTCATTCTTTATTTTCACACGGACGAAATATATAAGTAAATGCAATTTTTTATTTTGTTTTCTTTTCTTCAATCTTATCTTACATTTCTCTAAAAAGAAAATATAGAATTTTTCAAATTAGCAAACACATCCTAACTTTTTTAATTGTATGATTTTATCCAAAACAATATTATAGTTTAAAACTAAATATATATAATACTAGAGAAGAAAAAGAAAAGGATTTTTGCCTGTGGAAACTGCAAGGCAGGCTGTGGTTGTGCATCCAAATAGTTAATATCCAAAGACCAAAGCTTTTGATTTTGTCTTGTACCACAATTCCAAGCCCCCCCAAATTGGTAGTATCTTCTTGTTATAACGTTGAGACAAAAGAGGCATGCTAGTCAAAGGAAGCTGCCAAAACCAGACACCAAACATTAATTATGTGACATTTTCTCCTCCACATGTTATGGTTCTGATGAAGGACAGGGTGGGTGGGTGGACAGATGTGGCTATTCATCTTTCCAAGTAGAGCAATTCATCTTGCATTGTCTCATACCCTATTACATCCCTTTCAATTTCTACACACAATTCCCATTTGCTAAGTCTTACCCAAAATCCCCATGGAAGTGTTGACAATTTGGCATCACTTAGGGTAATTTTTTTAAAAAAAGACTTTTGATCATACAATTATAGTGTCATCTATATTTGATTTTGTCTTACCAGAAAAAAACGAATTTGATTTTTGCCAACATGCTATGGATCGAGCCCATTTCACATGATCTTCTGTGTATTTTGTGAGCGATTATACAAGAGTCAGGAGTAGTGTTTAGTACACCCCCTCTGGTAGTGCTTGCGTACTTTCCTTGTCACTCAAAAAGACTATTTTTTTTAATGCATTTGATGCACAACTTTCATGTTTTTGTTGCATCATCATTTTAACTAAAACCACCATCACCACCACCACCACCACCACCAACATCACTACACGTCTACACCACACCACAACCACATCATCACCACTACCGTGACACCACAACCACTACCACTACCACACAACCACCATACCACCACCACAACCACCGCCGCCCCATCACAACATATTATTATTATTATTATTATTATTATTATTATTATTATTATTATTATAACAAATAATATTTTCATTTTCAAGAAAATGACCCAAATAAAAAAATATAATTTATTAACTCTTAGCTAAACAGAGAAAGATAGTTTTCTGACATTCACTAAGGCGGTATGGTACTTCTCAGAAGTGAGATTGTAAGATGATAGTGGGCCTGTTGGATTGTAATACAAGATAATGGGCCTGTGAGATTGTAAGATGATAGCAGGCCTATGAGATTGTAGGATGATAGTGGGCCTGTCGGATTAGCCCAAAGGTTCTATATAAATAAGTGCATAATATAAAGGAAAATGTTTTAGACTTCTGACCACATTATCCTCATTTCTCCATGCTGCGTTTGCCTCACTGTCTCCTCTCACTTCGATCTTACTAACGCAAAGAGTGCGAAAATCTCCGAGCTCGGCTGCGCGCTTCCGGTAGAGAGGGCGAACGTAATCCCAGCAGCAAGCATTCACGTAACTACACGACTGCTTTTCAATAGTTTTTGCTCATAAAAATGTGATCTTTTTTTGGATGAATTTTCGTGGTAATTCTTTGTGTGTGTTTGTTATAGACTCTGAAAGCCAGATTTGTATGAAATTTCTTAAAGCAGTGAATCACCACATTCGCACTCTAAGTGTTCGTTCTTTTACTTCCTTGAAATTGACCAATTTCTATTCTGAAAGAAATTCTACTGTTCTATGTTGCTGTGTTTCTGTGTTTGTTTTGCAAAGCACGAGAAAGAAAAGGAAAGTTACAGTATTTAAGGTGTGGTTGATAATGGTAATGGGTTTTAGTGAAAGTATTATGTTTGGTAATAGGGTGGAATTGGAATGATTATCATGTATGACCCAATAATGGGAATAAAGGTTTTAAAAATACAAAAGATTAAGGTAATTGATCCTAATATAATGAAATCCAAGCACCAATATGAAAGAAAATATCAAAACAAAAATCTAAAACTATTATTCCAAACTTAGTCCAAACTTAGAAATCAGATTATCCATAAGATGCAAGGATACTCTTTTTAATCAGGGAATGAGGTTTTTAATTGAAGAGGTAATCAAATCCCATAGTTGTGTTTTAAAAAGTTGTAAACCAAACACTAACTATGATTTTGATTCATATTTCTAGTGTGTCAACCCATGAACCAAACACACCCTGTTTCCTGCAATGTTACAAACTATTGGTGTTCAACTAAATGATTTGATTATTTATTGCTTGGCTTTGATTTGTTTGGATTTTGTTTCCAATGGATGCTATACAAACTAACCATCTTGTCTCTTCTTTATTGATTATTTACCAGGTACACCTCTTCTTTAGTTTATCCTTTTATTGTTTTGATCAATTGTATTCAAGCTGAAATTTTATATTACTACGTATCTTGTTATGGGGGTCCTGTTATTTATGGCTTAAGGAACTTCTGTAGCTTGGTACAAACACCCATTGCTGATGAATATTCATACCAAATAACAACTTTATCAGGATATTGGAGTATTAAGAATTCTAATTTTAGAAAAGAAAGGTGTTTATCATTACCTCTCATTCTCTTGGGTGTTCCACTTCTGCTGTTTCAAAATGTCCTTCCTGTCTTGTGTTTTTTCTGATAAGGGTGTAACAGAATTTTAAGTACTTCCTGAGATTGGACGTTTTCTGTTTCTTACATTTGAGAGTAGAGTCATATTCTTTTCTTACTGAAGTAAAAGACAACCCACTTCCAGCATTTTTCAGTCAAGGCCCTTTTAGTAGTTTTCCACCTTTTCCCTTGCGTAATTGCATCACCTTCATTAACACATGGAAATCAATAATTCGGAGAGTGTAATTTTAATGTGATTTAGGACATACCAAGCAAAAGTTCAGTATTATGGTCATTGGAGTTGTATTTGTTCTTACTGATGTATTCTGTGGCAAGGTTGGAGTCTCATGGGTATGAGTATGACAACGTAAAGATTATCTGAAATTTGAGTGGTTAAGACTCAAAATTTATTCTATCTTGAGTTTGATTTATTCACATTACCAATTAAATCTTCACTTTATCTACAAAATGGACTACTTGCCACAAAAACAAACTTAAATTTTTGCAAGAGACATGCAGTTCGATAAAATTTTGTTTGAGTTTTATTTCTTTTCTGGTTTCAGAAATGCATTGTGGCCTCCAGCATTCTCAGTTCAGTACTTCAGTTCTGTTGTATAGCAAAGGGAGGAGTCAACCTCCTAAGTTTGGATTCTTGAAATGCAGTCCCCAAAGTGGTCTTAGCTCACTCGATATTTTGAAGGTTTGTACTGTTAATCTCCAAAGACAGCAGTTTGATTCTGAATATTCTCATATAAGTAAGTTTCTAAGATCAACTTTAGAAGTAATTAGAACCTAAAGTTAAAAAAAAATTAAAAAAGAAAAAAGAAAAAGCAAATTAAAGTTCTCCGCTTGATTTTCCAGTGCAAAACTCGTTTTGGTATATAAGATCCAATCTACAATAATAGCTATGCTTATCTATTTACATTGTAAATATTACTAATATATATACCAGGTTGGTCTATATATCCTAGAATATCCAAAATTTGTGCCCTGACAACCTGTGTCTGCATCAATTTATAAATTTAAAAGGGTCCAATGGCACCTCTGATTTATAATTTTAAAAGGTTCCAATGGAATTAAGCTTGCCAGTTGCCACATAGCCTGGACTAAAGGGCACTAGAAAACTTGTCGTGTTTTCTATTTGATCTATCTGTGCCTCAAATGGTGCTTCTGCTTATTGCTATTCATAATTTTAGGAGAGTTGCAGTATACTGGTCTTGAAGTTGCCAAGTCGATCAAGGAACTCCCGTCAACATCAAGGCATTAGATGTGAATATCCACAAAATGCAGATCTTCCACGTTATTATTCAAGAAACGAGAAGAAGCCGTTCCCTGTACCTATTCTAGACCTAAGGAGAGCTGCCAGGGAGAGACAGAAAAAGAGACTAGGCCAACCTAGGAGGCCTATGCCTCCACCGAAAGTTGGGTTGCTTGTTAAAGACCTGATTCCAGTTGCGTATAGAGTGATGAATGCACGAATAACATTGATAAACAATCTCAAGCGGCTCTTGAAGGTGGTGCCTGTCAATTCTTGCAAGTAATTTCCTACCCGATCTCAGCACACTGAATGCATGCATCATTCTTTCAAAAACGCATTCTTTAGGTTCAAGATAATACTAAACTTCCTTAGAAACAAGAGAATTTCAGTTATATGTAAATTCTGCCAATTTGCCTTGAGCCATCAACATTAGGTCACATCCTTATTGGATTTTCTGAAATTGAACCGTTCTTCAATGTCTAATGGAATCATACACATGCCACACTGTTTGACATCTTTTACCTTCAGTCTCTCTCTTCTTTCCTTTCCTGAATCTCCACGAGACTCGGGCATTTTTTGACCTATGGACTTATAATCTTATGGCCATAAAATCCACGGAATTTTGAGTCTCTTTGGTGCATTATATTTTGCAGGTGGTGTAATGAGATTCATGTGGGAGCTGTTGGGCATCCTTTCAAGTCATGTAGAGGACCGCATGCATCAATCCGTAGAGGACTTCATGACTGGGGAGAGGCAGTGGTTGAAGATGTTATGGTGCCACTTGAATGTTACCACCTATATGATCGTTTGGGGAATCGGATTTCTCACGAGGAGAGATTCTCTATCCCCCAAATACCTGCAGTGGTGGAGCTCTGCATTCAAGCTGGGGTTGATTTACCCGAATATCCTACTAAAAGAAGAAGAAAACCAATAATTCGCATCGGAAAGAGTGAGTTTATCGATGCTGATGAAAGTGATTTACCCGACCCTGAACCCGAAGAGCCAAAGCCATCAATATTAACCGAAATACCCGATACTGATGTGCTACCTCCATCAAGTGACGAGGAAACAGTTCTGCTGGCCGAGGAAACACTTCAAGCATGGGAAAAGATGAGAGGAGGAGCCAAACGATTGATGAAGATGTATCCCGTGAGAGTTTGTGGGTACTGCCCGGAGGTGCACGTGGGCTCCAGTGGACACAAAGCGCAGAACTGTGGAGCACGTAAGCACCAGCAACGTAATGGGCAGCACGGGTGGCAGGCTGCTGTGCTGGACGACTTAATACCGCCAAGGTACGTTTGGCACGTCCCCGATGTAAACCAGCCACTGCAACGGGAACTCCGGAATTTCTATGGTCAAGCTCCAGCTGTGGTAGAAATATGTATTCAGGCTGGTGCAGCTGTGCCTGAACAATACAAGCCAACTATGAGGTTGGATGTGGGCATCCCTAATACTGTTGCAGAAGCAGAAATGGTAGTTTGAACATTCATATGGTACTGTTTTAATCCTCTTAATATAGCCATCTGTAAAGTATCAAGAACAATTGTCTTAATTGTAACTTCAGAGAAATTGCAAAATTAGCTGCTGAGCAGAAAGATCTAATAGCATTGAATCAGCTTGACAAGATTAAGATTCATTGGCACCACTTGACAGCTATTCATTGTTTAAGATTCATCTATGGGACTAATCAAGTAGTAAAGGGTCCTATAGTCTGTTTTTGAGAGATCTGTGAAGGAGATAAATCGTGGGACTCATAATATAAGACTGCAAATAAATTTGTGGCCTTATAGGGCTATTGTTATTTACAGGCTCGTCGCCCTTTGTCACTGTACTATATGTCCATATGTCCCGAGCAAGTGATGATGTTTTGGGTTATGAAAATTCACTCTATTGGGTTTGGAAACTAAGAAAAAATGTAGTCTTTGTCACTGCACCATATGGCCATATGCCCCGAGCAAGTGAGAATACTTTTGACATTTGAGAATTCATTATTTTGGGTTTTCTCCAAACTTTGCAAGTATTTTTAGATTTTTTTTTTAAAAATATATATTTCTGAATTATATGTTTATCTCAAACGAAAAAGACAATAAAAAGAAGAAAATAGAATGTTGATATAAAATTGAGTGGGGAAGGGGAGAGGGGAGTGTATCCAAACTATCCATTGCTTCCCACAAATTAGGGTGTGGTTGAAAGGGCCTTTATCACATTATCTTTCACAAATTCTTTCTCAGCCTCATACTCTTTTTATCTTTTTTTCTATGGCCCCATATTCACTTTGTATTCTTATTCATCTTTTCTATTTTTTTTTTCTATTTTTTTTTGTTGTTGATTGAATAAACTTATCTTTCACCACATGATAATATTTCTAATTGTGGCACTCTAAATTCTATATATTGTGTTCTTAGCCCACAGCTTCACTAATACTCCGTATTACATTTATGCTTGGAGAAATAACTTTTCATTCATCTTAAAGTGAAAATTTTATGAGTGCAAAAGTATAAAAGTTAATAGGCAATTGAGGTTCTAAACAATTACTATATTACGGAGTATGATTAGAGGGGCCCTTAATCATGATGGATTTAGTGAATCTTGACGCCCCTAGAATGATTTGTTTGATGTATTTGCACGATAATTACCATTTAAAATCTTCATTAATTTGTAACAAATGCCATAATTATCTTCCTATGCTACTTTGATTAAATCAATTCCTTGCTAATTGTGTTTTTGTTTAGTACTACCGACTCTAAATACCTTTGCTCACCGCGCACAAGAAGCATCCCTCACTTTGAGAGGTTGCTCCAACCTCCTGAACGGTTGAGTTGCTCATGCGGGCTAATTTATCTTCTCTGTAAACTTATTGGACCTATACTATACTATCAGTAATATTCTTAAAAATCTCACATAATCTAAACCAACCGTTCCTTGTCGTCAAGTTACCCATGAACCCACACAACATAGTTTGTGTGTGTGTGTGTGTTAATGACCGATTTGGTCCCCTTGACTATAGTGAAATTATCGATTTGGTCATCGAATATCATTCTTACCAAATTACGTCCTCAACTTTGAAAAACTTATCCAATTTTGTCCTCCGTTATCATCTTACGGCTCAGATTGATTATCATCCTATGATTCAAATTGACGGAAGGATGAAATTGGGTAAGACTTTCAAAGTTGAGAACTTAATTTTGTAAGGATGATAGCCGATGACCAAATCGATAATTTTGTTATAGAAATCTTAAATTCAATTAAACAAAGGGGCTTATCATCGATAATTTTGTTATAGAAATCTTAAATTCAATTAAACAAAGGGGCTTATTGCAAACAGCAGAAATAATGGAAAAATATATATATACAGAGAGAGAGGTAGAGAGAGTAGGCAAATGAAAATAAATTAAATTGTAGATTCTCATCAGGTCACAGCCTCAGCCATTGTGGTGGTTCAATTCTTATCTGCCACGTCGAATCTGGAGTGGGACCCATCTAACCGGGCTTGAATGGTCTCTCTGGCGCTCTTATAAGTCCTCCCTAAACGTCTGCGTTTGGCAGCTTCATCTTCCCCATTCCCTCTTCACAGAGAGAAACAAAGAGAGAAGAATTGAAGCCCAGAAGTCGTTCCCACACTGCTATTCTCCACACAGGTACGCTCAACACTTCATATTTTTTTACTGTTTTTCATTTTCTTTCTTATTCATAATATAACTCTTTTATTCTCACTTGCATGCATGGCTCCAATTTTGCTTTAATTTTACTATCATATATATATTGTTCTCTGATTTTCTCTGTGCATGCATACATATACAAAGACGCACATGTATATTTTACCTTAGCCTGCTTTAAATTCTTTTCAGCCCGATTTGATTGAAACTCGAGTTTGAAAATAACCATATATGTATATTAAAAGAATATTTTGAATTGATATGCATACATGTTTTGCACGTAACTACGCAGTATATATATATATATATATATATATGCGATGTCTTTGAAGTCAGTCATCCACAAAATGTCAAAATGAACTAAAAAGTCACGAAGTTGTCGTGGGTCTTCTTAATACTATTTATTTATAGATTATCACACAAAAATAAAATTTATTAATAAATATCTTCAGGTACTGGCTATAAATTTTCATGGTCACCTCAAAAAACAGTCTTGGAGTTGGTAAAAATATAAAAAGATTAACAGTTATTTATTTTTATTTATTTTAAAAAAAATTGTCATGTACTTTCTTACATAAAGATTGAATCATCAACTCCAAGGGCCCCACACCCCAACCCAAGAGAGTATTTAAGAGGATGTAAATTATGATAACTCAACTGAATGCAAAGGCTAGACCTTTGCTTACTGCACACAAAGAGTCCCAAGAAGCCCCTCACTTTGAGAAGTTACTCTCACACTTTTTAATTCTATATTATGGTGTCATCTAAGTCAATAGAGTGTAATTATATCTTTTACTTTATATTTAATACAATATCCATATATAGGTATTATACACCAACTGTGAACCAAGGCTTGCCATGTCATTAAAATGAAAAGTCGAATATTGATAAGTTTTTATTTATTATTATTATTATTGCAAAATAGTATTGTTATCAAATATAATTAGTTGATTACATATCCATGATGATTTACATGTACACTCAAAGCTTATTTTTGAGGTCACCAAAGACTTTGTAGTTCAGTGACATAAATATATTCTAGACTCGAGGGTTTATGTTCATGACTTGATTATTATTATTTTTTAAAAAAAAAATAAAATAAAATTTGGACCACTTGTGAATTGGGTGACCCACTCTTACATTATTCATGCACCAAAATTGGATATGTAAGATTTATGTTACATACATACTAATTTGGATTTTCAATGCAAAAATACAAAACAGGTTAAGAACATCTTTGCATTTATGTAACATAGAGTAAAAGAAAGTTTCAGGGATAAGGAGATCCAACTTTGGATTAACTTACAACCCTACTTTTTTCAGGGTGTGGGTATTGAGAACATCAGAATTTCAACTCGTGTGATTCAGAGGGGGGAAAATGGACTACGTAAATGCGCCTGGAAGGAACCATCTTTTTGTTCCGGGACCTGTCAATATCCCGGATCAAGTTATCCGTGCAATGACCAGGAACAATGAGGACTATCGTTCCCCGGCTGTTCCAGCACTGACAAAGACTCTACTTGAGGATGTGAAAAAGATTTTCAAGACTACCAGTGGGACTCCATTTCTGATCCCAACTACAGGTTACCTATGCTAAATCACATCACAGAGTGTTCAGAAAATGAAAAATGAATGCTGTCATGTCTTGATAAACTGGGCATCATAACACTAGATAGTTGCATTTATTTGTATTCTAATGAGCAATGAAACCTCCATAAAATAGGGACTGGAGCTTGGGAAAGTGCACTTACCAACACGCTGTCTCCTGGTGATCGGATCGTGTCTTTCCTCATTGGCCAGTTCAGTTTGCTCTGGATTGATCAGCAGCAGCGTCTCAACTTCAATGTTGATGTTGTGGAGAGTGAATGGGGGCAAGGCGCAAATCTTGACGTTTTGGCTTCAAAGCTAGCAGAGGATACAGCGCATACCATCAAGGCTATTTGCATTGTACACAATGAGACTGCAACTGGAGTTACGAACAACTTGGCTACTGTAAGAAAATTGCTTGGTAAGTGTCCAACTTATGCAAGAAAGATTGAATTAACACTATAATGCTATATGAACTTGTTAGGATCAAACGCTTACCACTACGCCAAAAGCTATAGCTCGTAGCTAAGGCGTAACTTTATTTCCTTATACCACCATATTTTTTAGAGGCAGGGTGCTGGACTTTTGACCCTTTAGGCCTTCACCCAGCAATCCCCTAGCCACCAATTGCTGGACTCGGCCCTTCACCGGCCTCCGCCCAACAATTCAAGCTACATACATTATTTTTCTAAGAATAGTATCAACATTCAAACCTGTCTGTGCTTCTCAGATCACTATCAGCATCCAGCTCTCCTCCTTGTTGATGGTGTGTCCTCCATTTGTGCGATTGATTTCCGCATGGATGAATGGGGTGTTGATGTGGCATTAACTGGTTCACAGAAAGCTCTGTCTCTTCCTACTGGTATTGGAATTGTCTGTGCAAGCCCCAAGGCTCTTGAGGCCAGCAAAACTGCAAAATCAGTGAGGGTTTTCTTTGACTGGAAGGACTACTTGAAGTTCTACAAGATGGGGACATATTGGCCATACACTCCTTCCATTCAACTTCTTTATGGACTGAGAGCAGGCCTCGACCTTCTCTTTGAGGAAGGACTTGATAATGTGATTGCAAGGCACACTCGCCTAGGTACTGCAACAAGGTATTATTCCATTGCTCGAAGTTTCTGAATCTTGAAAAGAATGATGATTTGATGATTGTCTCTATCCTGCAGATTTCCTTTGACTAGAACTAATCATCATTCTCTATCTCCATTTGAACCGTAAATAACCGTGCAATTCCCCCATGAAAATGCAGGCTTGCAGTGCAGGCGTGGGGCTTGAAGAACTGCACCCAAAAGGAAGAATGGTTCAGTGACACAGTCACTGCTGTGGTTGTTCCTTCATATATTGACAGTTCAGAAGTTGTCAAAAGGGCATGGAAACGCTACAACTTGAGCTTAGGTCTAGGCCTTAACAAAGTGGCAGGGAAGGTCTTTAGAATAGGGCATCTTGGTAACTTGAACGAGGTAAATTGCAAAGCACAATTTTAAAAGGGTTGCTACTTGCTAGGTTTCCTGTCATATTTCACTTTGAATATCAAAATAGAAATGTAATGAATACCAAGGAGTTGAATATGCTAACCATTGACGCATTTTCTGCAGCTGCAACTACTGGGCTGTCTCGCTGGAGTGGAGATGGTACTAAAGGATATCGGTTACCCAGTGAAGCTTGGCAGCGGGGTTGCAGCAGCTTCTGCCTACCTGCAAAACACCACTCCCATGATTCCATCCAGAATTTAATTCAAGTGTGTTATACTTGCATGTATTTGTTTCTTTCATCTTGTTCAGGCTACTCTGTAAAAACTACATACTTTCGTTATGCAGTATTTGAAATAATGTCATTAAACTCTGGTTTACTGCACATATTCATATATAACCTAAATCTCTTCATATTCCTAGCATCCCTTCCTTGACATATTATGTTACAATATTACTATGAAATTGTTGAGACAAGGAGCAGCAACAGGACTAGAAGGACCGAAAGTGTATGAGGAAAAACAGGAAATATACATTTACAAATAATCAATCACCCAAAACTTTCAGTTTGTTTCAGCCTACATTTAAAGACAAAAGCTCGAAGTCTTTCAAGATTACCTGCAACAGAAATCAGGCAAGTCAAGTAGCTCTATCGAATGAAATTGCAACGTCTTAGGAATTACGAAGTATCACCATGAGAAAGGACATCATTGCCTCCTAAAAGTTTATAAATTAGAATAACCAACTTTGTACCTTGATGATATGGCCAGAAACAGGCATTTGCAACACGGGTGTTGCCATACCCTTGCACTCTGAGTTTGAAAATACCTTGCCGGGTCAATTAGTTCTGTGATTGATGTGTAATGATGCCATTGAACTAGTCATCAAATGAAGAACTATGTTTAGTTTTTTAAGGACTCTCTATTTCTAAGGGGTCATTCCACCTCAGTCACATTACATCAAGCATTTCATATTTGTAAATATGGTAGTTTATTTTGTTTAGACACTCGTATACTGTTTCTGCCTCTGGAAATGATTGGTCCTCAGCAAGGAAGGTATGTATTCTCTTATCAACTTCAATCCAGCTGCATCCGGGGTTCTTTCTCAATCCAAGTTCTTTCATCTTCATTCTTATATCCAACGCTTTATTCCATTTCTTTCTAGTGGCAAACATGTTTGCCAGAATGACATAAGTTGATGGATCATCAGAACCTTTCTGAATAAGAAGTTTTGCAACTTCCTCCCCAATATCTTCTTCCCTATGCATATGACACGCAGAAAATAGTGTGCTTAGCAATGAAACATCCTCTCTCATATAAGGGGATCTCTGAAGAATTGCATAAGCTTCATTCAATCTCCCAGCGCGTCCTAGAAGATCTAGGAGACATGAGTAGTCTTCGATGCTAGGTTTGATTCCATAATCAGTAACCATTAAATTAAAATAATGGCAACCCTCATCAACTAATCCAGCATGGCTACATGCTGAAATTACTGCAAGGAATGTAACTTTGTCCGGTTTAACATTAGACTGAAGCATTTCATGGAAGAGACGTAAAGCTTCTGAAGCTTGGCCATGTGACCCATAAGCCACTATCATTGAAGTCCAGGATACGATATCTCTCTCAGGAAGCTGGTGGAACACCTCATAAGCTTCACTAACAGCACCACATTTGGCATACATATCAAGTAGTGCTCCCATGACTATTTCACTTGAATCCAACTTACTCTCAATAATTCTCTTGTGAACTTCTTTCCCCTGTTCTAAGGCTGCTAACTGTGAGCAAGCCACTAATATACTAGTAAATGTAATAGCATTATACTTTATGCCTGCCATCTTCATATCACGATAGATGCCAAGAGCTTCCAAGTAATTGCCAGCTGATACTAACCCAGAGATCATTGTATTCCAGGCTGTTACATCCCCTTTTGGAGTCATACTAAAGATTCTTTTGGCATACTCAACCCTTCCACATTTGAAGTATAAATCAACAAGCGAGCATTGAACAAACATATCCGGTTCTATTCCATGTCTGATAATATAAGCATGGACAAATTTCCCATGCTGCAATTGGGCTGATCTAGAACAAGCCATTAGCAGGCTGCTTAAGGTTGTCAAAGAAGGCCTCACGTCTTCCTCATTCATCCTCAACAGAAGCTCAATGCATGATTTGCTGTCACCTCTCAAACTGTAGCCAGCAATCATGGCATTCCAATTAACCAAGCTCTTGTGTGGGATACGCTCAAAGACCTCCTTTGCTTTCTCTATATGGCCACATTTCCCATACATGTCCACAAGAGCAGCACAAATAAAACCATCCAGAACAATCCCATTTCTCACCAGCTCCTCATAGATCCTCTCCCCTCTATCCAAATCCAACAGCCTTGCACAAGAAGATATAGCAGCAGTGTAAGACACCGAATTTGGCATGTACCCAGACTCCTTCATCTTCCCAAACAATTCCAAGGTCTTGGCGCATTCTCCGCTCTGATAATAGCAAGAAATAAGAGTGTTCCAGCAAGCCACATCTCTCACAGGCATTTCATCAAACACCTGAGCAGCAGATTCAAAATCACCACCTCTCCCATACATTCCCACCACAGAGCTCGCAACAACCACATCACACACAAACCCAGTCTTGACCACACTGGCGTGCACTGTTCTACCGCACTCCAGCCGGCCTCCTAACCCGCCACAGGCCTTGAGAACACTGGGATACGTGTAGCCATCGGGCTTGAGATAAGGAGACAAGAGAAGCAGCTTCTGGAAGAGCTCAAGAGCTTCGTTGAACACAGAATTGCCTGTATATGCCGCCATGAGGCCATTCCATAGAGTGATGTCAAGAGGGTTCTCCAGATTCTGGAAAACCAGCTTGGCGGATTGGAAATCTTGGCAAGATATATACAAGTCTATAAGGCCCTTGGATAGGGGAATGCTCCTTTGCAAGCCCAATGTGACAATTTTTTGGTGCAAAACCTTGGCTTCCAGTTTCAGAAATGGTCTGGAACTCCATTTCGATGCAGTGCGCGATTTGAAGAGAGCCAAAACCCTCTGTATAGTAATATACATGCCTTTCCATGAACCAAAAGGACAAAACCTGCGAGTGAAGTCTTCGTTTACTGCTCCACCTCTTTAATTCATTGCATTATTCCACTCTTATTAAGAGCTCTTTAATTTAAATAACACAAGTAATTGGAAATTTGGTGATGTGGTAAATTCTGCCGAGTATTTGGGAAGTTCTCGAGCTGGTAATATGTGAGAATAGCAAAAAGTCCTTCAAATCATGTATCTTGTGGGGTATTTATAGGGAGTTGAACACATGTCGAGGGACCGGCATGTATGTCACGTGGCCTATATGCTCTCGGTGATCCGATTGGTTAGGGAGGAACTTGCACATGTAGGAAGATATCTTACTGGTTGTTTATTAGGATAAGTTCGAGTGCTAAGTATATGTACTCGAGGTGGCCACCAAGCAATCGGGAGTTCGATGTAGTGATCTTCTCTCATGGAGAGCCACAAAGGTGTTATTTGAGCATAAGGTGATTGACAATTACTTTTAGCTCATTAATTTGTTAAAATCAACTAAGTTGAATTTAAAATGACTCAAATATTTCCACTTTCACTAAAATTTACCCATCTTTGTAGTAAGGTATTTCAGACATTTTGAACTAAATTTGGTTGATTTTTAAAAAGTCCAAGAACCAAAAGTAATTATTAATAATTGAATACCAAATATGAAAATATCATTATAATAGTGGGACCAAATGATGATCATTGTATGAAAATGTTTTATATGAAAATTGTAAGTATAGCATGTACAAGACACACAAGCAGCAAACCTATAAACAGATAAGTTCTATACTTTTAACTATACAACAAATTGTACCAACCAGTTTCCTGAACCACACCCCAGACAAAGGGATAAATCCAGCAATGGTGACAATGAATACTGCACTTTATTTTCATGGCCATAAGCCATTCAGTAAATGAACTTCCAACCTCTATAAAATTGGCCTGCAGCAACATGTATGCTTCAGCTCAGATCTTTGTAATCCCTTTCTCCAAAATATAATCACAAGATATCGAACGAATATCGGAATATGTATCTAATTCCACACTGTATCATGACTAGAACATGGAAAAACTGTACATGCCAAGTTGAAGCAGCTATCCGATGAATTTCTTCCGTTTTTTGGACCATTCAGAACGATAAGGTGAAGCCACAAACAGGCGGCTGAACCATAGCTGTGAAATGCGAATGCTTCAGAAACACCTTCCAAGAAGTCACATTATTGCCTTATCACGTGACAAAATAATCTCAAGAGATAACTCCTTTGCTAACAAAAAAGTCTTAAATCAAATAGGCTATCATGTGAAGGCTAGCTTTCGGGTGATTATGTCATGTGTAAAGCTCTTGTCTTCTTGAGGTGACTTCCGCTGGGCATCATGCCTCACTACCCTCGTCTTCATGTTTCGATGGTTCCCCATTTGCACTACATAGTTGGGCCAACAATGACGGGGATAAAGAAGTGTAACTACCTGCATTTAGTCGGAAGTAAAAGAAAATTTTCACAATTGAGTGTTTAGGTTTAAAATTTATCGTTGTTCAACATCACCGAAAGGGTCAAGGGGATATCGAGAATGGATGCACAATTCACCTCTACTAGGCGAACTTCTCTCCATGTCTTTAGTTACGTGCAACAAGATGGTACCGGAGAGCACAACCACAAAGCCACATATTGCTGATGCAATGTTTCCCACGTTCTGGCCATCCCAATCCTAAACAATTAAAATAAATATGTGAAATGTATCCAAAATAGCATACACATATTTTGAAGTAATAACCATGTTCACATTCTATTCAGTTTTTGGGTGACGAGGGAAACCCGCAACCACTACCCGAGGGTGGCATGGGGTGAACCCCGCAAGCCAATAGGCCGCTTCTGCAGGGAGTTGGACTTATGGTTACAAAGTCAACAGTTTGACCAACTTGGCTGGGGTTGTCCCATTCTATTCAGTTGTTCTTGGGAACCACAAGGGTTGGGGTAGAGGACTCAGGACTGGGGGGCCGGATTTCATCAATCGCTAGTGATTCCCATTGATCGTTGCCCCATTGGCTGTTTATGGTAGTCTGAATTTGAGATCTTTTATTTGGGAATTGAAACTTCTACCCCTAAGCTTTAGAAGCTTAATTTATAATACTTCCCATGCATTGGTAGGTCTTAACTACTGTCAAGTCTTGAGAAATTTTATACTAGGCTTCCTCTACTGACAAGACAAACCAGAATCACGAAAATACGTGAATATACGCAAGTATAAGGCTATGAGCTCCAAAGATAAATGCTTGTCTTACCTTAAACATAATAACACTGGCAACAATTGTAAGTGATGTGAACATAACATAGTATATAGGAGAGACAACGGCAGTGTTGAATGTATCAAGGGCCTGGAACAAGAAAGATACATCGTTAAGGCAGAAACAAATTGTCAGATAAACTTACGTTTAGAATAGTAGATGCACGTAGCTCTGGATGAAGGTCAGAAAATAGTTAGGTTGCAAACATCAGGGAAATAAATGAATCTACACAACATGGTTGCCCGACCACTAACTTTATTTTGGCTTATAGTGCAGTTAAAATTTCGTAGAAATAAGCAAATGATTACTATTTTTTGGATGGGTAAATTAAAAGAAATGATTACTAGCCTTGTTGAGATAATTCATCTGGGTAACCACACAGACCGCCACAACAAACATGAAAAACCAGGTTTCGGGGTAGATCAACTGGTTCTTTCCCTCAAAAGTTAGTTTCAGTGAAGTTCCAAGGGCTTTGACACTCATGACCTGCATTTCGAACACATTAAAAAACAGCAATTAATAAAAGGAACTTCAAAGAAGATAAGTGCTTCAGAAATGAACACAAGAATAATTGTTGGATCTCAGCACTGCACTATGCTTACTTCCGCCCACATCCCATCTGGGACTGGACTTGGCTTTCGCTTCGCCATCGACTGGACTCGGCTTTCGCCTCACCATCAATTCAAACCTGTACCTTGGTTGTTGTAAGTCAAGCACGCTTAACCACAAAGTCCTTTGGCTATTTGGTTGTCATGTCCTACTTAAAACCAATTGGTGATAAGTAGGTGGACATTAACCATTTAACTACATCCCTCCATGGTAAGCCACAACGTCACGTCTCGAATCGAGCTAGGGGTTGAACTCGGCCAACCGGGTCGATGCCCAACAATAATAACAAAATTGTATTTCTATCATTCTATGTCTAAGTTCCAGGGCAGTTGTATAGATAATGTAATTCATTAGCTGTGTATTATAATATGCTTTAGCAATCAAAAACTTACCGAGAGAGAACCCATCAGTGAACAAATTCCAGTGTAAATAAGTACATTGGTATGAGCATATTCAGGTGCAAGATAGAAGACAAGAATAAACACCAAAACGAGTACTGATCCCACATAGGCCAAAAAGGCTGCAAAGTAAAGAAGAATATAGTTAGAAAATACGGAGGCCACTGAGGTATAACATAATGTGGCAATGAGGAAACACGGGCACCTGTCTGCGTTGCCATGTACCAGACTTCCTTGACAGAAGAGATAGGGCGCTCCTGTGGTGCATGGATCACGATTATGACAGAACCAGCAATGCACATAACACAGCCCAAGATTCCTAGCGGATGCAACTTTTCTTTCAAGACAATATGAGCCAATATAGCACTACAACAAAATTCAGCACATGCCCCCGAGGGGATACACAATCAGAAAAAAAAAAATATATATATATATATATATATATATATGTATATATATACACACACACATTCAATACGAAATAGCAACAAAATAGAGTACCTGACAATGATACTCAGTGCGCCAAGAGGGGTCACAAGAACAGCAGGGGCAAATGCATATGCCACGAAGTTTGCAATCTCTCCAACAATCACTATTTAAAAATCCCAACAGAACAAAGATCCTATTGAGAGTCGAAAAATAGTCAAATAACCAAAAACAAAGAATTCTATGCATGTCTTATATGAAATTGAGGATAATAAACAGAAGAGGATTTAATAGAGAGAATGCCTTTAATATTCAAATCAAGAACCAAACCACCACCTCCCCTGCTCCCAAACAAATTGAAAGTGAACAATAGGACGCACCAGAAAGTTGAACAACAAATTTAATAATTTCCCAGTATTATAAAGAAAATGTACTGTTGAACTTCATATCAAACTGTAAATCACCATTTTCTAATAAACTCAAATTTCTACATTTACCAGAACTACTATCAGTGGGGTTATGCTCTTATGATTAGGTTGAGACACTGAAATCAATAGCTGATAGTTGCAATTTGTAAAGGACCAATTGGAAAAAGAAAATAGTACAAATTAATACAGCAGCTAGTAGTACATACTTGTGACCATTCCAAACCACCAGAGAGGTTCCAACAGATACGAGTAGCCACCAACACCTACCACCAACCAGCAAAACCAAATACTGATTACCGAAGTAGTAGCAGTATATTCAAAACATATTATATAGAAATAAATACAGTCGCTGCAAGCAAGTGGCATGAATCCATGAATTAAAGACAGATATACGGAGTAATAACTTAAGATGGTTCGGAATATTCAATCTATCTTCCAATCACGAGCAGAAAGACCACAACTAACTCTGGCAGATGTAGTTAACACGAATTATTATCATGAACCTAAAGATGTTCACCATGATTACGATGACAATCCATTGTAACTACAATTTAATATTACTAAATAAGAACATTCAATATCTTTAAACAACATACTCATCATGTAATTTCATTGTCTTTCAAGTAAATATTCATTGCAGTTTGAGTAGTATGCATCAAGACTAGCCAAGGTTGGTCAGCTTAGATTCATATTATACCAATTCTGCAATGGAGTTACACCATAATAGCATTAAAAGCAGCTGAACAAAGCCCATGTGGGCAATCAAGCCTCTTCCAAATCAGATTGTGCTCAAGCTTAGTTGAATTGAGTACACAGAATCCAAGTTAAATTGCATAAAGTGTAAGATTTTCCCACATATAATATATAATATAATATAATATATTGTATTATTAAGTGGTTATTAAGTCAATAAGTGATTTAGGTAATTTAGGACATTTAGTTTGGCTTTAACCAAATATCTGACTATAATGATGGCATATTGGCATGTAGACTTTTTAAGCAATATAGTCCTCACAGCTACGGTATTCATAATACTCACACCATCCAGTATTTAGGAGAAAAGTGGTAGACAAAAACACTAAGGTTATCTTGCAGGTTTACCATCCCAATAGACGATTCCAATTTCCAACAAGACATTTCAATGATACTAAAGTTTTCGTTGTTACGAGGTCAGGTTCCTCATGATTCGAGTTTTTAGTTTATGTTAGTTTCTATAGTATCTAACCTAAAGAACAAAATAATAAACAAACTTTGGCTAAAAACATATGGATATGATAAGATGTTTCAGTCAATAATAAATTTAAAAAGAATATGGAGTAGAAATATACCGGCTCTGACACCAGAAACAGCAGCCGCTCTTCTGAGTCCTTTCTTCTTGATGATAAAACTGGCCCCTATAAAAGCGCTTGAGAGAAGAGCCAGCCCAATCCCACAAACGTTGTCTCTCGAGAAACCCATTGTGCTGTCTTCTTCTTCTTCTTCGCAGTAGAAAACGTTACCTTGATCTTACGATCCTTGGGTCTCCCCTTCCACCACTAATGACTTGGGGGAGAAAACCCACCATCAAGTTTTGCGAAGGAAGTGAAGCAAGACATAGAGATTAGCGAATATGCTCCTCCATCGATTCATCTTCGTGCTTGCGTGTACATGTTCTCTATGATTGCCATTTGTGGGGCACACTCGCATGCTTCCACTCTTTCATTTCATGTTTTCATTAGTTTATGCCATCAAGCCATCAAGGCATCAGCATTCAATTCATTTTTCACTTTTCTCAATTCTAATTGGTTATGATTTTTTTTTTATTCTTTTTCTTATATATAACAAAATAAACTTTGCTATATGGAGTAAGAGTTCAACCTAATAATGATGTAATATATCACTCATTTTAAATCAATTAATAGCAATATAAATATATAATAAATTAGTACTCAAAAAAAATATATAATAAATTATTATTGCTATTTTTTGTTACATCAAATATTAGTTAATGCTATTTTTATATTTTTCATAATTATTAGGTATACACTCAATACTATTTATTTAGCAATATAACAACATGATAAAATATTCAATTTTGTTATGTAAACATTATTGTATTATCAAGTAAATATTATTGTAACATATTATAGCGATAAAATGATCACATATGTCTTTAAATTATTTGGTAACGTTCAAGTGCATATCTGAATTATAACATGTTTCAAACTAACACAGTAAGTTATAAACAACAACAACAATAATAATAGTAGTGATTCTCCAAATACGTACAAATTCATGAGGTCAAATCGTAGATACATGAGTCATTTTAATAGTCTAATTGTTGGTTTAAGTTAAGCACATGCAATGATGTGAGGTCAGAGGCTCACGAGCTATGATATGGTAAGTCAAGATGTCAAAAGCCCTTCCTTCTAACATTTAATGCGATATTTATAAGGGGTGAAGGGAGCACATGTCGAAGGCTCGGCATGCACGACACGTATGACCCATGCATATATAAGTGGGGGGGGAGGGGGAGGGGAGGAGGGGGGTTGGAGCCTCTACTGATTCATCCACGTCTGCTGAGGTTCCTGATGTCATCGTTTCTGCTGCGAATGGGTTGAACTAAAGGAGTAAGAATTAGCTTTCTAAATAGACATAGTCGGATAGTTCATCCCGATCTAAAAAGGTCGCAACGGATCTTAAGGTGGAAAAGACTACTGCCAGCTAAGTCTTTGCTCAATTGGCCAACCATTGAATTGTTGGTGCAAGTTGAAATTGAAGAGAAATCATATAGTGGACTAAGATCCACATTGTAATATCACATGCTTACTTACGTCTAATACAAGAATACATATTTATCACACAAATTTAAATATAATTTTACAACAATCACTTTCACCATCCTCATACATATCCATGCATGAATATATATATATATATATATATATATATATAAATATATAAATGAAAAATAATTTGACATTTTATAAATTAAAACGGCTAATTTGATCATTTTTAAAATTGTAACTAAAATTTAAAATTTTCGAAAAACTAGTGTAGAAATTAAAGAAAAAAAAAAAGAGTCTAAACACGGTCTGGAATGTTCTATTCAAGACCGTCTCAGTCTGTTGTTTAGCCGCGTGACCCGGCCGCACCCCGTTAAGAAAAACCACAGTCTACTTTCTTCAGCAACGCACCAAACGCTTGTCTTAACTTAGCCATTACTCCTCTGCTATTTCCTTAGCTCCATCCAATATCCGTCGCTGTACTCTACGCAAGCAAATGGAAGCAAAGATCAACAAGTTCTTCGATTCGGTCGGCAACTTCTTCTCCGGCGGCGACCAGATTCCTTGGTGCGATGCCGATATTGTCGCTGTAAGTATCCTCCCCTCCATATGCTGTGAGTATCTGTATGTAATTTGATGTGCATATCCTGTCGGTTATTTGGTTTAGCTGTGCCTGGAAATGAGAGTTGCAGGACTAGGGTTTAAGAATTTCAGCATATTGGCTTGCATACAACACGTAGCTGATTTATTTAGTGACGATATGTGGAGCTCGAGGCTTCAATTTTTGGAAATCGGATCGGTGTGCTTGTGCTGATTGAAATTGTGTTGGAGAGTCGTTTTGGCCAATCGTGATACTGTCTAGTTTGTGCAGTAGCTAAAGTTTTCACATCATTTGACTTTGATGTTCGCGATCAGCATCTTTTCCATCGCACACATTTAAATAGTGTCAGAATTTGACTCTCAGATTTCTGAACATTCAAGCTTTGAACGGCACACATAGTTTTGAGTATTGGCATACATTATACTTTGTGCATTTTGGCTCGTCCTAATCCTTTTGCTTTTATTCTTTGGTAGACAGATTTGAGACATGGACCAAACAGGGATCATGTGTTCCCCTTAATCTTGCAGACATGACCACATGAACATCAAATTATTTCTTTTATTCTTAATTTTGACATTTGATTAGTAATAAAGTTTGAATACTGGTCCATTTTATGACATTAGAGTATATTTGTTATTGTTTTCATGTCCGGTGTTACTTCAAACTTTTTATGATGTTGGACTATATTTATTACTTAATTTTTCTTATTGTCTGTTAATATTTGGTTACTTATCAAAAAAACATATTCATAATTATTGATATATGCAGATATGCTTCAATCATTTAAAAAAAAAAATTATTTTCTTATTATTGGTCATAGTTAGTTATTAAAAAATTGCTTAGCTTAGATGCAATGTTGTTATTCATTTAGCTGCACACAAATTATTTGTTTATTTATTTTCTTTTGAACAACGATATGTGTGTGTGTTGAATGCTCAACACATTATTGATTATGTTTTCATATCATACATTCATACCCCCTTTGTTTTTGCATATATTAGGCTGAAGTCCCTATCCTATATTCCTATCCTAGCAGATAAATTTGTCAGCATTAGGGGATACTATTATGTAAATGTCCATCTTTGAAATGATCTTTTCTGTCACTCTTTTACTATAGTTACGTAGGTTGCAATCCATATAACCCTAAAAAAATCTCTGTTTAGCTCTTTTCCAGTTTCCCCTTGCAAAACTCAAGTTTATTTTCAGGGCTGTGAGCGTGAGGTTGCAGATGCTGAAAAAGGTGCTTCTGAAGCAGTTAAAAGTGAATGCCTAATGCGCTTGTCTTGGGCTCTTGTTCATTCAAAGCGTCCAGAAGACGTCCAGCGTGGTATAGCAATGCTAGAAGGCAAGTCTCAAAGGGGAGATACAACCTCTTTTCCTCCTCATGGCCAATTTCCCTCATTCTTTGCTTTTTTTAGTTTGTGAAGCTAATTTCTTGAAGTTTATGAGTTTCAGAGTTGTATCTTTCTTGCCCCAAACTGTTCCTATATCTTTCTTCTGCTCTCCCTATTTCTTGCCTTGTTTTGTAATCTGCTTGTTACTTGGTAGATGCAAGTTCAAGGAACATTGAGTTATTTATCTGCCACTAATCTATTTATGTGTTTTATACTTACTGGCTATCAAGCTATTATTGTTTTTCTTTCATCTCCTTTTTACAATGTATTTTATGACTTATCAAGATTATCATCTGCAGCTTCTCTGGGTGTCAGCAGTAGTCCACTGCAACAGAGGGAAAAGCTTTATCTTCTGGCTGTTGGTTACTACAGAAGTGGGGACTATCCTAGAAGCAGGCAGATTGTGGACCGTTGTTTGGAGGTATATTTTAATGTTCTGACTAGAAGTTCTGCTTCAACTATTATGATCTAGTTCTGTTAATGTGTGGATTTTTTCCATAAAATCTGAAGACTAAGATTATATTGCTTTTAATACTTGTAGAAAGTAAAATGTACTGCAGCTTCTAGTTAGCAATACCATGTGTTGTTTCTTTTATACCCCTTCACCTCCTTCCTATCAAGTATTATACATTAGCCATGCGTACTCTCTTGGTTGACTTTTCTTATTTGTTTTGGAGTTTTTCCTATTTTGAAAGTGCATGTTTCATATTCTTGAATCACATTTTAAAATCCTTGATGAGTGTTTGGGAATTGGGTTTGTAGATTGCACCAGATTGGAGGCAGGCATCGACCTTGAAGAAGACAATTGAAGATAAAATCACTAAAGGTAATGCTCGGGTAGTTTGATTTTTGCGTTCTTTCTTCTTTGTGCTAATTCTTAAAAACAACAGATGGAGTGATTGGCATTGGCATTGCTGCTACTGCTGTTGGCCTTTTGGCCGGTGGAATTGCTGCCGCACTGTCCCGCAAGAAATGACCCAATCATGTAAACAACTAATGTGCATAACAAACACCATCTGCTATTCTGTTCATCGGTCCATGTTCAGGTCCCATGAGTCTACAGTCCACCTTGAGAGACCACCCTGTTTTAAAGCTTTTGGTCCGTCCACCCTGGTAGGACCGTGAAATGTAGAACCCAACTTTCAATATAGTTAACTGTTGTTTCGTGGCCATTTTGATGCATAATTACTTACATTTAATAATTTGGCTAGTGCAACATCATCTGTAACAGTCAAATCTATCTTCTCCTGTGTCTCTGAATTTTATGATAGAATTCCATCTTCTTTTTCTGTCTTCTGGTATGGAAAGTAGAAA
Source organism: Ipomoea trifida (assembly GCA_003576665.1). NCBI lineage: Eukaryota > Viridiplantae > Streptophyta > Magnoliopsida > Solanales > Convolvulaceae > Ipomoea > Ipomoea trifida. The sequence continues at coordinate 870,415 of CP025650.1, read as the reverse complement.
CTGCATGTTGCATTTCCTTTAATTCTATCATTTTTTTTTTCCATTTCCTGTTTTTAAATTCAAAAATTGTACAAGGAAACACATTTTTTTTTTTTTCTCCAAAAGATAGAAAATTTGCTCATTTAGTAAACTTGTGCCTACATAAAATTTTCAGTTTTTTATTTTTTTTTCTATTATTTGATTTTAAATGAGAGAAAGGTATATGCTTTTTTTTTTTCCCCCTATTTTGTTTTAAATTAGAGAAAGGTACATGTTTTTCCTATTATTTGATTTTAAATTTTAAATTAGAGAAAGGTATATGTAAGTACATTTTTCGTTTTTCCTTCTCCAAAAAAAAAAAAGTTTTCAGTTAATAAACAAACACCTCAAATATTTCTAAATAATTGATTGGTATCATAAGCTTTTCTTGTTCTCTCCTTCCTATCCTTTTTTTCCCCAATAATTGTTGCAAACCTAAATATAATTGCATATAATTTTTGCAAGAAACCAAATAAGACTGTGGCTATGTTTGGCAAACCTAGCTGAAAAGGTAGCTGAAAGCTGAAAAGTAGCTGAAAACTGAAAAGCTATAAGCTCGAAGCTGAAATCTGAAGAGCTGTTAAGCTAGCTGCTATGCTTAAAAGTGTTTGGTAAAATTAGCTTTTTGATAAGTTGATAAATGTAAAAAGACTAAAAAGGTCATCTTCATACAATTTAAATAGTTTTAAATTTAAATATTTTTGTTTATATATTAAAATATAAAATAATGAAATTAATATATTTTAATAAAATATATAAAGTAAGAACATATATTTGAAAACATATAAAGTAAAACAAAATGTTTATAATTCATAAGATTAGTTCATACAAAAAATCAATGTTCAAACACAAATGTCAAATTGAAATTACAACCAAACATATTGAAGTTAAAAAGTTAAAAAGGTTTAGCCAAAAAGATTTTAATTGGAAAGGGTAAATTATGGCATTTCTTTAAAATAATAAGGTTAAAGATGGAAAAAAAGTTAGGAAGCTACTAGCTTATTTTGAAACGCTACCTTAGATAGCGTTCAAAAATAAGCTCTTATTTTAAGCTACTAGCTTATTTTAGGAACATTACCAAACAGAGCTTATAGCTTATTAGTAGCTTAAAATAAGCTATAAGCTCCTAAATAAGCTCTGCCAAACAGAGCCTGTGTGTCTTCATATAAACCACCAGAGAGTACTAAACTAGTGGATAAAACGTTACTACTGTATTTGGTTAACTGTTAGAAGTTTTAATTTGTGCCCAGGAAACGTGTGCATGTCATATTCAATGGTAGGACAGGAGTATATGTATACATCACATGTCCCCGGATAGGGTGGGGAGAATGGTCCTAGGTGCTTATTCCTTTAGGCAGCCTACGCTAAGGACGTATAAGCAATTAGACTACTTGGAATAGCTAGCTCTCGAAAGGCATGTGCGATGATCGTCGTTTTCATCTAGTGGATACCATACATACGTTGATGATGTTCACTTTGAAACATATCTGTAGGGAAAGCTAACATGGCAATCTATGTGCTAATTGGGCAATATTCCGAATCATACACGTAAAGAAACTATTGGACAACAGATGTGCTGATTGGACAATATCACGATTTGAAACTCAACAACTGAAATGTAACTGTGACATTCCATGTATAAGGATCATGTTTCATTCACTCATTATCTATTTTTAGATAAGAACTCCTATCTTTGTCTTAGTAGAATTGTCAATACGGGCTGGCGGGGCGGGACGGGCCAACGCCTGCCAACCTGTTCTTTGGTGGGCTGCTATTTTTGAAACCCATCCCCTACCTAAGTAAGGGGTAGGGTGGGCCTGTTCGGCGAGCAAGGCCTGTTTTGACAGTTCTAGTCTTAGTTTTCTGATATTTATTTTTTGATTATTTTTAATAAGGTATGTGGAGAGTCTACTTTTATAATGGATGCTATTAACATACGTTACGAATCATCTAACTCGATCGTCTAAAGACTAAACCCCTCTACCTTTATTCATGTGGATAGTGCTTGTTGGGTTTTGTCGATAAGCACATAATTGACCCTCACCAGGGAAGGCCGAAAAGGATGGTAGGGGGCCATTTGATGAAAGCAAGTAGTTGTTGATTGAATTGGGACCTTAAAGTTCGAGTAAAAAGAGCTAAATTTTTAACATAATATCTTAAATTTCATTACTATAAATAGAATAACATATATTGAGAAAAATTTATTTTGAGCTCTCATCGACCCATCGTAAGCATGCAGTTCGACTTTGTAATAATTTAAATAAAATAAGATTATCCTGGATTGGAAATTGGAATCACTTGATTAATGGGAAAAGTTATAATTGAATTTAGATTGTAAAGTTTGACTAAAAAGAGCTTGATTTTTTTAAAATAAGATATTCACTATTTCCCTCCAACAAAAAAGGCAATACATTTTTCTAATTGCAATAAAATTCATTTTGAAAAAATATTGGGTAAATAGTAAAATTATTTATTTAATTATGGACTTAAAAAAAATGCATCTTGGCATGCCCAAAAAAATTATGATTATTAGAAGAAAAAAGTTTTAAAAAGTTATTAGTGTTAATGGGAGTAAAATATAAAATGACAAATATAAAGGGATCATGTTACTAAAATTGTTCTACTATACTAAGAGGATAAGTCTATTAAAGTTATGATCGTACGTCATTCGGTCTACGCATCCTTACTGGTGTATGAAATCATGCAAATATGCAATACAAAATATTCATTGTATACAAGGAAATATAATTAGGAGTGTATTTAATAAAAATATATGATATATCCAATAATTGAAATTTGAGATAGTATACTCACATTGTGGATTTGTGGAGCTTTCAAATTCAAGTCTCGCAAGTCACAAAAGAAAGAGAATAATTTAATTCCAATTCCAATGTTAAAAAAAAAATAAATAAATAAAGGAAGAGCATATATTTTCCTGGACCCCATCAGATTTTTTTGTAGTGACACTTGACCTTTTTCAGCCATAAAAATGAGTGTGATATCCATTTCCCCTTCACAAAAAGAAGAAGTATTAAGTTCATTGATTTTTAGTTTTGATTTTAATAATATTTTCATTATCAATAATTAAAAATAAATTATTATATGTTAAGGTACATAAAATTATATAATATAAACTGTATTAAAAAATGAATGTTACTCGTGGGGTATAAATCAGATAGTGCAATTCGCTTTCAGTTTAATAAGTGGTACTGAATTTGAACATTGAAAATACAACTACCTTAAAGTATATGGAGAAATGCTAATCGATAAAATACATGGTAAAAATAATCAAATTTTAAATATAAAAAAGTTAATTTTACCGAAATACATAAAACTATTGAGCATTTACTTAATTGATGGAAACTTTAATGCACCATACAAATTATAAATTTACGGCTAATCAATTAATTTAACAATAGATGTCAATGACCTTGTGGTCTAGTGACACGAGGTAATTCTCAAATGGGAGGTTAATACTATATTGTAACAGAGTCGTTACTATTAAAAAAATAATAAATTTGACAATAGAGATATAAAATGGGGTAAAATGTGAAATAAAAGGTTAGGAACTTATGCTTTAATTTGAGGAGAGTTTGGGGGGTGCGGTTGAAATTACCCGTAACGAATATATAGAAATTGGGGGTTAAAATGCACATATGCACGAGAGTCAAAGAAAAAACGCCATTAGACGACACAGTTTTTATAGTTGTTCCAGTCCAACGCTCTCTCTCTCTCTCTCTCTCTCTCTCTATCTCTATCTACAGCTTTCTCTCTCTAAACCACTTTTCCAATTCTCTCTCTCCTCCCTGCTGGAAGCTGCTCCTGCTACTGTTGCGTTTTCTGCAACTGAAAATCAGATCAAAGCGCATTCACTCTCTTCCCTCTCCGCTGATCTCTACTGTTTCGGAGTCGACGGCTGCTCCGCAATTGGCGCTCCCGCTATCATCACCGTCGCCATCATCAGCATCTGTTGCTTTTCTGTGGTCCTGTCGCTGCCTTGCGAATTGAGGAAGTGGTGTTGATTGCGGCGCTTGAGTTCCGAAGCTGCCGAGCTTGTAATCGGAGCAATTGATTGGCTGATTGGTTGATAGACGAATGCCGTGTGGGATGGGAGGGATTGGACTCGAGAATGAGTAGGATTTTGGGGTATTGTTTGGAGATAGTTAGGGCTCGTGCTCCGCTTTCGCATTTCTCGCAGCTCCGGTAGGATGAGTTCGTTAGATGCCGGGAGAACTGGTGGACCTGTTGAAAGGGACATCGAGCAGGTATATTATATTCCGTTACGTTTTATTCGAGTGTTTTTTGACATTGTTTGTATCAGAAAGCGAGTGCTGGAGGTTAGATAGCAAGGAATACTTAGTGGAATACGAACTAGAACTAGATGATTCTGAGTAAGGATTGTTTGCAGAGAGTTCTATTCGGATTAGAATCTTACCGTGGTTGCAAATTAAATTTATAGGAACCAGTGCTAATTACATTACAGCTGTTAAGTGTCCTTCTGCGCTTTCACAACCTATATTTTTTCCCCCTGCAATTTCACTATCTATATTTTATCCAGCAATTTCATTATAAATATTTTGCCATTTATTAACTGTGACTCATGGTTTTTGTTTATTAGTAGTTAATTACTTTTGGTGTCTGATCTCTTTTAACTTTCATAAATGATTGAATTGTCTGTGGACACTTTGTAGATTGTCAAGTTTGAAATGCTAAATGCTTGAGGCTATTTTATTTATTTATTTAAATCACATGCTCAAAATTTCAAACCAAATGTTTTGTAGCTGTAATTTTCCAAATATTTCTTTAATGTTTTAAACTTCTGGATTTTGTTGCTGGTTGCTTCTTATGTAGTGTGTCGATCACTATATTTAAGTTCCAAAAATCACATTGCTTACTATGCATAGAATCCTAGTATCAAAATTGGTGAATTTGACCACCAAAATGATAAAGAAAAAATGCAATGTTGGATGGAGTCTTCTTATTTTTTTTCTCCCCTCCAATTGGTTACTATGGAAATATCTTAATTGCATTTTTTTAAATATCATTTTCCACTTCTTTTTAAGAAAGTTAAATGCTACTTTATTTCCGGTTATAAATTTGCTGGTATCATCTTAATTAGGTTATAGCTGATGTTTACAACAGGCTATAATAGCTCTCAAAAAAGGGGCATGCTTGCTTAAGTATGGAAGAAGAGGGAAGCCCAAGTTTTGTCCATTCCGGTTGGCAAATGTAAGTTTCATCGCAGTCCTAGAGTTGTGCTTCTTGTCGTTAACTATCCGTTCTGTTTATGTACGTATGTTTTGCCTTTGATGAAGTGCTAAAACTATACATGCTTTTAAAGTAATCCTCGTTTATAAGATGGAGATGGAGCTGGTGAATTTGTCTCCTTGTTTCCTTTAATTGTTGCAACATGGAGCTCAATCTTTTCTTTTGGTGTGTAATGCAGAAGCTCCTATCTAATAAGAGTTTTTTAGGGTTATTTATTTATTTATTTTTATTTTATTTTTATTTTTTTTATTCTTCCTTGTATAACACTAGTCATATACTTTCCTGTTTCCCTAGCTCTAACTTCTCCAGTCAATAATAGGTAGCTATGTCAGCTCATTATGCTTTTATGGGGGTGGGGGTTGTTAATGTCATGACATTTGTATGGTGATCTCTGTTCTTTGTAAGCTTTCGACATTGCTCATATTTGGTGGTGTTAATGTCAGAATCTCAGAAGATAATTTTTTGGTGGTGGTTTCAGGATGAGTCTGCTCTAATATGGTTTTCAGGTAAAGAGGAGAAATACCTCAAACTGAGTCATGTCTCCAGAATAATATCTGGGCAGCGCACTGTAAGTTCTCTGCTCTATAGAGAATTTTATGGCAAATTTATTCAATTATTAACTTTGGAAAACAGCATCCAACTTGTACGGATGAGGTTGCTGCACATCTTGTTTAAGCCATAAGCTAATGAACTATTTAAATTAGTTGCATGCACATAAAATTGTGATGCCAATGACTACTAGTCTATAAATTATTACTTTTCTATTATGTTTGTAGATTGCAGATATTTTTTTTTTTTTTTGAAATAAGATTGCAGAGATTTTTGTTTGCCAGTTTGGATTATGGATTATTTAAAGCTTCAATTTTATTCTTTGCCAGCCCATTTTCCAAAGGTACCCAAGGCCTGAGAAGGAGTATCAATCATTTTCCCTAATATACAATGATAGGTCACTGGATCTGGTGAGTTTCCATTTATCATTTATGTTTCATTTTTCAGGTTGAATGGTTGAATGTCAACTTTGTGTTTTCTCTGTTCTGTTTTATTTTAGATATGTAAAGATAAAGAGGAGGCAGAGGTCTGGTTTAGTGGGTTGAAGGCATTGATTTCACGTGGTCATCAACGAAAATGGAGGACAGAATCAAGAAGTGATGGGATCTCATCAGGTGCTAATAGTCCCAGGACTTACACACGAAGAAGTTCTCCACTGCATTCTCCATTTGGTAGTGGTGATAGCCTGCAGAAGGTATAGACCCTTCCTGTATGTTTTCTCATGGATATACTGATGCAAAGCTTTCTTGACTTATTTAGTTTGGATAAATCATTTCATATATATATATATATATATATATATATATATATATGTCTAACATGAACTCAACATACAAAATAAAGTTTCTTGTAAAATGTTGTATTAATTTCTATGTGTCTGAATCAGGATGTTGGTGATCAGCTACGGCTCCATAGTCCATATGGAAGCCCACCTAAAAATGGTCTGGATAAGGCGTTTTCTGATGTGATGTTGTTGCCTCCCAAAGGGGTTTTCCCTCCAGATTCTGCTAGTGGTTCTCTTCATTCCATATCTTCTGGAGGTTCAGATGGGATACATGGTCATATAAAGACAATGGGGATAGATGCTTTTAGGGTAAGCCTTTCAAGTGCAGTTAGCTCATCAAGCCAAGGTTCTGGGCATGATGACAGTGATGCATTAGGTGATGTTTTTATCTGGGGAGAGGGTACAGGGGATGGTGTATTGGGTGGTGGACTTCATAAAGTTGGCAGCCATTTTGGGAATAAAATGGATTCTTTATTGCCTAAAGCTTTAGAATCTGCTGTTGTACTAGATGTACAGAATATCGCATGTGGCGGACAACATGCTGCACTTGTGACAAAGCAAGGAGAGATATTCTCTTGGGGTGAGGAATCAGGAGGCAGGCTTGGACATGGTGTTGATTCTGATGTTTTGCATCCAAAGCTTATAGATGCCCTAAGTAATACAAGCATAGAGCTTGTTGCATGTGGTGAACATCATACCTGTGCAGTAACACTTTCTGGTGATTTGTACACATGGGGTGATGGTCATTTTGGTCTTCTTGGGCATGGCAATGAAGTGAGTCATTGGGTCCCAAAAAGAGTTAATGGGCCTTTGGAGGGTATACATGTCTCATGTATTGCTTGTGGGCCCTGGCACACTGCTGTTGTGACCTCTGCTGGGCAATTGTTTACTTTTGGTGATGGGACTTTTGGTGTTCTTGGCCACGGAGATCGGAAAAGTGTTTCCAAACCTAGGGAGGTGGAATCTCTTAAGGGACTTAGAACTGTACGAGCTGCTTGTGGCGTTTGGCATACTGCTGCTGTTGTAGAAGTCATGGTTGGAAACTCAAGTTCCAGCAATTGTTCTTCAGGAAAACTATTTACATGGGGAGATGGTGATAAGGGACGATTAGGACATGGTGATAGGGAATCAAGACTTGTACCAACCTGTGTTGCTGCCCTTGTTGAACCCAATTTTTGCCAGGTCGCTTGTGGACATAGCCTAACTGTTGCTTTAACCACGTTAGGCCAAGTATACACTATGGGCAGTCCAGTTTATGGGCAGTTAGGAAATCCTCAAGCTGATGGAAAACTTCCATGTCGTGTTGAAGGAAAACTTGCAAAGAGTTTCGTGGAGGAGATAGCTTGTGGCGCTTACCATGTTGCTGTGTTGACTTCTAGAACTGAAGTGTTTACATGGGGAAAGGGAGCAAATGGAAGATTAGGTCACGGGGACATGGACGATAGAAATTCACCGACGTTAGTGGAAGCTTTGAAAGATAAGCAAGTTAAAAGTATTGCTTGTGGTTCCAATTTTACTGCAGTTATCTGCCTTCACAAATGGGTCTCAGGGGTTGATCAATCTATGTGTTCTGGCTGTCGACTTCCTTTTAATTTCAAAAGGAAACGCCATAACTGTTATAACTGTGGACTTGTCTATTGTCATGCATGCAGTGGTAAGAAATCATTGAGGGCATCAATGGCACCAAATCCCAATAAACCATATCGAGTCTGTGATAGTTGTTTTTATAAATTGAAAAAAGCTGCTGAAACTGATGCTTCATCTCATTCTTCTGTGAGTAGAAGAGGAACTAAAGATCAGGGGCTAAGTGATGGTATAGACAAAGATGAGAAGTTGGAAACACGGTCCAGACCTCAACTTAATAGGTTTTCTTCAATGGAATCGTTCAAACAAGTGGAAACCCGCTCTTCCAAGCAAAAGAAGAAGTTGGAATTCAATAGCAGTCGTGTTTCACCTATTCCTAATGGTAGCTCCCAGTGGGGAGCTCTCAATCTGTCCAAACCTTTTAATCCAGTATTTGGTTCATCAAAGAAGTTTTTTTCAGCTTCAGTTCCAGGTTCAAGAATTGTTTCTAGAGCAACATCTCCGATATCAAGACGGCCCAGTCCGCCTCGTTCTACTACACCAACTCCAACTCTTGGTGGCCTCACTTCACCAAAGATTGTACTGGATGATGCTAAGAAAACCAATGATAGCCTTAGCCAAGAGGTTACTAGACTGAGATCACAGGTATTAAGTTCTCTTTTTGCTGCATCCTTGGTATTATCTGCATTTGAAATGCAATTAGTCTGTCCCTTCGGAAATATTTTCTTTCAGTATTTCCCATCCCACTGGCCCTTTATAGAATATTGTTTGATCTATCTTTGTGTCAGGTGGAAAATCTTACACGCAAGGCTCAAGCTCAAGAGATAGAACTGGAAAGAACTACCAAGCAGCTGAAGGAGGCAATAGCAATAGCAGGGGAGGAGACTGCCAAATGCAAAGCAGCAAAAGAAGTGATCAAATCACTCACTGCTCAGGTATGATGGATATTTGTTGTCATTTGACCCTGCCATAGTTCTGTAGATTTCTGTTTATAGGTGTGAAGAATACCATTAGTCCATTACCTCCTCTAAACTGCCTTAAAGCTACATTCCAATTTCCAAGACAATTTCATTACATAGTCCCATCACTCTTGTTGCTACAAGAGTTGTACTTGAGAGATGGGTGGTATCCACATTAATGTCTTTTACTTAATAAAATATGAAGTTTCAGATCTTTCTTTGGAATAATATCAATGGTACAGAGAATGAGTGCTCAACTGTTCATCCAACTTCATTTTGTGATACTTTGACTCAAAGCCTTTGTTCTCTTTGTATACAAAATTAAATCAGCTTGACGTCTTTTATTTTACACAACATTTGCCTCTCTCTTTTTGAAAACAAGTTATGATCATACCAAAGATGATTTTAACTCAAATATACTATGATCTTTTATAGATAAGGTTTTACTGTTTTTGGCTGAAACCTGTTGATTATGGGTCATTTTAGAGTTTGCATAATCTAACAAGTCAAACTGATGAATGCTTACGTAATCTACCCTACATTGAGGTGTATTTGATCTTAGAGGTTGGATGCACCGAGTTTTGATAATAAAACAGCATGAGGTTTTATTTTAACTTTTGGCTATAGATTGTCATAGATTTAAAAAAATGGTCATAGTTTATTTGATTTTCCCTACTGCTTCTGGTTTTGAGTTTGTTTTCTACATTTGATGTAGCTGAAGGAAATGGCTGAAAGGCTGCCTGTTGGTGCTGCCCGGAACATAAAATCTCCCACACTTGCTTCCATTAGCTCAAATGCTCTCTCTAGTGACGCTTCAAATGTGTCTATTGACCATGTGAATGGTGAAGTCATATGCCAAGAATTGGAGTCAAATGGACCTAACTCCCAATCACTTTCTAATGGGTCAAACACTGCTTGTACTACACGCAATGCTGGTTATATCAGGCAAGGAAATTCAGAAGCCTCAGCGAGAAATGGAAGCAGAGGGAAAGAAAGTGAATCCCGAAATGAGAATGAATGGGTTGAGCAAGATGAACCTGGTGTATATATTACACTTACTTCCTTGCCAGGAGGCTTGAAGGATCTTAAGCGTGTTCGCTTCAGGTATCTTAATCTCGCATTACTTTCTATATATTGGATTTAGTTTAGTACCTTTTCAGGTAAAAAAGTGGAAATGCTGCCTGCCTTTCTGCATTGCTCTTGTCAAACCTAATTCCACTCCCAAGGCCATCACTCTGTGTAGCTTGTAATGTTGTGTTTATTTATTTGTCTGAATGTTATGTATGGAAAACAATTGTTTGTATGCAGCCGGAAGCGGTTTAGCGAAAAACAAGCGGAGCAATGGTGGGCAGAGAACCGTGCAAGAGTATATGAAAAATACAACGTACGCATGGCTGATAAGTCGAGTATTGCTGCTGGAAGCGAGGAGTAAACCCATTGATGTGCAAACCGAGATATATGTGAATGAAAATTTTTTGATCACTTTTCCAACGTTGCTGCTTTCCCTTGGGAGATAATAATATTCATGTCTAGGTTTGGCATTTACCATACTAGGTTGGAATCAAGGGTTTCCATGTAAGAATTAGAAAATAGAGGTTTGCTTGTGGGTTTTCTTTCCTTAGCTTCTTTTCCTCTCTCTTCATATGTTTCTTGGCTCTTATTCTAATGGCTTGTCCTATTTTTCGTTCCCCCCACCTAATTATGCCCCTTTTTTTCTCTCTTTTTTTCTTTTTCCATATTTTCCCCTAGGGAATTGAGGGTGAGAAATGTAAATTCTGCTTTGTAGGCTGCTGATCCTTGTTTGGGTAAGTTCACTTGTAAATTCCACAAGTAAATGTTTGTTCAGGCTTTATCCATTTTGCCTCAACTCTTATTAATTTTTTTTTGAAAGAGTAAATCTTTGCTGTCTTGGAAATGGAGCAAAAGAATCGAATACCCTGTTGGAGTTAGTTTTGCATGCCTATATTAAAGCTTAATTGAGTAATTAACAATCTTAATCTATTTTGTTTTCCAAAATTCCTCCTTTTTAGCCTAAAAGTCCTGCAAAACATCAGTGTATCTCCCCATATTCCAAGTGTCTCATTCAAAGCAATTCACACACATTTATCTATTTACATTAAACAAATTTAGCATTCAACCAAACAACCTCCCAAGAGTAACTTAGTGTGCTATATTTGTTTGGAATATAAAATTCTCATATATACGTAGTAATTTTAAGGAATAACAAAAAAAAAAATTCAAGAAAAAAAATTAACAAACACATCTCCAAACCCTCTTTTCTCATTTTAGTCTAAATTTCAAAATCTTCCCATTTTTGTCAAGAAGTCTAATTTCATTCCCATTTCAGTCTTTGACTCGAAACTTTACACTCCCTACCCCTACCCCACCCCCACCCCCCATGAAAAGGAGCTATCACCTGCAAGTCGTTAAACTAGAATGGAAGATAGAATGTCTCAGACGAACCACCCCGCCCCCTAAAAAAAAAGGAATAATGAAATGCAATAACGTAACCTCTCCCTATAACTATGTTACATAATAATCAAGATGTTTACAACACTAGAGTGTACAATACAAAATTCAAGAAACGTAGCTGAGAACTCCTAAACGCTACTGCGCACTCGACAAAAACCAAAAACATGAAGAGTGAAAGGCAAAATGGTAGATAGGACTCTTTCACAGGAGAACAGTTGAGAAACAATGGTGCATAAAAATACATTGTGAAAATCTATATGCGGTGATACGGAGGATATACAAATGGTAAGACGCAAATCCTTCACATGGGGTGAAACTCCATGTTTAGTCACTGCTCAGTTCCAAGGAGGAGATGACGGTTTGTACATGAAATCATGAGATGCCGACCCATAGTTTAGGTCGAGGCTGTGTAACTGCTCCATCAGCTGAGAACGTCGTTCTTTGAAGAAGTCCAAGCGTGTAGTCAATTCCACCAACGTGGAAGATGCAACAGAAGGATGTCGGGGATAATCCAAACCCTGCTAAAGAATGTTTGGAGTTGGTAATAAAGAATCACAAAAGCCTTAATTTCTTTCGGCTAAATAATTGTATTTTATTTCAATTATTACCTCTGTGACCCTTGATGTAGAAGGCACAGACACAGAATCAACACCGCCAAGCTCATCCATGGATAAACCAGCAGATGCCTCAGTACTCTTAGAATCACTCAAGCTTGTTGTCTCCAAAGAATGTTTCCGACCAGGCTGCCTGCTAGTGCTGCCAGATGTCAGAACTTGTCCCTTAATGTTCCTCAGCTCAGAACCAAAGAGTTCCTGCTTCATATCTCACAAAGGTTAGGATTAGTATAACGAAAAATTATGCATACAGTAGCAGTATATACACTCACCTCTGTTCTCTGTTTCCTTTCATGATTACAGAAAGCGAGGGTTGTGTCAAAATCTTGCTGAAAATATTTCCTGCAGAGATGAGGAGGATAATGCAGACAAAATTAAAAAAGTTTATTAAAGCCATTGGTCCAGAAAACATACATCATTAGGAATATGACCACAGAACATTGATTTTACCATGAGATGTGGACTAGACTATAAGGATTTATTTTCATTTTTGGAAATTTTTATGTATCCAGCATACTACTGAACCCCTAGACCCTGATTACCATTAATTTTGGATTTTACTATGAGATGTTGACAGCAGGCTTTTATTACAATGTTTGAAAGTGGTATCCAACAAGTATTTCAACTTACAGTTGAGGATTAGTGTTTGGGCCATGTTGATAACGATCACAAGCATCAGATAGAGAACCAAAATGATGTTGGCGCTGCTGATTAAGTTGATGGTGCAATTCAGCAACTTTCTGCTTCAATCTAGCCACATCAGCTTCAGCAAGTGCTATCTCCTCAAGCTCTGCCCTAGTCTTCAAAATAGAAAAAGTGCCTTTAGGACATGCAAAAAAATCATTGGTAATTTAAAACTTAGTAAGATGCATTAGAATCACTATGAAGTACGAACCTTGGAATCCATACCACGAGAACCTGATAACTGCCCAGAAGACATGCTCAAACCAACTTCCAATGCAGCCCTCAAGTCCCTCTCAGCTTGTAACTGTTCTTGTAATCTTGCAACCTATTATAACAGTCAAATTTGATAATGATAGTCCAAATATGATTTGGAATTGAGACCAAAAAATTAGAGTATAATAAACTGCACTTTTGGCATTTTTGGAGCCAAGAATATGGATGGAAGAAAAAGGGAATAAGATATATTTCCAAGATCCAACCATAATGTAGAGTTTCAAACTTAGTAGTTGCATGTTTAAAGTTCTCCAGTAATTATTTTAACTATATTTAATCCATCTTCAACATCGTTGACTGAACTAAATTCATAAAAAAAAGAAACATACATCTTGTTCCAGTGCCAAACGTCTCTCATGCAATGCTTGCTTCCTTCTTTCAAGGCTAGCCTGCAAAATTGCATTCCCTCTTGCCTAGAGAAGATGCAAGTTCAATTTGGTTAGAAATATAACTCAATACCCAGAAAGTTTGCTTTAGAAAACTACTTGACCACAAGCTCACTTACCACCAAATAAAATTTAAAAGAAGTTATAAAGGAAAAAAAATACAACAACAACAGCATGAGCCCATATGTTACCTCTTTTGCAATTCTATGACGCAAGTCATTTTTTGTAATCTCAAGTCTCTGTATAGCAAGCCTATTAAGAATTTGTCAAATGCCAATTAGAGACAGTATTGAATAAAATGAACAAGACAAAGAATTAGCAAAACAAAGGTTTTATCTTACATCCGATGTGGATGGAGAAAAGGGTACAGCATTGTTCTGAGTAGACTTTATGTTTATGGTTTAAATAAAAATGAATACCTCATAAATTGTTTTTAAATGCCAACAGATGCTAGGTATAGAAAGGAGCACCGGCATGCAAATATTATTTCATTTCATAAGATTATAAGAACAAATTCCACTATGGCAGAATTTAAATCATTCACCACTAGGATGTATGAAATGAAATATCTCTGACACTCATATGTGATTGAAGGAAATTGTGCAGAAATATGACCTTCAGAGTAATAGGATAAGTGAAGCAATAGAAAATAGTTTCATTTAGAAAGATGTTTTAATAAAGGGAAATGTTTTTAAGAGAGATGGAGCGTACTCTTCCTCTCCAGAAGAATCAACAGACTCCATTGATGGAGTCTTTCTGGCCTGCACAGTAGAGAAATCACAGCATCAGATACAGCATTCATTTTCCATCAAAAAAGACATTGCAGTGGAAGAAAAATCTTTGACATAATAATGCAATGGTTTTTACTTTCTATAAGAATATTTAGCTTTCCTGAGAGAAATAAATGCAGTCTAACCCACATAATCATGATACCGAAAATTTCACTCACTAGTGCTGGGATTACTTACAGGTGCAATTAAATTAAAAATATTATATTACTTGGCAAAGCAGAACTGGAATCATATTTTGGTGCACAAGTACTTAATGGAAACAATAATTAGTCCAAAACTAGGCCTAACAGGGAGAAAAGAATATAACAGTAAATAATTAAATATTATACCTTCCATAAGTGTTAAATAGTAAGAATGAAGTAGAACAGACAAAAATGAAAAGGAAAGGAGTGATGAAGAATTCTCTCAACTACCATAAAAAATGAGAAGTAAAGACGATAAAAAGAAGGAACTGAATTGAAGCCACATCTTTTGAAGCATAAAAATGATATAGAGGCTTTTGGTAACAAAGATATCATGGGGACCAACACTCACATTGTTTCTACCCCAGAATGCTGATCTTTTGGCACTGAGATTGGATGAAGTTAATTTACTGGAAGATTTCTCCGCGGACGAATCCTTCCCAGAAGAAGAGTGAGGCAGCCCTTGATCCATAGATGAAAGTATTTCACCCATAGACCGCTGTGATCCATTATTTGGTAATTCGGATGCAGTAGCAATCTCATTTTCAGATGTCTTTTTATGCCGGTCCAGCTGTTCACTAAATAAAACATTAGACTCTGCAACAGGCTGAGAGTCTTCAGTTGGCTTAAACTCCAAACCAACCACTTTATTGTTCCTTGGAGAATCAAAATCAGAATCATCACCTCCGAAACCCTGCATTTAATAAACAAATGCACCTCCTTAATAAATAGCTAAGACTCAACAGAAACATAATAAGATACAACCAAGTATCATGAACAATGATGCTTTCAAAGACGTAAAATTCTTGCACTTGGATGTTCACAATCAGATGATATTAAAATTGATGGAAGCTACCAATCTTTTTTTTCAGAATGCTACAATCAAATCATGTGACCATTTAAGCAAACAGACATTTGCTTCTCAAAGACTACATTTGTAGTTAGTGTTAAAATACTCCCCTCCCCCTAATTTGAGATTAGGAAGGTACACTCAACCTCTGATGGCAGTTGTCTATGTTTTTCAAACTGTACAATATGCAATCTGATAGACAAATAAAACTCAGGCAGTGTAGTATACATACCATGACAGGATACATTCAAAATTAAGCACTTACGCCTTGGTGGATTCATTCAAAGAACAATGCTCTCAATGCAAACACTCTTACAAAAGCAACACATTGTTGGTAGAAGTGTTGCTGTCTATGTGAAGTTGTGAACTAAAATCTATCATTAGCAGAGTTGAGATATTCATATCATCCTTCACTAGCATACAAGTTGATTCGACTTTGCCAGATGTAGTTTCAGTCATATACTCATATACATTACCGAATATAAATGAAATTGTATGTATGAACTAAGACTTGAGCCAGATATCTAACATCATCTAACTACTAGCACAATAAGCAATAATGAATAGAAAGCCCATGTTTGCAATACAGAAATTTGTTTATTAACAGAGCCAAAAGGAAGAGTTCTAAAGGTACTTGAAGGAGGAAGAGAGAGGAAACAACCTTATAGTCATATAGATCACTGGCAGCAGAACTGCTGTTTTCACTTAACTTTCCACTAAGTACGCGATCATGATCATCATCTGACTCTTGCCCAACCTCATTTTCAGCATCATGATAACCATTGTCTTTCACCTCCAAATTTTCATCATCACTTGAATCTTCACTGCCACTGTTTCCAATCCGAGAATCCGCTGAAATAGAGCACCTATGCAGATTATCATCCTGAAAGAGCACAGTAAAAATAATAATAAGCAACATATGATAGTAAATACAGCAAAGGAGGCAATACAGCTTAATCACTTTAGCTAAATTCATATAATAATAAATATATGTGACATCAAAATAATTGCTTACATCAAAAATATTCTCATACTCCTCCAAAAGTGTTGTAATGATAGCTTGCGCATTATTAGCTGCATTAGCAGCAGCAAGAAGCTGCGCCGAGTTATCACCATTAGTATCAAATTCATCCTCCAGTTCACATTCACCAGCTAAGAGAGGTCGCAAAAGCAGTGGTGCCATACAAGCAGCAACAGCAGATGGACTCATCCTATTTTCAGAAGCATGTGAAGATATTGTGTGCATCATCTTCACAATTCTACAAAGGAGAATCAATAGGTTAGCTTGTAACAGGAACCAAGTGTCCCTTTCATCTTCTTGGCTCTATTGAATTTTCAACTACAGTAGGCTAGAAAGAAAAAGATCTATTCCTATTCAAAAGTGCACTAACATCATATAATAACCAGATCAACTAAAACATCCATTATAATATCACAATGGGAAAAAACATATTTAATAGTTTGCACCGATATCAGAGAGTCACATCATATAGTTTAGATAACCTGCCCAAGAGTTTCCTGGGTTATTTTGCATCAAATCAGAAGCAACCCATGAACCCCTCCCTAAAAATATGGATTTGTCAAGAACATTTCAAATGCACACTGCACCCAGAAAGACAATACCTCTGTAATAAGCGCCGGTTTGGTTCAGGAAATGTCTCAACTATAGCAGAGCGCATAGCATTTACCCGAGCTTCCTTCCTATCAATTTCTTTTTTAAAATTCAGGGAAACAAAATATAGTTAGATAAGAATGAAATATTCATAAAATCATTTACTTATAATTGTGCATTTCATAGAAAATGGAAAGAGTCAAATCCAGGCTTCCAAGTTTCAGCAAACCAAAATACACAGGCAAGTAGGTTATATCTGAAAACAAATACTATTTGAAAACAAGTATGTATTCTGTCATAAAACAAATACTCTTAAAATATTTCAAAGTCTAAAAGGTTAACTCACTGTATGCCTCCAACAAGGCAGTGCAGCAAGATGCAGGCACTGGAGATGATGGCAGCTCGCGAAGTACATGCTGCACAAGGGGTAGTTACAGTGAGCACTAATTTAACAAACACAATGAAAAAAAAAAATTATGCTAATGAGATTGAGGTAGCTATCATTACCTTCACACAGTCACCAATTACATGGGCATCCTCATCTGGACCAAATTCAGTCTTACCTACAAAGAAATGCTCACATAATTTAGCTTTCAAGAATACCTTATTCTAGAATAAAACAAACACACCATAACAATAGGTGGTACAGCACATATTTCTTTTGAAAATCATGGTACAAAATGACTAGCTCAACTTCAGAAGTAAAGCAAACGTTAGGACTTAGGAGGAGGTTTAGAGTTTGGACCTTGCTGCTCATAAGCTTTTACTCTCTGCTCCACTTCCTCTACATCAGCAGATTGTCGCAATATCCCTTCAACTTTAATTCCTGTCAAGAAGGTTAAACAAAGAAATCAACAAGGGAACTACACATAGAAATTATGAGCTGGACAGTATTCGCAAAACAGATAGAGGAGTAAGACAAATGAAGGGGAACTAAAGCAAAAGAATATAGTCTAGAGTCAAAGTTAAATTAAGAAGTTGGCAGGCTTTGACTCATATAATTTCTGCTTCTCTTTCATTCTAATGGCAATGGAACTTTCGCCCAATTGTCCTATCTGCTTTCTACTATATAAACAATTTTTAGGAAAGAAGTTACTAATAAAAACTGCTATCTCCAAACTAAGAACAGGGGCAAAACAAAAAGAAAGGCACACAAATAAAAGAGAAGTATCTTTGGAAAGTGGTGCCATCTGAACACAAGCAGAGAAATAGAATTGCTCTGGCATCAAGGAAATCCATGTGGGCAATTGGGCATAGTGTTGGAGATAATTTTGTTTAAAGAATGTTTTAGGAGAAAATATGAATATGTGTGCAGCTTTATACTCATTGTGTCATGTTGTGCTCACTTTTAGCTTTGGAAGATTTGAATGCAGAATTCTTCTATTAAAGTAACTTTTATTGATAAAGAAGAGAATTTCATCCAAGAGGATAATTTGCAATGAAAACCATAATGTCAATATGAAAATGAGAATTACTTCAAATACTCATTTTTTCCTTTATTTTATTTAGTCACAGGAGAGAAGATTGTGCGCTTACCATGCTTCTCAAGAAATCTAAGTGCCTTTTCAAGAAATGATGGACCACCATCTATATCTTCTAAGGCAAGCAAGATTGGCCGTCCAACAACCAAAGACTTTACGGGACGTTTATCCCTCCCTACATCAAGAAAGAACCCAGTAGGCCTTTATTAGAGAGGCAAATTTTGAAATTTAGTTTACTTAAGGAAAAGATATAGGAACTTAGGAAGTAAAAAAGGTTCAACTAAAAATGATAAGAATGCACATACATTG
Source organism: Ipomoea trifida (assembly GCA_003576665.1). Lineage (NCBI taxonomy): Eukaryota > Viridiplantae > Streptophyta > Magnoliopsida > Solanales > Convolvulaceae > Ipomoea > Ipomoea trifida. Next base: position 851,599 of record CP025650.1, on the reverse strand, counting down.
ATGGAAAGAACCTTCAACTGAATCACCAGTGTCATTCCGAAATATGCCATTCTGTCCCATCACAAGCGCAGCATTTGGTGCTTGTGCAAGAGCATGTTCAAGAGCAGTCTTCCACTCATACAAATCCTCTGATGTTTCAGCCTGCATAAAATCCTCAGAGCTTGGTAAAAGATAAATATTCTTAAACAGCATATATGTTTGTGCTTATGGGTGTCTTTATTTAAGTATTTGGGTAACCAAAAGTGCACCTTAAGAGTAAATGCCCGACCATCACGTCCATCAGGAAAAAGTACAGTTAACAGTTTTTTATCTTCTCTAACAACCACACTGCAAAACAAAGTACTGAGGTAAGGAACTAAGGACTGGAAAGAAAAGCAAAATATAAATGCTGCACCAGAACAATAATAATTACCTTCCAGAATTATTTAAGTCTATGCCTCCCAAAGTCAGATTAACTTCACCACCTCGTTGTGGAAGAGTACTCTACACAATAAAGCAAAAGCATAAGAACAAGTTTTAAATAATACTCCATATTAGTTTGTCTTGATTCTTGTGAAGAAAATGTACAGAATAAATGAGAATATGCATGCTATAGCAGCTGTTTTCTTTCTTTGTCTGTCCATGCAGTTGAATAACATTAATCCTCTATTTGTAAGTAAGCAATCAGTATAGAATTAAATAATCATCTAAAGCATTACATTCGTATCATATAAACTACAAAGTTAACTGCAAAAATTTATTAAGCTATAGGATGTTAATGTACAAATAAAATATGTCTATGAAGATAGTTCAAACTTGAGAATGATTCCCTTAAAACTAGAAGGTACAATAAAATGGGCATGTTTACTGAAATATTAAACTTCCAAATCAATAGAACCAAGAGAAATACTAACAGGATCATTCTTGAGGAAAACCAAAGATGTGCGTGTGAGAATGAACCAACGCTTTTTCCAAGACTTCCAACCTAGTCCTGCAAATGTAACATGTTTTTTGAGGGACATGATAGCTGATGAAAGTAGAGCTGCAATGACTTTAACAAAGGATGACAGTCCAATGATGCAATTTGATTTGATAGGATTTCAACAAGGAATTTGAAACTTATCCAGATTAATTTGTAGCTATTTGTGTCTACTGTTTCAGTATTTTGTTAATGAGGTTATTTAGTCATTATACTGAAAGGCGTTCTTCTTTTCATAAGTAACATAATTAATAAGAAAAAGATCTAAGTGGATACTAAGATTTCGTAAGGCCAGCTCTGCATGGAACTTATGGATTCCATACATTTCTTTATACTTTCTAAACAATCTTCTTTGCACCATACAAAAACAAAAATAAAAGCCACACCCCCAACCAATTAAACTTTAGTCTGCAGACAGTTGATACAACCTTAAAAAATGTCTATCCGTTTCTTTCAGGATTGAACACCATAACACATTCTATAACTGCCTCCCATAATTTCTAGGCAGGCCCCCATACCTTGCAGGTCACCAGGTCTTCAAGAAGAGATGCTTTATTAAATTTGACATGTCCCACTAAAATTCAAAAAGCATGAAGAACATCTTCTATATATTCTTTTCACTTTTACAATGCAAAATAGAGCATTGCATTTTTCCCTCTACTTTTTTTCACTATGTAAGGATTATCTCTACAAGGTAACCCTTCTTAAAAAAAGATGAAAATTTTGATGAAACCTGACTTTCTTCGCAACTTTCCAGCTAAAAGAGAGAGAGTGAGACTCTTAATGAAGAAGGTTTTGTCTTCCAAGTCTACTTTTTCAGTGATATATCAAAACATAATCCACAGACTTGGTGAAAGCTTCCATTTTCATTTATACTATAATTTTTTTTTTATTTAAGCTCACTTATATGCAATCTCATGTATCTGCTCAACCTTGCCGCCATTGAAATCCCTTCTAAAGAGAATTTTTCCAATGGGACCCATTTCTTGAATTCAAGGGTATGAAAGGGAGAACACTTCCAAGTTCAGAAGAAAACTTAAGACACGAGTTTGAAGAAAACTCTAAGACCCATTTAAACTCTTGATTTTATAAAATTTATTTTCTATCTTTTCTCAGATTGAGTATTGCAAAGAAGCCTTCGAGATGCAGTTCTCACAATTTCAAGACTCAGGAACTTCTGTGAGAGATAGAACAGGAATCACGGCAAATGCAACAGTGATGTCAACGTGAATTTACAAATAACTGGTGCTCTTTATTTAAATTCAACCATATTAATTACAAAGAATAATGAGATTCAATGTTAAAAACACCCAAACAGCAGAACAGCTTATCTACCTTAAGACAACCTTTTAAGATTGAAATAACTAAAACATGACAAAATTGCCAAAAAAAAATAAAAATTTATAAGTTCTTTTCAAAATAAATATATTTGGAAAAGTTATAGACTGGCATAGAAGCACAGGCACTGAGAACAGAGTAGCTGTAGTGCCAAAAGCACGTAAGTATACAATGTCAAGTACTCACGCCTTAGGATGAAAGTGTGCAAGGTGAATCCAAAAGTACAATGGGCCAACATTAGATCCAATAGCATAAGAATATAAGCAAATCTTCCAAGTTTTACTAACCTTTTGAAGAGATGAATAGTGGCCCACTCTTGAAAACCTGTAAATCACCAAATCAATATAAAAACCAAAAATGCAAACATTAAAGCAACAAGAGAAGAACCATAAACAAGTCGCATCATTTCTGTTTGCACAGTTGTCTAACCTTTATCTTTACTCCAGAGATACTTGTATATAATACATTCTTACAGCACAAAGAGAAGTGATCTAAAAGCATTCTACAGTACTAAAATGAGAAGTAAATAAAGACTGATAAAACATTTAAAGATGAAGAAGCAATATTACATAGACTCTTTCTTTTTTCATAGACTCCACAGAAAAAGACTGTATTACAACGTCATTTCATAAATTTCATGCAAAACTAAAAATGAGCACTGTGCACCAAAATCAAAATCAATTTGTTTATATATAACTACATGGGCATATACCCACATTGTTTAAGAATAAACAACAGAGTGTGTATGAGTCATCTTCATCACATGGAGCTGAAACGAAAAGATTTTGGCAGTTCAATTAACTTGTCTTCCCTTATTTCTCAACATAATCCTGATGAACTTAAGCAAATTTGTGAGTGTATTTCAGTATAGCAAGACAATCAGCAGTTCAATTTGCATCATTTCCAATATTTAAACTGAAGTATACATTTCAAAAGTAAATAATTATCAATTAGAGCATTTCTCTTAACAAATTAGAGCTTTGGGAGGGGCAAACAAATTAGGGAGTGCAATTATCCCTCTCCTACTCCAAACGGACGGTGGTAAAAGCAAGTCCTAAACAAGTCCAAATATTTCCAGCAAATTTCGAACTTATTTGACTAAAAACGACTTCCCCATTGACACAAATTCCCACTTCCAGCAAGCAAAACACAACCAATCGAGCGAGCTAGCAGGGAAATGTTCTGTTAACAGCGAAAAAACAAAGGAACGGGACATCGAAGAGTGAGATATCACTGATTCCATACCGTATTAGAGGTTCCGACCCGAGGTCGCTCAAATGCAGCGAGCGAGGCCGACATTTCCATGAATCAATCGAAGGTGAAGGTCATGGCAGCTGGGAGATCACAGAGCTGAGCTCAGGCGGAGATCTAAAGGAGATGCGTAGGGTTTGACGAAGAACGGATTGGAGGAGGAGATGCAGCAGCAGCAACCAAACCAACAGAGCTTTATTTTTCTGAGTCTGTCTTTTTGTTCGCTTGTGATAGAGAGAGAGAGAGAGAGAGGAAGAAACCCAGATAGATAGAGAGAGAGAGAGAGAGAAATCGTGGGGGCAGATTAGGTGGAGTTTTAATGGTTACGTAGTGATACGGTAACTTTTTATTTAATTCCGAAATGGCAAAACGTAGTATTCTACTAAACTGTCAAGTTCAACTGCTGAACTGCTTGACTATAATTGTTCCCCAGTTTGGGTGTGTTAATTTTAACCTTTTTAATCAATCTGTTCACCAAACTCGCCTTCCAAAAATATGATGAATCAATGATCAGCAAGCACAATGAACCCAAAACTGTATTTATTTACTAACATTTTAGGCTGATGGTAAATAACTATTAGCTTATAGTTGTTAGCTGATAAGCTAACTATTTTTAATGTAGCCGAAAATCTGAAGCAACTATTTACAAATGTACTTTGGGTAAACCCAAACTGCTTTATGTAATATACCCGATTAATAGGGTGTTGGCAATAATTGAACTCATGAACTTCTTGTATAAGACGGGTGCGCATTAGGTAAACTCTGCCTTTAAACTATCCTAGATTATTCATAGTTAATCGGCTCAAACCAATAAGACTAATAGGTCACTACCACTAAAAATTGAACTTGTAATATTATGATTACCAAATCAATAACCCTATCAATTCATATTTCTTGTTTGATGTCTCTTGTTTACTTAATGGTGTTTGATTTAAGTTATAAAATTCAACTAACTCATTGTTATAAGATATTTGCTATCAACTGTACATGTCAATATAGTACAATAAAATTACGATTAATGAATAATTTCATCATGAATAATCATGAAGACTACTTATCATAAATATTGACTTCTTATATTGTACTACAAAAAATCATGTTCCCACAAACAAACAAGTTCATACTAGTTTACATACACTATTTTTTACAAAGCTCAAAATCCTCAAATCATATGAATATGCTAACCTCCATGTAATTCTAAATTTTTTTAAACCTCTACACCTGTACATGTACAAACACCTTAAATATATGTGGGTTCAACTTTGTTTAATCCAAAAAGGTTCATAATTGTAGCGTTCAAATTTATTTGTGTGCATTCAATTCATTTGTATCCTAAGTAAATGCTAGGCACACACAAATTTATACTCACAATTACGCAAGACATCATTTGATCAATTATTTATACAAAATTGTTCGCACGAGCTTAATTCACTGGTTCAAAAAACACTACTTGAGATAAGATACTAAGGTTCGAAACTCAACAGTATTGTTCGTAAATACAAGTTTTTGAGTTATCTATAACAAATTAAAAGTTGTAGTATGGTAATAATTTTTTTGGTTTGAGTCAGTTAGCTATTGATAATCTATGTTAATTTATCTTATTGTGGTCACTTGTCTACTAAAATCACAATACATGTTTAATCTATATCACACATCTAAGTAGTGGTTATAAATTTTTCTGTAAATCAAAATTTATAATTTGAGTTCTGTCAATACAATTTGCAGTTCTCATCCACTGAAATAAATTAATCTGGGGCAAATACATACATTTTACTTAATATAGAATTCAAGCATGCGTGGGTAGACTACTTGTATGGTAAGTTATTATATTGTTAGCTTGATTACCTACTTTTGGCCGTGACTAGCTCCAGATGGGATGTAGAGATAGAAAGAAGATTGTGTAGATGGGTAATGAATGTGGGGTTGGTTAACGGCGGATGATTGACCGTTTGATGGTCGGGTATCGGATATGGTCCCGACCACTCCACCACGTTGTACTGTATTTTTATACGACTACGTCCTAGACTCCTAGTACAGTACAAGAGTAGGTAGTAGAAGCTCACGAAATTATTTCAATTTTATATTCATCAATTATAACGACGTTTTATCCATGGTGAATTTCTTTTTCACTTTTATTATATGATTTTTTCAAAGTTCAAATTTGTATCTAAAATGTCATCCAAGACTTTATAAGTAGAGATAGTCTTGTCTATATTTGATCAAATCATTAAATTTTGAAGGGGACGCATAGCGGATGCTCAGCATTGCTAATAGTGTTCTAACATCCCGACAACAAGTCATCTAATAGTCTTGTCTATATTTGGTCAAATCATCAAGACTTTGTAAGCAGAGATAGTCTCTTCTCCATGCCATAAATGGGACACATGACGGGCACTCAACATGGCTGACACGTGTTGCGCATGCATGGGGGAAGCTCGGGAACAACACTTCGACGGTCACTGTATCAAGATTCTCAAACACCCATTAGGGAGAGGTTGAGTCGAGATCTCTAAGTTGTCCTGCTCGGGATGTTCATCCCGACCTGATTTGGTCGGGCTGGTCAGGATGCTCTCCTCTGTTTGGTATGACAAGATACCGAGCAGGTGTACAACATGTGTATGGAGGTATAATTGGGAAATATTCCATATCAATATGCAAATCAAGTTTTCAATTATTTAACAGGATCTATTCATAATTACTTTCTAAAAGTACTAAAGCACAAAGAATCAATATCGGAGGCTCGAACCCACCCATTTTCATATAGGAATGCAACTTGGTGTCACTGAACCACAACGTCTTGGCCAATTTAAATATTTAATACAATGGAGCATTTTTTTATAATGTACATGAAAATTCCCTAAACCGTTTTATTACAAATATATTTTAGAAAAAAAAAACCTATTAATGCATGTGCAATCCAAATTGTATATTCTATTTTGAAAATTGTTCTTTACCCTTTTCTGTACCTATGACAAATTATATTGGCCTAACTTGATCAAACTCAATTTTTTAATCATGCCAAATTAATATATTTCAAATAATAATCGGACAAATAAAAGATCAGTCTTTTTCATTTAACACCACTAAAAGAGGGTGAGAGGAAGAAATAGTTGAGCATGAGAGCGATTCAAACAATTTCTTATGATTACATTTTTTTAAATATTATATGTCACATTTTTTTCTTTCTTTTTTTAGAACCAAAAAACAAAAAAGAAGGTATTGAAGTAAAATATAATAATAATTCAACAAACTTTTAATGTTAACAAAATAATAATTAATGGACGGAAATTGGAATAAATTCAGAAGGTCTCCGTCCAAGTTGCGATGGGACAAATGTCCAGCTCATTTGCGGTATTTTTGACAACCACAATGTTATTTCTTTTATTTATTTATTTTTCGTCAAATCGGGTCGTTTGGTTAACGGGCATTTGGGGCTAGGACTATAACCCACATTGCGATTTTTAAAAAATTTAAATAAATAAATAAATACTAAAGTGCATCGAGATTACTACATCTGAAGAAGTGTAGAAATAATAATTGTTTTCGTGATTTGAGCCATTAGATATGAGCAATTTATACTATTTTGTTGGTTAAGATCACAAAGCGCAATTTATTCACTACACACTCTTGTATAATAATTGTGGACTCATCAATAGGTCAAACATACTCTAAAGAATTGAGTAAATGACTGAAATGTTACAAAAGTTAGGATATTCGACAAAAATATAAACTTTTTAAAAAGGTGACAAAAATGGGAAAAACGAGTTTGAAAAACACATGTGGCGTCAGAAACGTATTTTCCAAACTCAAATTCGAATGACTTTAAATTTTTTTTTTTAAATACGAAGTCATACGTAAGTCTAAAATGCGTATGATCTTTTTTTAAAAATTGTAGCGTTGCTTTCTCCGGTGAAAGAGAAGGCAACCAAAATGGGTCATGTTCTTGTTGAAGAATGTGACTACAGTGGTCGCCCTCTCCGACGAGAGGCGACCAAGATGTGGCTGCCTTCTGCTCCGGTGAAGTCGTCGGTTATCGGAATCTGAATGATCTACAAGTAACTTGCTAATTGCTATTGTAGGTCATTAATCAATTTTAGGGTTCATTGCATTAAAATAGTTAGTTTAAGTGTTTAATTGTACTTTTTAAAGTTTAGGGAGATAATTGTACTTTCGTGTCAAGTTTAAGAGCTTATTTCACCATTTTCTCAATAATGTAATAATAAATAAATATGTTATATTGAGCATATATTATCTTGTAATATAGTTTATAGTACTCAAAAAGTTATATAAAACTTTGAAAATAATAACGATAATTCTAATTAAAATTATGCGTATTTTTGCATTTGACAATTCGAAAAACATGAAGAGGTTGTTCATCGCTGCCTATGTCAGGAAGCTCTTCAACTACATACTGCAAAGTGCAAAGGTTGTTAGTTAATTTGTTACCACTTATAGGAATTTCCCGGGAATCATGAAGGGAAGGTAAAAAGAAATACCCATTCACAGACATTGTCATCTCCTCTATCATGCAATAGTTCTTACCCAATCAAAAGGCAACAATTAATGCAACTTGTATTCATAAATTCTATTGACAATAGCATTTTAGTTCAAAATTCAAATTATCATGTTTCAAAAGAATTTCGCATATTCTATTCAATTAAAAGAATACTATTTTTAAAACTTGACAAGAATGAACTATAATATCATTATCATAAATCACACATCATGAAACCAAACAATGACACATGATATTTCTTTTGTAATATATAATTTAGAAAATGTGTGTGTGTTTTTTTTTAGATTTCTTTGTTCAACAGTTTGACTGAATCGTCTTCTTTTTTTGTTTTTATATTCGGATTGTATCTATATAGTCTCTACTAGAATTCCCCAATTCTATATTTTTTTTCGGGTTGCTAACTCAACGGTAGAGTACTCGACTTTTAAGTGCGACTAGGATCTTTTACACATTTGGATGAAGTGAGGGATTCGTTTATACCATCGGTAAAGCTTGGAAGACCGCGACTGATCCTGAGGGGAAATGGATGTTAAAAACAGCATGTCGTATCAACGGAGAGTTCTGAGAATATTTCAGTCTTACTAGATCGGTATAAAGCCGTGTTCGAATTCTTAGAACCGAACAAAATGAAAATTCTAGTTAAGTCGAATGAATAAATGGATAATACTCTAATTTCTAAATATATATTATGAACCAAAATAAATGTCTTATCTAATGGTGTGTTTGGTAAGGTTATTATATTCTCAATGACAATTACATCCCTTTTATCATTGAGCATATTGTGCGAACTAAATATTCTTAAAAGTTGTAAAGAAATACTAATGATCATTTGGTGTATATACTTCTCCAATGTGCTCTTTATTAATTAGATGGATAGTAACGTGGTCTTGATGGTGCTCAAAATTTGTCTCATAACATATTTATGAGTTGACATCGTTTAAGTTTAAACCCTTATAAGTAATATTGACAAGTGTTTGTTACTTACAATAAAAAAATAAAATATTATAAGAAAAAATGTACCCCACAATATTTTTAAATCAAAATATAAAAGTATTACATTTTTTCTTATAAGTAATAAATATTTTATTAATTATTCATATTATATTTTCTAGTATAAGTATTTCATTTGACTTTCACGCGTCTCGTTCTATGGATTTTATCTTGTGAGACTCTGTCCTTGAAACTGAAAACACAATTTGTATGAGTATTGTTTTTTTTTTTTTTGGTAAATTCACCGGGTTCGATCCGGTTCATAAAGAATATTGACTATGGCTTATGGGGGATCGATTTCATGACCTCCCATTTGAAAAATAATTACATGCTATCTGAGCACAAAGTAATTGGCATAACGAGTATAATTCTAAATTTTGTGATTATCAAAATTAATTATCCGATAAACTCGACTTACGTTAATCCTTCGGGGTGAACTTTAGAAACGGGTACTACTGGTGATAGGCAAAGGCCAAAACGCTGCGACAGTAGACAATAGATTATGGCCATGGGGTGGGCGTAGGTGGCCGAGAGATGCATACATTCATATTCATGTCGGTGGAGATTTGGAGGATCGAAAGCACTTGTATAACTAGTGCGAACGCACTATAGCAGCCTAATAAAAGCAAAGGGGGATCCATCATCTACTTGCAGATTCTACGCACAAATCATCTTTCTCTTTCTCTGTATATGCTGCATATACACAGGTGAGACCTCATTTCTACAATTCTACTTGATTCTTATTTGCATCTTTGTTGATTAGCATGATCCTTGTGCTTTTTTAGTGATGAATTTTGGAATCAATCATCAGGTCAATCGAATATTTGTTTGGTCTTTCTATTTTGAGCCAATCCTAATTTGACTATGCGTGTGTATCTATTTCCGTGTGTGTATGTTGCATTTTAGCTGGAGCTTTGATTTTGACTTGGGTTGACTTCGGTTTGAGCTTTGAAGATAACCAGAAAGGAAGCCTTGAGATTCGAAATGCGTTGGTGGGTTGACCTGGATACAAATGGCTTCTGCTAAAAGGTAGTCTCACTTTTTTGTCTTGGATTGAGTGGTTAACTTTCTCTATCTGATACACCTTGTGAACTTATCACATTTAAACTGCATATATTTTTGAGTTATGTGGTATCTATCTATTAATGGGCTGCAATAGTATAAAAGTTGAGAAATATTTGGCATGATTAGCTGATTGGAAATGTAATTTTACATGATGCATGGATCTACTCTCGGGTTAATAAAATAATGTGATTGCATTCATAGTTGGGTATTTAGTTTGTACAGCTAAATGGAACTCTTTTGAATCAAAAGTTGGGATACCGTGGGGCTTGACGTGACCGTTGTGTTTGCATGCTGCAAATACGGAGGGTTTGCAATGGGCTGTGAATCTTCCAAATGTTTGTCATGTTGTTTTTCAGAAGAGAATGGACCGGTTCATGAAGTTCAAAATCCTGGTATGCAGAAAATTTATTCTGTGCCCATCTTTTCTTTGAAATAATAATTGATTCCCAATTTCCATTAGAATTTTTTTTTGATTGCTTGGCAGATGAAGAAGAAATAAATGAGGATAGTGACTTGCCTGCATTTTGTGAATTCACTTTTGAACAATTGAGAATAGCTACTTCCGGATTTGCAGTGGAGAATATAGTTTCAGAACATGGTGAGAAAGCTCCAAATGTGGTTTACAAAGGGAAGTTTGAGAATCAGAGCCAAATAGCTGTCAAACGCTTTAACAGATCTGCTTGGCCTGATTCACGACAGTTTCTGGTAAGCAGATATTAAGGGTGTATGTAAAGCATGGGTGCCATTTTCTCAATGTTACAGAAGATACTTATGATATTAATCAAATAATCTCTACCTATTTGTTTATTAGTTTTCTTATTTGAGTTCAGATGATAATATCTGAAGATTGTATTGACTTCAATTGCCTGGTGTGGCAGGCATATCTACTTTCAAATGATCATTATAATTAGGCTTTTAAACTGAAGACTGTTTAACTGAAAGGCAAATGTAAGAAGAGTCACAAAGTTACTTTATGTCTGCTAGGAAATAATGAGTTGAGAGGTCTGGTTGGCAGGGAAGGTGGAAACAAGTATATTAAAAGAATAACTAGAGAGGAACATATGTGCTATAACAATAGATTGCTTGATTATAATGGTTACAAGAGCTTATGTATTTATAGACAATGAACGTCTCATCATTTCGCAGTGATGTGTTAACCATGGAACTCAGCTCCTCAAATAACAGACTCTTGAATTCCAACATGAGTAATGTATTAGAATCTTCATAGTATTTAGTTTTTGAATAATGTTATAGAGTTCTATGGCCCTATAGGGTTGCAATGATTTCAGCTTTATAAACACACAAAATTTTCTTTTAGTTGCTGGAAATTTTTACTTTGTGTGAGCTACAATTTGAACCTTTTCTTTTCCTCCCAAATTAAAACTTCAGGAAGAAGCAAGGGCAGTTGGTCAACTGCGGAACGATAAATTAGCAAATCTTCTTGGCTGTTGCTGTGAGGGCGATGAGAGGTTACTAGTTGCAGAATTTATGCCCAATGAAACATTGGCAAAACATTTATTTCACTGTAAGACAATTGTATATATAAGCTTTCTTTCATTTATCCTGATTTTCATTTTTATAGAAAGAGGATTGTAATATGTATACTAGTATTAGTATATTATCACTCAGCTTCATTATATATTATATTATCATTCAGGGGAGACACAACCAATGAAGTGGGCAATGCGGTTAAGAGTTGCATTATACCTTGCACAGGCTCTAGAATATTGCACAAGCAAAGGACGTGCACTTTATCATGATCTTAATGCTTATAGAATAGTCTTCGACAATGTATGTATGAAGGAGTTTTTTTAATCATTTAAAAAAAAAAAATTTCCTACTTAGCTTTATGTTTGCTTACGTATAATTGTAGTCATTGACCATAGATATTCCCCCTACTTCATAGGACTGTAATCCCAGGCTCTCTTGTTTTGGTTTGATGAAGAACAGTAGGGATGGAAAAAGTTACAGCACAAACTTGGCATTCACTCCACCTGAATATTTACGGACAGGTAATAACTCTTTCAGATGTGATTGTCTGTGATTTTTGTTGAGCATATAACATATTATCATTCGTAAATTGCTGCATCTAGAAAAAAATGAAATGCGCATTTGTGACTCCCCTAACTTGATATTGCCCTTTGCACTCAAATTTATTGTAATATGATCTCAAGTAATAAGGCTTGTGCTCTTGGTGCCATGGCAATATATTTACTACCTTAAGCACGTTATTTTTCATTGTGCACGTATATGCCTTCTTTTTCTTCCATTTTTTTTAATTTAATTTTTTTTTATAATTATAAATATAACAGCATTATAAGCACATATGTATTTTCTTTGGAACTTTTGTAGGAAGAATCACTCCTGAGAGTGTCATGTATAGCTTTGGAACACTTTTGCTTGACCTTCTTAGTGGAAAACACATTCCTCCAAGCCATGTAAGTCTTATTCCTGTTAATTTGTTTGTTTTTTGTTGACTTACGTGTATATATATTCCTATTCCTGAAATTGTTGGGTAAAGTCTTAAAGATGCAGCTTTATATATTCTGGCTAGTATGTCATATTTCCCATGCATTCTCTAACTAATATTGTTGTAAATAATTTTCAGGCCCTTGATCTGATTAGGGACCGGAATCTTCAGATGCTAACTGATTCTTGTCTAGAAGGTCAATTTTCTAATGATGATGGAACTGAGTTGGTCAGAATAGCCTCTAGATGTTTGCAATCTGAGCCCCGTGAGCGACCAAATCCAAAGTCATTAGTTGCAGCATTAATTCCTCTTCAGAGGGAAACTGAGGTTTGTTCTTTTGCTCTGGCCTCAGGAGTTTCAACTGTTACTGTATTCTTGATTTCATTTTTTAGTCTTAGAAAATGCCGGGCAACAATTCCTTCATTCCTTGGATCCTCTTGTTGGCAAACATGTTAATGGAAGGGTCATTTTCAACATAAGCTGTCAAGGGATTGGGAACAGGCTTCTAAATTTCAACAAACTATTTTTTAGAAGTTAAGAGATGCCAGTAAAGTCTTCTGGTTTTTAACAGTTTGCATTAGACTTTATTTTAATAGTTCTGTGATCTAGTTTACCAATTTGTATAGGTCTTTTGTTATATTGATCAGCACCTAAAACACACAAAGACGTGTGTTTATGTGTGTTCTGGATTATCTACTAAACTTTGATATGGGCATGATAGAGTTTTGGTTATTGCTTTGCAGGTTCCATCTCATGCATTAATGGGCATACCAGGTGAGAGTGAACCTGTGTCCCTATCTCCACTTGGTGAAGCTTGCTTGAGAAAGGACTTCACTGCTATACATGAAGTCTTAGAAAAACTTGGGTATAAAGATGATGAAGGAGCAGCAACTGAGGTTTGTCTATTTATAGCTATTTTTTTGCACCTGTTTTTTCTGTTGCTAACATATTATCTTGCTTATAATCTTATGCAGCCTAATGCATACTTGGTAGCTAACCACATCAGTTTCCTGTTTAACTTGAACTATTGTGCTTGCAGCTTTCATTTCAAATGTGGACCAATCAGATGCAGGAAACATTGAATTCCAAGAAAAAGGGGGATACTGCTTTTCGGCACAAAGATTTCAGGGCTGCAATTCAATGCTACACACAGGTTAGTGGTTGGGTTACTATAACAACAGGATTATTAGTGGGTTGCCTCATGTTCTGTTGTAGGGACTAAATGGATTAGTGATCAGATCAGTAATTCCATATTTCCATGTTTGGTAGGTACTGCTATTCGCTAGATTCTTTAGGGAAGAAAGGGATTATAATCACCTCTCCCCTTAGAGATATTTAATCCCAACCAACCAGGATAGGCGAGCCCTATTTCACCTAATCCTGTTCCAATAATAACACCAGACATGGAGTTAAGGGGGATTATCAGCCAAATTCACATTAATCCATCTTATTTACTCCAGACAAAATTACCCCTAAGGTGATTGCCCTATGGCCCGGGCTTCTCAAACCAGATTTGTTTGCAACGCACTTGCTTGATTGTGGCAGCCTCTCTCTCTCTCCATTTTTTTTTTAAATCTACATATTTCCCCCCTGGCACTTAATCTGACAAGGGTAGTAACCTTATCGATGGACCTCTCATGTGAAAAGATAACACGAGATAACTAATTCGTGATTTCATCTCTTTTGATTGTTTTACTACTGCCATAAATTGACTAAACTGGTATTCCTTTAGTGAGGACTGGATACTTCAAGCTTCTGAAAGCGCTCACTTGACTCATTTCTTTCTTGGTTCATAGTTTATCGATGTTGGAACCGTGGTCTCTCCAACTGTGTATGCTCGGCGTTGTCTATCTTATCTCTCGAGTGATATGCCTCAGGAAGCCCTCAATGATGCAGTACAAGCTCAAGTGATATCTCCTGTTTGGCATATTGCATCATATTTACAGGCTGCTGCACTTTTTGCCTTGGGCAGGGAAAATGAGGCGCAAACTGCCCTCAAAGAAGGCACTGCACTTGAGGAAGAGAGGAATACAACTTCCTAAAATCATGAATGAATTCAACATAAAATTATCTTTTAAGCCAGTCACGATCTTCTTTGTTTTCAGCTGAAATTGCAGACCCTTCAACTTCTAAATGTAAAGGCTAATTGGGTACAGCCACGACGTGGAACCTGCATGTGTGAATTCAGTCTGGTTTCATATAAAACATTCTTAGGACACAATTGAATGGTAGATCTTAGTCAGCTCAGGGATGATGGTAAGATGATTCCACTTGCTATTCATAAGTGTGGCCCCGGTTCCAGTTCGTCGTCTGTTTCCATTTTCCAATAACAAAAATCAGAAAAGGGGTCAATGTGATGCAGGGCAATTATAGATAAAGGTTTCAAGGCCAACAAGTGAAGTTGGAGAGGTTAGATATGCTGTAATTTATGTACAGTGCTATACATGGTGTTCTGAGAGGAGATTGAGTCACTTTCCTTTCTCTCTTTTGCAACTTCGAATTGGTTTCTGCAATTGTATATTATTTCTTGCTTAAGCTATTGCATTGTGGGATTGATTTATAAACTATTGCTTTAACCTTGCGGGGAGTTTCTGAAAACATTTTATATTTGAATAGTGTTTTTGCTCTTGTTCTTTCTGTGTACTTATTTTTATAAACTTTGGGTTAATGAATAATGATGGTTAGTTTTTTTTTTTGAAAATAATGATGAATAAGAGCAAAGTTAATGAATAATGATGGTTGTTAGTTAAGAGTCTTGGAATGCAATTACCTTGAACTTCTCAGGCAAATGTATTGAGTCCATCTTACAAAGTGGAATCATCACAATTTACATATTGAATGTACACAATTCAAATTGTGAACAATCAGTATGTAAATTGCGTATTTTAAACCTGAGTCCATAGAATAATTTGCCGCTAATCATGGGTTTGATAGCCCCCAATAAGTTTGGCTTTTCCTTGTCCATAATCTGCTATTCAAGAACCAACTACCTGTTTCTATTTTACGAAATAGCTTAACAAGTTCTCTAAATCCTCCTATGAATTCTACATTCTCATATTGGAAGTTTGGAACTACAAAGGGTTACATCAAGGATCCTGGAGTGTTTGGTGAGACTTTTGGTTGATCCAAACTGCCCCATTCATTAGCTTTCCATGCTTCTGGGACATATAAATACCAAATGAATACCTAGCAGCAACTAAGCACTGGAATCAAAAGAGAAATAAGCAAACAGGCATTCCTTCCCCCGGCATTTCAAGATGGCAAGTTCTCAGACACACACGTATCGTTACTTATCTTTAGGTCTTTGCCATAAGCAGCAATAAGTAGAGCCTCGGCTCGACCTGGAAGGTTCAGAATTGGAGTTAGTATATGCTACAGAGCAAGAAATAAGCACCATCCCCCAGCTGAAGTTGCTACGAAGTGTCATAACTATCTCTTTTTGAACACTGCTATAGTGTTCAAGTTGGCATGGGATTGAGTACAATCCACAAGTTCATTTCTCGGGATTAATCACTTAAAATGTTATCATGAAAACGAAAGAAGATACTAGTAGCCCATGAATCCAGTATCCATGAAGAAAGTAGGTGTCAAAAAATTTCAAATTTCGTAGGGAATGGGTTCAATGTTCTCCAATTATAGATATTGGATGGAAGTTTGCTCTTATGATGATTAAATATTGAACAAAATAAGAAGAAAACATGAATATTAGCAATGAACTCTACAGCTCCTCCTAAAACAAGATAGCATAGCAAAATGAATAAAAAGTCAGTGTACGAACCGTGATCTTTCTTCCTTTTTAACTGTGGACTCGTAGATGGAAACAATCTGGATGCAACCTCCCTACTATCATCCTGGCAATACATTTTATGGATCACACAGTATGTAGCAGTTGCAAGCAGAATTTAGTGAACAAATAAAGAAACCAGAACTCAAATGAGTAGTTAAAATGAAGACCTCAAAGCCGGCTAATACTATATTAGAAAGATCGATCACACCTTATTCGAGCGACTTCCTGCTAGTTTAAACTTGTTTTTCCACAACAATGATGGTACAGGAACAACAGAAAATCCCAAAGTGACTAAGATTCCTATCCATAATCCATACCCAAATCCTCCACTCCACCAGCCCTTCATATGCAGGAAAAATAAATTAAAATAAGTATAATGGAACGAGATGGAGTAAGAAGAAAGAAATTTGAGGCTTGTGTAGAAGAGATTTTATCATTAACATTAAGCAAATCACAAATGAGAAAATTGGCAATTATTAATTATTCTCCTTAGAAGTTTTGCAGGAAAGATTGGTGTTCAAATTATCGTCATTTCATGCGAATAATTCCCTCTGAGAGTGCACATTGATTATATCTCCACTAGTTGGGCTTGTATAAGTGGCCATTGCAGATGAGAATGCTAACCTGTTTACCATCTTGTGGGAATGGAATTGATTGCTCAACATATGCGGTTGTTCCTGAAAGCAAAAAGGAAAAATGAAAGAGAGGAAATAAAGGAAAAAGAGGTAGAAAATAACATGAAAGGATAAGAAAGTGAAATCAAGTTAAGAAATTGATAAATCTCAAAAGATCCTTATCAAAGCAGAGTTTCTGAACAAAATGATAGATCCAAAGTTATCTAGAAAAGCACTGTTGCTAATAGAGATTGGATCTCTAGAAAAATCATAGAGCAAACTGTATTTCATTTCCAATTCCTAGAGACAATACGATGCTCTGAGAAATTTCTATCACAAACGATTACTGCATTTCTTTCTATTCGCATATATAAACAGACATCAAATAATATTGCCTTCTTGTTGTTAGAAAGGCCGCCAAAATTACTATGACACAATTTGTCGGTTCATTCATATAACAAGAGTCTCTTTATCACAAAGAACCTTATTCATAAATTTTTGGCTTATTGTTTTTTATTCCTTTATTTTTCTTCAAGATTTGTGTCCTCAGGGAGAGGGGAGAGTGATGGGGAAGTAGAAGAGTCGGAAAATTTAAAAGTTAGCAACTTCTTACTGTTTCAGTCAACTGTGGCAGATAATAATCAGAAGAGCATTTTCATTTTAAGTTCTAAATTATATCAAATAAAGGAAAGAAATAAACTGCTATCAGAATTTATTGCTGTAGATTACCAACGGGAACTTCAAAACTTTGAAGCAACAGAACGATGGATTTTGCATCTAAACGCCTCCGTACTCGGTTCCCAACCATTACTTTCAAGTGAGGAGAATCAAAGACCTGTAACGGGACCAACGGATAAGAAAGCTATATACAGTGAATAGTTATTATAATGTTGATAGAACACAAATACTGCTATAAAGCTTAAATGGAGAAAATACATGAAAGCATGTTCAAGAGAACAGTTATCCCTTATCACAGTCATTAATAATACAATGAACTACAACTGTTTCAGAGGTGACTATTTGACCATTTGATCAACATTTTTTAGACAATTTCAAGTTTATCACTAACAGGTATATTCCCAGCTAGGTCCACAAAGGTGCAACCAGCTGGAAATATACTTCCAAAAACCAAACTATATGAAAACTTATCCTGCAATATACAATAAATTATCAGACAGATACTTCAAAGCCACCAAAAAATATCCACGAAATTTCCAGCAATCAAGCTCCTATAATAGAAACTAAAATGCCCAATAACTAGAACACGAAGGCTGTTTCCTTTTCATTTCTACTGTTCCCAGTCTACCTGATTCTTCTCCTATGATATTATCTAGCAAGAACATCTGTACAGTTTTCATAGAAAATCTATGCAGCAAGACTGTTCCTTTTTATTTTCGGTCATTCTAATATGGGAATCACTTCCAAATTCCTAAGTTCCAACTGCCAATTCGCAGAAGAAAAGGAATTTTATCAATAACTACAATAGTAGAAAATTTATGGGAATCACTTTCAAATGAAGCTGAAATTGCAGATTTTTAAATGCAAGAAAAAGCTCAAAATACCTAAATAAATTTTGAAACTTGTATACAAACGTCGGCTACGCAAACATAGTAGGCAAACACAGACGAAACAATACCAAATTGTGAAATTCAGCAATCATTTGCAAGGAAGGGCACAATGGACAGCAAAAGCTACAAATGACTAATGGAGTTAATTCAAAAAAAAAAAAAATCCCATTAAAGCTTAAGATTACTTGAGCAGACTGGTCTGGTTTGAGTAGGGCCAAGGCTCCAGAAACATCCGGGTCGACTCCAATTACCCACTCAGGCGACGGCTTCTCGTGAGGAAAAGGGCAAGAGAGAGCATTCAGCCAATTCTCCTTCAGCTCAGCTCTCTGAATTTCCTTGCCGCCCCTCCCCCTACCTCGTCCGCCGTTTTTCCCAAAATCCTGAGGCTCAAATGTCACGGCCGGCCGCTCTAGAGCTGGAGGCACGGCAACAACTGTGGATGTAGAGGCCGAGAAGACTCTGAACGCAGCAATTGCTGAAGAGGAGGCAGTGAAGCGGTGCGGTTGGAGGACGGTTGGGGAAATGAGCGTAGGTTTCACTGCGAGTTTCGACGGAAGAAAGGATTCCATCAAAAGAAAACAGGCGGACTTGGGAAGAAAAGCCCCCAGGTTTTGAAATGCTGTGTGTGGTGACTTCTGGAGAGGATTTTGGAGGCGCTGCGGTGGCCGGACACGGCGGCGGACTTCGAGGTTTAGGCGAGCACTTCCAGTATCCCCACCGTGATGCACCGGATCAACTTCTGTGCTGCTGCTATGTTAGTGAGGGGAAGTAGTGAAATGAGCCGTGACAATGCTGCCCATAACACTAATTTGAATGGTTTAATTGTGGCAATTTATGTTGTGGGGATTATATATTCATGCCAGAGTGTCAGATAGATCCCTAATCATTATACTAAAGTACAATCAGAGTAGCCTTTTTCTCGGTGGATGAAGTCGGAAGGCGATTTCCCGGAGACCGTAGATGATGGCAATCAATGGTGACATAGTTACCAATAACCTATTAGGGGAGGCCTAATTACACTTTGATTTGGTATAATGTCAATGGTGGCATAGTTACCAATAACCTATTAGGAGTGTAATTACACTTTGGTATAATATTTAGTGGTGTATTTGATCATTTTCTCTTATATTTATTTACTTGGTGTACAACTTACTATTGACTCGGTTACAATGTAGTATCTGTTCACAGCTATTTTCTCAACCAAATGAAATACAAAGAGTCAATATTACCTCCACTGAGGCTCGAATACACCCCTCTCATGTGGGGTGCAACCGGGTACCACTAGACAACAAGGTTTTTGGCATATGTCTAGTTGTATACTTGTATTGGGATTGTGGGTGGGTCTAGTGTAAATTCACAAAATACCAATAGGATTGATTTAATATTTTGTTATAGTTTAATTGAAGAGTTTGGTTTTGATTTAATTTAAATTTATGTAAGGGTCAAATCAAAATCAAACAAATATTTTGGTTTAGTCTCAATGTCCACCCATAAACAAAGCATGCCATGTGTAATGTAGTTCAACACATCCTTAAAACTTTTTTTGTTTTAGGTTTTTTTTTAGTGCGGATTAGTTATTTTTTGGCAGATCATATTCTATTTTTATTAAATAAAATGTGTAGTCTGCACATTTTAAATGTGGATCATAATATTTGTTTATCAAGCGACTATGTATGTGATACTTAGCCTGGGTTGATAAATACTTAATATAA
Organism: Ipomoea trifida; assembly: GCA_003576665.1. Lineage (NCBI taxonomy): Eukaryota > Viridiplantae > Streptophyta > Magnoliopsida > Solanales > Convolvulaceae > Ipomoea > Ipomoea trifida. The sequence goes on along the minus strand of CP025650.1, from coordinate 831,330 downwards.
AATAAATTTATCGTTCAACTATCAATTTAAACTGTCTTTTTTCCGAAATTTTATTTTGTGATCAATTGAACAGCCCATGTATGTAAAATTATCCTATATCTTTGCAACATGGTACAGTGCCAAAACTGTTGTCCAGTCATATGGGGGGAAGTTGAATTTGACTATTTGAGAGTCAAAATCCTTGGTCAATAATAATTCCAAGAAGAAGCACCCTAACACGCACAGTCCACATATGACCATTTTAATAGCAACCAAACAACAAAACAAAATATTAAAAAAAAAAAAGAAATTTAAAAAAGTTATTTAAAAAAAAATAAAATAAAAGAGAAAGAAGAAGAAGGAGAAGAAAGCATTACATCACGTTTGAAATTGTGCTTTTGTAGATTTGATTTAAAGTTTATAACAAATTGTATTGACTTAATAAGTATACATACATGTAACAAATACTCATTGTGTCATTTGTTTTTAAGTTATTTATTCAAACAAATTAATAATAATTAGCTCGGGAGAATCTCCTATAGTGAAATCCCACTACTACACTTTATGGCTAGCTCGGTCATCGCCTTTGAGTTGGGAACGTCAAGCTAGTTGGCAGGTAATGATCGGGAAGCCCCTCATGGCGACTTGCCCGACTACTGAGCACTTGTACGATATGGAGGGGTAGAATACTCGACGAGTATTTCCTATCAATTATCTTATCCAAAAAAATTATTAATTTAACATATAGAATAGAATTGTGTCCAAATGATGTGGACCCCTAATATCATGCTTTAAGAGACGGATGTGTTGAACCATCAAACTAACCAGATTGATTAATACCTCTCCTCACTATTCATACTTTTCTATCTAAAGTTTTAATTGGAGAAATAAAAGTTGGAATCAATAAATGGTTGGCATTGCATGCATTCATTTCAATCACACACTTATTATAACTAATCTTTGGACTATCACCCAACTTTATCAATACCGCCCTAACCTACACGGACTCTTTTACTAATAAACACCCATAGTCTAATCACCATCGTCATCCCCACTATGAAAACTATATTGATGGACGAAGTTAGGAGGGGGACAAACACAAGTATTTTTTCTACTTTTATTAGTGTCCTCTACCCCTTTGAACATTATTTTAGAGCCGATAATCTTTGCATGTGATGATGTGACGCAGCCAAAATCCTTAAATTCAGGTCCAGTCTATTGTGATATAATTATACACATGTTATATATGTATTTATTTAAATTAAAATATAGTGTTTATCTATATGTATATTATTTTAAATGTTTATGCGTCATCAGATATATAATTCTTTGGCATACAAAAATTCAGGTCCACTATATAATAAATTGCCATTGTCATGCCTGGTATCCCTTCATCTCTTAAGCTTTTCTCTCAGAGCTAAAATGGAGTTTCAGTTTCAGTCTCCTTACGTGACGGCGCCGGCTAGTCCAATGGCGGGGTACGGCGGCGTAGGTAGCGCCGCCGCCCAGTTCTACAGCGTTCCAGCTAGCCCTACTAGTTCCTGGGCTGCGAATAATGTTTTCTCCGCGGGGGATGATGAGGCTAGTTCGAGATCGTGCTCGAATTTCGACAGTTTTGAGTTTGAAACCAGCCGGAAATTCGGCGGCGCGGCGGCGGAGGAGGGTGATCGCGGCGAGCGGCGGCGGGAACGCGGTGGATCGCTGCCGTCTATGGCGTTTGCCGACCAACTGTTTGATAATGGGCGCGTCATGCCGCTGAAGCCGCCGCCGCGGTTCCGGATTGACGGCGGCGTGAAGAGCTGCAGCTCGCCGAAGTCGCCGGGGTCGATGTTCAGAGTCCCGTTTTCTCGCCGGAATGTTTGGAACGACGACTATGATCCTTTCATGGCGGCGCTTCAGAAGGTGAAGGAAGAGAACAGAGGGAGAAAAAGTATAAGTATGTACGGCGACGATCATCATCACCGCCGGACAAGATCTTTCTCGCCGTTCAGAAGAATCAACGGTGAGGATGAATGGGGCTTCAACAACAAGGAAACCGTCATTGGGCCTATTGAGCCCGCAGAACCCAAAGCAGAGCCCAAACCCAAAGGCTCAACGTATGCAAGATGGGTTTTGAACCAAACCCAAATCATGGGCCGAAGCCCAACACAATCAACAACAACCAAGAAGACCCGGCCCAATAAGCCCACTTCAAATGGCGGGAATACTAATTCCGAGGATACCAAAATGCAGAAGATCAAAGGAATCATAGTGAAGTATACATCATTTGGGAATGGGAATAGCGAAGGAAAGGAAGTAAAGAATCCGATTTTGAGTATCTTCCCAAAGTCTAATTACTTCAAGAAATTTAGCTTCAAGTATAAGGGAAATCGACGCGAGAATAGAAATCAAAATCAGGATAAGAATGAAAACCGGAATGGGAATGGAGAGCCAAGGATTGTCCTTGTAAAACTGCAGCCACCAATGTGTTTGGGATATGGAGTCCAGAGTCCTAGGAACATGCAGAGAAGTGAACTATCAACTTAAACCCTTCTTAATAGAATTTTTTTTCCCCCACTTTTGGTCCATTCATTTTGTAACATGCATATAGTAATTGGTTATCATATTTTATACAATAAGTTTATCAATTTTGAATTTCTTATTACTCCGTACTTTGTTGACAAGTTTTCTTATCAAATATTGTCTAAAACCCGTTAGGAATAGTTTATTCATATGATAGTTGTCTGAAAAATTTGTCAAAAAATAGTTAATTTAAGTGATATTTAGTCAAAAAATGTGTTAAAAAAAAAGTAAAAGTGGTAAGAAATTTAAAGTCAATGAACTAATATTAGAAATTTGTCAGTAAAAACAAACAAAAAAAAAAGAAAAAAAAAAAGAGAAAAAGGTCTTCTAAACATATCCAAGTGGAGCGTGTAGTGCACGTGCCCAACTAGGCGCAACTGTGCATTTCACGCGAAAGTTGGTGTGCTTGTTTTTTTTTGTTTTTTTTTTCATGGGGCATACTCAAGGAGACAAAAACTTATTTCCTGTAAGAACTCTATCTTCTCTCTTTCTTCTTTCTCTTATTTCTACATCAGCCATTTTGCCTAAACAACCTCGCCAAAAACTACTTATGTGGATGCCCTTATATATACAGTAGCCCCTTTATATATTTGTGTGTGTGTATAAAGATTATTAAAAGATTAAATTAAAAGATTAACTAATTTGGTAAATTACTTAGTTTTGTTTTGATTTCTCTTTTTCTCTGATTCCACCTGCTTATTGTAATAGTAATTCTCAGGTATGCCATCTCATTTTTTAAAATGAGGCTATGTATATATATACACACACTTGATGAATGGATTATGATTGTGGAAAGAAGAAAACCTACATTCATGCAACATTTCTCAAAAGAACAAAATGAGTGGTAAGAGCTAGGAAAGGTTCAAAAATCTATTACTTCAAAGTCTCTACAAGAGGAACTGAAGGGAGCTAAGAATATTTACTGAACAAATCATGTATAAAGTGGAAACAATTAATGAGCAATAAATTGTTCAATAACTAGGATCTGTGGAGAAAGGCAACTTGTGGCATTGCCAAAACACCCTTCTGGCCTTCTTCTTCTTCATACTTCCTTCTGTTCCAGGCCATTCAAAACTGCATAAACTGATTCTTTCTGCAAAATCATCTATTCCAACATATCAGCAGGCCAGTGCTGCCTCCACGCAGAAATTTCGCGGTTGCTGTCAAGTTTTCGTATTCCTCCATAGAACCCATCGCCCTCGTTCCCTTCCTCCCGATGTTCTGCTCTGCTAATCGTCTTTGTCCTCCACCTCGATCCCGGGCTGTACTGGTTGAACTCCAGCACCACAGTGTCTGTACCAAAAAAAAAAAGTTCGGTTCTTCAGAAAACCATGGCTAGTAAGAAATTTTCCTTTTTTTTTTTAGTACTCAGTGGAGGCGATATTGGCTCTTTGTGCTTCATTTGGTTGAGAAAGTAGCTATGAACAGATACTACATTGTAACAGAGTCAATAGTACTATAAAAAAAAGAAATTTTCTATTTATTTGCAGTAAAACAAAGACACAAAGGCATAAAGGTTTCAACTTTGAAATGATGAATCAACCAAAAGGCCAAGCAAGAGGCAACAGAAGGAATGGGAAATAATAAAAAAACATGGGTTGATTATTCATGGTACAAAAAAGCAGAATCATTCCAGCTCCACAGCTGAACAAAATAATTCAAAGTCTCTTTCAGCTTGGTTGGCCTTAAATGATCCACTCAGACAGCACTTATAGTAATGTTGGAGGATAATACAACAAGCTGAAAGTGATTTGTCTAGGGGACCGATCATTGAGGCCAAGAAAACCCCCCCACACACAAAGTGATGGGGGTCAAGAAGGGCCTACCTCGATCATAAGTCTAGCTCGTCATAATTGAAAAACAGTTCGGGTTTCACCCATGATTTGCAATATTAAATGCTAAAACGCCCTAATGCTAAGAACTTTGAGGTGATTTTGTGTGAGAGGGTGCAGTTCAGAACACTTAACTGGAGAACTATTCTGTTACCCTTTTACCCCAAACTATACTTTCCCTAAGAACATGATTCCTAAGCATATATATATCTGTGTCTTCTCTTGTGAGTTTGTATCTAAGTTTCTAGTTCAGAACACTGAAAAGAAATGTGTGGATTATGGCGATCTCGAATGCAGTTAAATCGGGTAACTGACTCACCACTTTCATGACAACGGCAGTAAATCTCGTTCCTATCGCACGTTTCCAAGTGGCCAACCACGCCATACCACCAGCCTGCAGGATTTTTCAGACATTAAAGTTCGATGACTAAGTAAAACAGATACTACAATGTAATAGGGTCAGCTGTATTAAAAAAAAAAAGTAAAACATATGTTTTTGACCATATCCTCAATGAATAAAACCCTGTAAGGTTGTTTTTCAACACAAATTAGGATAATTTTCATCACTCCAGTTGAAGAAGCATAAAGAAATTAGGATAGAATATGCCCTTTAAGGTCTGTTCAAATCATGTCACTATCCCCATTAAAAAAAACCAGTAAATTAAACCTATCACCAATGAACACACTTTTTTGAGATGAAAAAAAGATAGCATCAAGAACAAACCATAAGGGAATTCTTTGTTTCTCCTCCATTGGATCTCGATGTGATCTCCGGGGTGCAATTCATTCAAGCAAAGAGAGATATGAAGATAATGCGGAGAGGAATCGACAGGGGGAGCTCTTAATCTATCCCAAGTCACGCCTTTCTCTATTGCACCCGCCCTTCTTCCATGGGGCGGATATCTGCAAATACCAAAAGGAGGCAAAAAGCTTCAATAGCCCAATACTATCATTATTGTTGTTCACAAACATAACTAAGATTCCATTTGATAAATAGACTATGCAATTGACTATAATGGTAAGTAAGGCTACTTTAGGTCTCTAGTTTTGGTTAAACAAAGATGAGATAATCATTAAAATATGAGATTCAAGAAAAGGTTTCCTCAATTACCTGGCCTGGAAAGTGTCATTCCTAGGATCATAGCTAACATCAGCATCATAGCAAGACAACATAAACCCAACATGTCCATTCTACAAACACAGACAAAAAACATGAATTTCTGTTAAAATCCATCACACAGACAAAAAACATGAATTTCTGTTAAAATTAATCACACCCCACAAAACCATTCAAGCTGAAGAGTGAGTTCAATGGCAGAAAAGAATGAAGGAGGCTAAGGATAGGATTCAAACCTCGCGATTGAAGACCTGAGCAGGGAACCAAAACCTGCCAGATTCAAGAGCAAGATACCATGACATGACTGAACCAACAGGGGGAGAATTCCTCTTCCTATCACCCTTACTCGAATTCGACCTAGCTATTCCAGAGAGAGGCCACAGCAGCCTAGTGAGGTAACTCACAATGAAGCTCTGCTGCTTAGTTTGATCAAAGAAACTCGAAGAATCGTTCGAAGCAGCAATATGCCATTGCCACTCCCTGTGAGCAGCAGGGCCAATTATCCCACCCCATTTCTGCCTCAAATGCCTCTCCCAAAGACTATCACTCAAACACCTCTCCCTCAAGGAGCTGCAAACACTAGCCATGTTACACAGCCCCTCGGGCGAAAGCCTCTCAAGAATGCATTCCAGCACCAAATCAGGCAAATCAAGAACTGACATTTCAGGTTCCATCTCTGCCCCCTCAGAAGAAGAACATGTTGTCTTCCTCCTTTGGAACATCCTCAAGGGAACCAAAGCAGAGAGAGCCTTCTTCTGACCCCTAACTGAGCTTAGAAATGAGAAATCTTTCCAGAACCAAAGTGGCAGCAATATGAACTCAGCAGCCCATGAAGGGAGTGGCTGGAGGGACAGAGATTTACACAGAAGAGTTATGAAGGTGAAGGAGGTTACCAAGAAGACAAGCATTTGAAAAGGATTTGATTAATGAAGCCCACCAAAACAAATCAGTGGGCCTCCTCAATGTCTCCAAGCTAAAAATCCCTCTCTCTCTCTCTTAGGATTGAAGAAAAAGCATGGCCAAAAATGGATTTTGAGAAAGAACCCAAAAACGGGAAAGATTAGAGAAGGGAAAAACGAAAAAGAGCTGTTGTGGGCCTCTGAAACCTGGAAAATCCCCAAAGATTCAAGCTTGGGGATGAATCCAGACACAAAGACCCACAACCTTAATGCTCAATCTTTTCTACAATGTAAATGATTGAGTTCCAAACCAGAATCAGGCTAGTTGGGATATATATATCTACTCCAGCAAATATACACAGAATGCCCTTTGGGTTATAGAATGGAGATATATATGTATGTATATATATACAAGTATAGAGGGGTGAAGAAGAAGAAGAATATTGGGTTGTGGGGTCCTCCTATTTCCAAGATTCAATGGAGCAAAGACGTGCAAGTTTGGTTTAATTATTGATGTATATGGGGTGGTAAGGTAGTTTTGCAGTTATTAAGGTAAGGCCTTGGAGTTTGGGTTCTTGATTTGTGTGGATTTCATGGCGGGCTGATCTGAGCCATCTCCTCCATAGCCACTGGCCAACTTGGAGAAAAGTCCGCCTTGCCAGTTGATGTTTACTGCTTGTCCTTCTGTGTTGGATGCGTCATAGAAATCAGTGATAATAATTGAGTTGGGAAGATGAACTCCCAAGGCAAATGGTGAATAGTAAATTACCGAACCTACCAAATTGGTTAAATTGTTTGTTTTATATAACAATAAGGTTATAAGTTTGACTCTCAATCAGAGCGGTCTATTAGCTGTTGGTTTGAGTCAGTTAAGTTATACTTTTTTGTGGACTTTTATCGGCTAAAGTTACAAGGTAAAATTTATTCGGTGCACATCATCGAATAATGATTGTAAACTTTTCTTGTCACTTAAAAAATATCAATCGAAATGGATGATTGAGTGGGCAAAGTATGATTTTCGTATTAAAAAATACAATTTTATATTTGTAAAAAAAGAAGAAGATTGAAATGTTATAATAGTAATATGATGAGTGTGGCTTAATCAGTTCAACTTATAAAACTAATAAATATATGAAAAAAAATAACATTTTTAATTTGACCATGGTGTATATTTAACTTCATCATTATTTAAAATGTAAATTTTTTTTTGAGTACTATTGACTCCGTTACAATGTAATATTTGTTCATATATACAAATTAAAGTTACATGTTAAGAGAGAAAGACCAAATGCTATTTTTTCCACATGAGTTATATTTGGTTAAAAAAAACATATTGCAAGAAGTATTAATAAAAAATAAAATAAAATTAAGTTGGTTGACGACAAGTCCACGGTAAACAAATTATGATAAGTAAAATAGAGATAAACATACCATATAGGGGTATTGACAAGTTGAGCAACTCACAAACCATTAATGGTAAAATCTACTTAGAACATAGCTTGACTTAAGTGAATAAGTTAAAGACAATTTATAAACAATATATTCAAAGTCTATTCGATTAAAATTTGACTTGATTTAACATTACTCGAGTAAAACTCGAAATCTTTTTCAATTTAAATTAACTACAAAAGTTTTTTTCAAGTCAAGATGTAATAGATGAACCAATCAACTAGTTATCATTAACATGACTTGATCAAGATTTAAGGGCACCACTTCTCCAACTAGATACCTTAATACAATATAATGATTTATTTTTGTAAGTAAGACATATTACTTGTTAAGATTGAGATAATGTCTAAAAATATATATTCTTAAAAAATAAATTTGTTCTATTATTTATACTCGCCCGTCCTATTTTATTTATCTGGTTCGATTAACGAGGTTTGACTGAAATTATTTTAATTCAATTTTTCATAATATTAAATTTAATATTAGTATATTAAATTTATATATTTAGAAACTATATTAAAAATACTATTAAACAAAAAAAAATTAAAAAATTAAAAATTACCAAAGAAAATAATCAATGAAGAAATTAAAGAATTGGTTTGTCTAATGAATAATAAATATGACATGTAAAATGAGATAGAGTGAAATATTTTTTTGGGAAAATAGCACTTTTTCCCCCTATGTTATGTGCTTATAGCACTTTTTCCCCCTGTGTTATTAAAGTGGCAGTTTTTCCCCCTCAGTTATTTTAAAAGTGGTAGTTTTCTCCCTTGTAATATTAAATTGACATTTTTGCCCTTAAAAACAACCATTTCATTTATTTTTATTCTCGAACCAATTATTACTAATATGTATGGAAGATCACAGTTCGATACGAACCTAATCGAACACTGTAGCAATTGAACTTAAATAGTATAGACGGTTACGGTTACGATTCAAAACCGAAAAAATAAAATAAAATAACTATTGAATTTAGACTATTTTTAAATTAAAAATAAAATAATAAAAATAAATAAATAAATAAATAAGTATTGATTGGCGGTTCAAAATCGAAATTGGAACCGAACCGTACCGATTTATCAAAATAAGTGTTTGATAATGTTTAATATATATGACTGTGGTTAAGTTTAGGATCACGGTCTAACAATTATTTAATTTTATTTTTTCGGTTATGAGTCGCAACCAGGACCGTCCATACTATTTCGGTATGATTGCTACAGTGTTTTGTTAGATTCGAACCGAATCGTGATCATCCATACCTATAAGTAATAATTTGTTGGAGAAGAAAAAAATAAATGAAATAATTATTTTTAAGGGTAACAATGTCAATTTAACATTTCAGGGGGAAAAACTGCCACTTTAATAACACAGGGGGAAAAAGTGCTATAAGCACATAACATAGGGGGAAAAAGTGCCATTTTCCCTATTTTTTTTGTTGGGTATTATTGGTGATGGTATGTGTTGTGATCTTTTATTATTTTTTTTTCCTGCTGTATGGTACAAATTTTCTTTATTATCCTAATATTTACAATGGTATGTTTAATTGTATATATTATTAATCCTGCAGAGGTTAGTGAGAGTGGAAGTGGGCATGATGATTGATATGTACAAGGAGGACCATTGATTTGAGACCATGATAAGGCATTCGAAAGTTACATGTTTCCACTTTAGGAGACAAGGGTAAATGCCTTTCCTCAGAAACTGAGAATGTATTGTGAAGTTGTCAAAGCAACCTAGTGAATATGCTTCAATACATATTGCCTAGCTATATGGACTTTTATGGTTTGCATACATTGAACTATGTCGACATTTTTTCCTGGATCCACTCTTAGCTATACTCGCATCACTTCAAAAAATTTAGAATGTAATTTAGTGATAAGTTATATTCGTAGTAAAAATTGGTATGTTATTGGTTTTATTGTTGTTGATCACATTTGATGTGATAAATACGTTGATTCTTATGAATACGTATAAACACTTTGATTGGATCACGTAGGGATCGTTCTCTAGTTTGTTTATTGGTTTATGTTTATGGGCTCAAACTATTGAATGGGGGTCGGACAATTCAGAACATGTATAGGATAGGTAGAAGGACTAAAAGTTCATTCTTCTTGCTATAAATAAGGTATTTATAAGGCAGGTGAAATGCACATGCCGGACATTCGACATGGTTGACCACAAATTGTAGTGGTGCTACATTCAAATTGATGACAAAGATGGCTCTTAATTGTGTTTTCATTTCGCTTGATTTTAATTTTTGGTATTTAATTCGATTATGTATATATACTTGAACTGGTTTTATTTACAATTTAACTAACATTTTAGATGCCAAAGGCCTTGTGGTCAAGCGGCATGAAGTGATTTTCCCTAGTGAGAGGTTATGGGTTCTCAGCCTTAGTAGGTTGAGAAAGTATATGAACAGATGCACGTATCCTCATGCAAAATATTGCATAGTTTTATTTTTTTAATATTATTGTATGTTATTTTTTTTTAATTCATGCAACAACCAAACATCGCGCTGATCAGCACCTAGCTCCCAACTAAAAAGGAAAATTAGAGATTGTTAAGAGATGAGACAATATCTAAGTGCAAGAAAAGTGGTAAAGTAAAAACATAGGTTTAACTTTTAATTTAAAAAATCAAAAGTACAATTGGAAGAGTCAAAGCTAAAGTCCAAAAAGAAAAGTTAAAACTCGTGACAACTTGGATGGATTTATGGTGACGGCTAATGAGCGATGACTTAGCATCATCACCAATTGTCGATGGTATTCGGATTTTCAATTCGTGTCCCTTCAACACCTATTGCTGGTATATTAGCTAATTAGAGGAAGGTGACAAAGGGCAAGTAGTTGACTTCGTGACTTCTGATTTTGTGAATTGGTGTTGTGATTTTTTGTTTGTGACTTTGATTTAAATTTTATGTTGTGTAGTCGGTGCCTAAATGAATTTATATTTATTTTGTTCAAAAGTAAAAACTATATCATTTACAGTGAAACAAACTATTAAAAAAAAACTATATATTTAAGCCAATTAATTATATTGGTCATCTCTCTCAAATGGTTGCAACAAGCTAAGCAAGTTCAAAACCATCTCCAATATATATAGTTAGAAATGTTTCCAAGCAACTTCAAGACTCCGTTGCATATTGGGAACTTATTTTGAATTTTTCAAATGTTGCATTTGGCATGCTACTATGCTAGCTATCTTATTTGTGTATTGTTGCTGGCCCGCCAAACATCATTGTCTCTATGAAATATATGCCATTCTCATTATAACTACCTAACCGATTTCGTTGAATTTTAGTATTTTATTTTTGAATTGTTCATTTTTATTAATCGAAAAAGAGTATTATTAGCTTGTTATTGCATTACAAAATTAGTAAAACGTTGATATAACTTAAACTCTCATTAAATTGATAGATTATGACGTATTTTGAACTTGGACAAAATATTTTAAATTAAAATTAAGTGTTTAATGAGTCCGGTGTACCTTATCAATTATCATTGGCTCATTGCCTCCAAGTAACAGGATACGAGTTGTACAAGTCTCAGTTAACGACTTTTAAGTTTTAATTCGATACGAGATCTTCTCTGACCTCAACAAACTGAGAACGCCCCACAGGCCCACACTAAAACTCAACGCCATCGCTCGCAGAAACTCAGCTCTCTCCGGTCATGGATTTCAGGCTCCGAGCTCAGGCGATTCATCTCATAGCTCTCGTCGTTCTCTCATCCATCATTGCGCCTTCGTTACAATCCGGCCAGGTATTCCATTATCCGATCCTTTGTAGTCAACGCTTCTGTTACTTACTAATGAAAAACAATTTCATGCTGAAACGTGGTTGTCCGTGTAAATGCTGTTGAGTTTGGCTATATTCCGGAACTATCAGTAGTTCCGCAGGTATTCTGGATCCATCAGTGGTGTATTATATGCTTTTTTTGCAGTTTTGCGATGCTGGAATTGGATATGGAGAATCCGGATGCGGCATTTCGTCATCGAAGATACTGATTAAGGGAGGGACGGTTGTGAATGCTCATCATCAGGAGGTGTCCGATGTGTACGTGGAGGATGGTATCATTGCGGCTGTGAAGCCTAACATCAAGGTATTAGACTATTAGAGCTTACTGAATACTGATGAAATAACCGGAACTTACATCACTTACTTTACTGCTGAGTGCTGATTTGATTGCTCTTCAATTATAGAGGACAAGCCTCAGTGACTTACATTAGTTCAAAAATCAGAATAGGCTCCCAAAAAATGGATTATAGAAGTATGAAATGGAAGAGAGAAGGGTTAAGGAGCTGTGCAGAACTTTCAGGTGCAAGCATGCAGTGAAAGACTGTAAAAGGCCTAGTAAATGGTAGAACTAGTTCTCCATGTAAATATTTGTTTGGTTTGAAGTCAAATCTTAATTGTGAAAGGATGCAATAAATCAGTTTTTATCAAATGTCAAACCATTACTTGACATAGATAATATTAGGTTTCGGAATGCATATTCAAATATTTTTTTTTATGAATTTCCATTCCCTAATTTGAAAAAAAAAGAAAAGAATAATAAATAAATGAATGTTTGGTTTGAGGAGGAAAGGGGGACATTTATATTCATTCCTTCTCTATGGGAAGTGTATTTCCAACCCCTAGTGCAGATTGGTTTGACATGGGGTGTAGTCCTGATCCACTTCAGTTTCTCCTTCTTTCATTTAACGAGGCAAATAATGCAATACCATATCCAATAATTTTTACTACTTACAGGCATCTTACAAATCATGTTATTTCTATATGACAGGGGCTTTAGTCCTTCAGTACTAAATTGAACTTTTCTTTACTTTCAGTCACTTTTCAATGTTATTCACCTTGTTAGATTTGTATCTGGGTTTGATCAGTATCATCTGCAGGTTGGTGATGATGTGAAAATTATTGATGCAACTGGAAAGTTTGTCATGCCAGGTTAAGCTTTCTTCCATTAGGGGCAGGTTAATACAAAGTACTTAATAGGATGATGGTATATTAAATCTTTGTCATATTAGTAATAATTTCAGTAACCTGTGAATATTACAAATACTTTTAATAACTTGTAAGTATTGGCATATCAGCTGTTCTTTTCAGTTTGGCTCCACAGTATTTATGATTGGATCAGACAGCATTTGTAACTGGAAATTGAGTTTCCAATAAAAAGATTTTTGGCCCTTAATGAGGAGAATTATTTTTCCGAGGTCTATTCATGTATGAAGAATAGCATATTGCATTATTTATAGAGTTTTAACATGGTTTAGTATGGACTGAGCCCCCAGAAGGAAAGAGGAGAAACCAAAGACAAGCTTAATGTTATTCTTGGTTTGGCCAAATTTTGATCCCAAATGCACCATTACAGGGGGAATCGATCCTCACACACACCTGGCAATGGAATTCATGGGTACTCAGACAATTGATGACTTTTTTAGTGGACAGGCTGCTGCATTAGCAGGCGGAACAACCATGCATATAGATTTTGTTATTCCTGTAAAGGGTAGTCTATCTGCAGGTTTTGAAGCATATGTAGAAAAGGCAAAAAAGTCATGCATGGATCATGGTTTCCACATGGCAATCACAAAATGGGATGAAACTGTTGCCAGTGATATGGAAATCATGGTCAAGGAAAAAGGTATTTCTGTTTCTATATAGTACAACTTGTGGCTTGTGCTAGATACTTGGATAAACCTTTTTATGTTTTATTCACGGAGTTTTCCTTTTCTGAGACCACTTTCGGCCTCTTCACTGTTCTTTACAAACCATTGTCTTACAGATTGCTGAATAACTGTTTATCTCACATTTAGGTATCAATTCATTTAAGTTCTTCCTAGCCTACAAAGGATCTCTTATGATCAGTGATGACCTTTTGTTGGAGGGATTGAAGAAATGCAAGTCTCTAGGTGCCTTAGCCATGGTTCACGCAGAAAATGGTGATGCTGTATTCGAAGGTCAAAAAAGAATGATTGAACTTGGTATTACTGGGCCAGAGGGACATGCACTGTCAAGACCTCCAGTGGTAATTATTAGGCTATATTTTCTGGATTCTGTGACAATTGTTGATAAAGTTGCCTGTTCTTTCTTTCTGCACCATTATTTATCTTTTTGTGTACCTCGGTCCTGGTATCTGCATGGATGATCAAATAGGTAACTTATTTTAGTAAAAGGGAAACCTCAGGACTTTTATGAGTTCAGGCAAGTAAACATCAATAGTACTATCTGAGTGCATTACATCTTTTCCTGGATTTAGACAGTACTCCTTATTTATTTATTTATTTATGAGTTCAATATTAATGCAGTTAGAAGGGGAAGCAACATCTCGAGCAATTCGCTTGGCTGGTTTTATCAATACACCTTTGTATGTTGTTCATGTTATGAGCATTGATGCAATGGAAGAAATTGCTACAGCTCGGAAATCAGGTTATTTGAGAAATACTGATATCTTAACGATTGGAATGATTAAATCATTTCTTAATACTTTCTGGAGAACTTAATATTTTTTATCCTTTTACTTATACTGGATGTTTTTGAATCCTTAAGTTCACTTCTCACCTTTATGACCCCGTACATCCACCTTTATCTAGAATCTAGAGCTATACTTTCTGTTAACATACATGTCAGGATGCCCTCCTTTTAACACCAATTTTTTTTTAGTCCTCAAGCTCACCTCTATATACCTGTCCATACATATATTTAGAACCTGGACCTAGACTTTCTTTTAATGTTAGTCACTCACCATGTCTTATATTTAATTGTTTGACAGTTCTGCTTCCTTGCATCTCATCTCAGTTGGCTTCTTTGTTATCAGCAAGTTGTTTCTGTGCTCCTTCAGTTATTGCCATTTGCTGCATATTGCTATAGTAGCTTCAAAGCAACATAGTCGTAACTTTTTAAAGGGGTTTCAACTCTTATTAAAAATACACGTTTTCATTTGAAATTCTATTCATTATTATGAATTGCAAATAATTCCATGCAACCATTATCATTTTTCCTCTTTAATCTGTTACAAACATTTAGGGGTCGTTTACCAAAATGGAGAAATGGAAGATTTTCTGGAAAACCAGAAAATTGGAGAGGTGGAAGAATGAAAAATGAAAAACTTGTTTACTAAAATCATTTCTTCAATTGCTTAACTTCTCTCCATTCTCCAACTTTTTGTATAATTTTGGAGAACTCTTATTTGGACTTCTCCAAATGGAGGAATTGGAGACAACACGCGTGAATAGTGTTTGCTATAGGGAGTTCCGCAGTTCGAATCTTGTTGTGCACGTAGGTCTGCTGTTCTTTTTCTTTCCTTATTATTATTATTATTTTTCCTTTTCTTTCCTTATTATTATTATTATTATTATTATTATTATTATTATTATTATCTTTATTATTATTATTATTATCTTTATTATTATTTTTCTTTTCCTTTTCTTTTTCATTTTATTATTATTATTATTATTATTATTATTATTATTATTATTATTATTATTATTATTATTTTATTTATTTTATTATTTATTATTATATTATTATTATTATTATTATTATTATTATATCTATTATTATTATTTTTTATTTTTATATGTTATCTTTATACTGTATTATTTTTCTTTTCCTTTTCTTTTCTTATTCTTCTCCTTTTCTTTCGTTATTATTATTATTATTATTATTATTATTATTATTATTATTATTATTATTATTATTATTATCTTTATTATTATTATTAACTTTATTATTATTATTATTATTATTATTATTATTATTATCTTTGTTGTAGAAAAGTACAAATGTCATATGAGATGATTGCATTTAATGAAAAAATTAGAGAAATGAAAAACTTGATGAATATGGAATGAAAATTAGAAAACTGGAGGAATGACGAAGGAAAACGGGAGAAATGGAAAATTGGAAATGGAAAAACAGAGAAATGAAGTAAACGACCCCCTAACCTTGTTTGCACAGTCTGCCTCCACTTTTTTGCCAAACTCAGTTGGCCGAGACTCATGTATATAATTTCCTGTTTTGTAGTATTTGTTTAATTGATTCATGAAAATAATCAACAGAAAGATATTAAGTTTTCTCGGTACACGCCATTGCAAGTTCTATGACCTTTAGCAGAACCTTGATGCTTATTGCTTAGTTGCATAAACAAGCATTTGCATCATCCATTTCCAATGAAAATGGAGCTGTAAGAATATTCAGAATTTAATATTTGTTACCTTTTCATAATTTCTATATTGCAGGGCAAAGAGTTATCGGGGAACCTGTAGTTTCAGGATTAGTTCTTGATGATTCTGTACTTTGGGACCCAGACTTTAATACAGCAGCCAAGTAGTTCTTTCCTTTCTTTAGTTTCAGATTCCCTCTGTTATCCTTTTATTTCTCTTACTGAGATAATTACGTAAAACAGGAGGAAAATGCCATAATGTTCTTCTCTTTTTTCAGGTATGTCATGAGCCCACCTATTAGAGCACCAGGGCATGGAAAGGCTCTTCAAGCAGCACTTTCAACAGGTCTTTTACAGGTATTGTTATAATCTTCAATGGGAGACAGTTATTTAGGCTTCCCTTAAACATGGAAATGATGTGTGACTTCCTTGGCTGCTGCCAAATGAGTCCTTATTGTATCAAAATTTTGAAAAGGCTCATAATTTTTATATTTGGACGAGGGACAGAAACTTGTATCTTCCAAAAGTTATTTGTTAAACTTATACTTGCTTTAAGACAGATGAAAACTCTCCTCTAGGTATAAACCTAGACCTTATAGTCTACATTATAAGCTTATGAGTCTCGGTAGGAGATATCAAGTTTAATCACCATTCCCCTAAGATGTACCAAAAGTTGTATGTGCTATTGCCTTTTGTATTTTCTTTCCCTTTTCTTTTATCAGCTAATGTACGCATTAACTCTGCAGCTGGTAGGGACTGACCACTGTACGTTCAATTCAACTCAGAAAACCTTGGGAATTGATGACTTTCGGAAAATACCAAATGGTGTCAATGGTAATGTAACTTTTAATTCCCTTTCCATGTATATATATTTTCTCATTACCTAGGTTTAATCACCTTTGCATCTCAATTTCTAAAATTAGCCCTACTTTGTTACATTCTTGTAAGGTATTGAGGAGAGGATGCACTTGGTTTGGGATACAATGGTGGTAAGTACTCATTTCTAGGCTTCTAGCAGATGATGCTAGATTGTTAAGTCCTACAAAATATTTTCATAACAAACCTTTAAGTTTTCTTTGTATTTTGACTGTTCTAGGAATCTGGTCAAATATCCGTCACTGATTATGTTCGTTTGACGAGCACAGAATGGTATGACTAGGAGCTTGCTATAATCTTTCAACAACACACAGAATTTCAAATTACCTCACATATTTTTTAATAGATTCTTAACTTCGACAATCTGATGCTTCTTTTTTCCAGTGCACAGATTTTCAATATATATCCAAGAAAAGGAGCAATCTTTGCTGGGTCAGATGCAGATATAATCATATTGAACCCGAATTCGAGTTTTGAAATTAGTTCAAGTTCCCACCACTCAAGATCAGATACAAATGTTTATGAAGGGAGGCAAGGCAAGGTAAGTATTTTTGGACAAATTACCAACTTCAATGTTGAGAAGGAATTTGGCAGAAATGTTACTGCAAGCAATAGCTCTATTGCTGTCTTCATTTTGTTATAAAATTGATGCGAGGAAAGAGTAAATGCAAGAAATCCAACGAAAGGAAGAAGTAAACTGTAGTTGAAAATGAGAGAAATTTTCATGTCAAATAGTGCAATTAAGAATGTTAACCCCACTCCCTCTCTTGGTTAAAGTTTTATAATTGATTTTTATTGGGCGTTTTGTTCTGAAAGTTTTATTCCTTCTTCTTTCTCCTCCCTGTAGGGAAAAGTTGAGGTTACTATTGCTGGGGGAAGGATTGTTTGGGAAAATGGTAAGCTGAATGTTGTTCCAGGTTCTGGAAAGTACATTAAGATGCCACCTTTCAGTTATCTTTTTGATGGGATAGAGAAAGCAGATGCAACTCATTTCTCATCCTTAAGAGCTCCAGTGAAGCGATATAAAGCAGCAAGTTGAGTTGTACAGGATCAGTTGAACAGTTTTATTGGATTTCTCATATGCTGATATTACAAGTATTAACTTATATCTACTACTGGTGTCTCATATACTGATATTACATGTATATAACTTATATATACTACTATGGTGTATGAATAATTGGTAATGTAAATTTTTGATTATGTATATGTACTGAAATTCTCTTGTGATAATTCTCTTGTGATTGCCAAAGCTAGCTCATTTCACAAACCCTTGCCTTTAATCCCTGAGCAAGGATACATTTTATAGAATCCTGTGTGGACACAATGTGATAATCCAGCTTTCTCTTGTTTTCAAGCTTCACTTCTGCTGGAACACTGAAAGTGCATGAGTGAAGAAAATACAGGGAGAGATGTTTGAGGGTGTTTCCGGGGCTTTGAAAGTGAAGCCCTAATAAGACCCACAAAGAAAGACCGAGAGAATGCCCCCCTTCTTCCTCTGCACAAACAAAAGTTTCAAAGAATTCAGACAGAAATAGTGATGCAGCCAGGCAGGTATGCAGTAGCATGTATACTTGAAACTCTTTCACTCTCTGGCATTTTATGATCCATCTGTGTTTGACCCAGGGGATATTAATCATAATAAAGCCAGCATTTGCATGCTCTATAAGTTATCTATAAAATTTTAAGTGAAATATAGCTTGTATGCTTTTTGATCAGGGGAGGTGGGGGTGGGGTGGGTGGGGGAATGGATTATTACAAAAACCAGAGATTGTTTGTCCTCTGAAAACCCATTGAGTTTTAGGTGAAATGTAGAATTTCAGCAGATAGCAGGTGCAGGTACAATATAAACTGGGATGTTATGATCAATGTGTTGACCAAAGGGGGTATGGATCATAATTGAACTAAGAGTTTGCGTGTTCTGCGGAATAAGTATATACTGTACAACTTTAAGTGAAATACAGTATACAGGTGACAGAAGGTAAAAATTGAAACCTGAATGTAATGATCCATATGAACCTGACAAAGGGGGTGGATGTGGATCATAATAAAACCAAAGTTTGCATTTTCTGTGAAATATAACATGCTGGCATGGATCATCAGGTATAACAGAAACTGGCATGTTATGATCCATATGCATTTGACCAAGGGGATATGGATCATAATAAAATTTGGAGTTTGCATATTCTGTGAAACATAGCATTTTGGTATGCATCAGGTAAAATAGAAACCAGCATGTTATGATCCATATGCCTTTGACCAAGGGGATATGGATCATAATAAAACCGTAGTTTGTATGGTCTGTGAAATATAATATGCTGGCATGCATCAAGTAAAATAAAAAGCAGCATAATATGATCCATATGCGTTTGAGTTTTGACCATAGGGATATGGATCATATTAAAACTGAAGTTTGCATGTTCTGTGGAATATAACATTGTAGCATGCATAAAGTAAAATAGAAACCGGCATGTTATGATCCATATGCCTTTGACCAAGGGGATATGTATCATAATAAAATCGGAGTTTGCATGGTCTGTGAAATATAACATGCTAGCTATCATGCATCAGATAAAATAGAAACCAGCATAATATGATCCATATGCATTTGAGTTTTGACCATGGGGGATATGGATCATATTAAAACCGGAGTTCATATGCTGGTGTGCATCAAGTAAAATAGAAACTGGCATGTTATGATCCATATGCATTTGACCAAGGGGATATGGATCATAATAAAACCAGAGTTTGCATGTTCTGTTCTGTGAAATATAACATGCCCGTGCATTCAATAAAATAGAAACCGACATGTTATGATCCATATGCATTTGATCAATGATCACCAAGGGGATATGGATCATAACAAAACCGGAGCTTTGATTTTTATATGACAGGATGAAAAATGAAGATGGAGTAGGTGCAATGAATAGCTGAGGCTCGAGAAGTCTTACCCGCCCATAGTCCTCCTCCATGGGCATGGGGGCCCCGTATTGTTTACCACGAAGCTCTTGGTCATTCCCAATGCTGTGGTGAGTGTACTCAGTTTTATGCTGCTTCCTGTTTGCGCGAGCTTCAGAAAACATCACGGTGTAATTACTTGGACTGCTCCCAGGCTTCGCTTCCCATGCTCCAAACTTAGGTACGGACATCTTGTTGTTATTATTATTATTATTCCTCTGCATTTCCAATAACATCCACATAGTTAGTCATCTATTCCGCATTTGTGCTGCTATACAGGGGAACACACATAAAACCCGCTTGGCAAAAACCTGTGTGAGACCGTCCAACGGTCTCAATCTGTGAGACGGGTCGAATATTTGATTAATGAGGTCAAATATCCGACTAATTAATCAAATATTTGACCCATTAAATAAAGATCAGACTCGTCTCACAAGTGTTGCCTAACAAGCTTTTACCTCTATTCCCTATGAATCACACGTGCCTTATTGCATCGTGCTGAAATATTTACTTAACGTGATACATTGTGATTAATTGATTATAAAATTAGAGTATCTTTTTATTAGATAGTCAATCAATCACAATGCTTGAGATTTTCAAGTTTGTTTTAGTCAAGGTCCCCTTGGTCACGCACATTGACTAATACAATCTTGAACGTGTAAAAATATGTATGCATGGTATATATTGATCAATATCCCCTTGGATTATGCATATTGATCAATACGACCCAAACGGGTTATATCAACGCAAAACATTACAATATTTAGTGAAATAATGCAGAATTAGATTATTAGAGCACTAAAGATCTTATTTTAAATAAGATCTGAGAAGCACAGGTGGGCACTGATTTGCTATCTGCAAAAATTGCAAATGATACAAAACAATAAACAAGGTTAATACATTAAAAATCATCAATAAAATGTAAACTATTCACATTGATATTCATTGATATTCAAACCCCATGCACTGGTACATATACTTAGATTATCGTGTGGACTTCTCAATATATATGTATATATAGGCAATAAGTAGTAAAATTTGAGTGATATAAATTGACTTCACTACAAATAAAATAATTCAATTTCTATTTACATAGTTAATAAGAGACACGCAAGTGAAAAGTATGATGGAATTGGTTCATTTGGCAACTCTTTAATTTCGATGCCCTTCCTTTTTTTTTTTGAAATTCTAAGTTGTACATAGTGTAGCAACTTCTTGCATATTTATGTGTTGTTATATATATATATATATATATATATATATATATATATATATATATATATATATATATATATATATATATATAAAAGAACTCTGAGAATTCTCAAATATTATAACAAAAGAAAGTCCTTTGAAAAAAAGAACGAGATGTGAACTTATAGAAATAGTCCGTATTTCTTTGAGAATTCAAATATGTATACCAATGCTAAACCATTTTTTTTTTTTAAAACCCCACCTTGCTATTTTGCAGATTAAAAATAATAATAAAAAGCATAAATAAACGGATTTAATGTAAAATATAAAAGAAATATACGTATCTATGTGAGCATGTGTATGTATACTAGACACAATATGTTATAGTGTCTGATAGTGTCTGACACAAGCACATACCTCCATCTTGCGCTCAATGCAGCATAAAACATGATAGAACTAATGTTTCTCTTCAGGCAAATGCATGTTATATATTGTTAATCTGAAAATCAGGATAACTAGTTTGCCATTAGCTATTTCTTTGGCATTGCAAGGCCATTTGCTTCCGACCATTAGCTATTTCTTTGGCATTGCAAAGACATTTGCTTCTGACCATTTTTGGCCATTAATTTTGAGGCTAAAAATATACCTCTCAATTTTCCTCTAATAAAATAAATACTTTTTACAATTAGTTTAAAAAAAGCACACTTAATTTTGAGGCTAAAAAATGCACCCCTCTCAAATTTTCTCTAATAAAATAAATACTTTTTGCCATTAGTTAAAAGACCCGCTATCCCAAGAAGATAATGGTTTGAGTTTAGATATGGATATAATTCTCTGTTAATTTAACCTTTATTATGTAGTATAAACATAAAAACCAGTAAAATGATCTTGAGTCTGTATAAAAAGAAATTAGGATGGAAACTTCCATTTGCACACACCAAAGAGAGTACAGAAATACAGAATACCAACAGCATCAAAGGGCATTATACAATGCTGGGTAAGTCTTTCAACAACAGTATCTAATTTCCATTAGCTCTTACTCTCTTAGCCTCTTACTATGTCACTTCTAAGCAAGCTAAAAATAGACAAAGTTCACTAACCATATCATGTCTATCTATTAAAAAAAAAAACCAAAAAAGAAAGAAGAAAAAAAAAACATAACATTCATTAAATTCAGGAAATATGTATAATTATAACATGAACAGATCAACTACATGGAGCCATGCGATCTCAGCCGATAGGGATTGGTGCAGCACATCCTCTATATCGTTCCTAATTAAACACAGCTTCCAGGCACAATTCTCATTTACAAATGCCCCCAAGAATATCTCCATTTTCTGTATTAGACAAAAGTAACTACTTACTCACGGGGACGGGCAAGCCAGAGAGAGCTAAGTGCTCGAAGCCGTGAGAAATAGTCACTGATGCCAAGAAAAGCACGAGCTGCTTGGCGAGTCGTCAATATGCGATGCATTTGTTGCAACGTCTGTTGCCTCAGGTTATCAGCCTGAAACCAATTAGTACAGTGATGAAAACTTGTGACATGATTATATTCATAAAAGAAAAGATGGAATGCACATTGCCAACTTGTATGATATTGCAGGTGATTAATGTTATGCAGCATGTAATCAGACTTTCTTAAACTACCAATGCTTTCCATTGGGTCACCAATGATTCACATATACAAGAATAGGTCTTAAGCTCAAGAGACATTCTTATAAACCTTTTCAACCAACCTGAAATTATATGCCATCGAAATACGATTCATGTATAAGGCTTGTAAATTGTACTCCCTCCATCCCATTTGATATGTCTTGTTCGTTTAACAGGCTTGACTGAAGTTATTTTTTAATCAATTTCTCATAATATTATATTTAGTATTAGTGCCAACAACTATGTAGTGTGATGGCAGTATGGCACCTCTGTTACCATTCCAAATGAGTGGTCACAGGATCATACCCTAGTGGTGGGGGCATTGATTCTTTGGGCTGAAAAAGATTGAGAATGTATAGAACAGATATTACCTTGAAAAGAATCATGAGTGTTTCAAAAAAAGTTTAGTATTACTGTATAAATTTTATATATTTAGAAACTACATTAAAAGTACTATTAAACACAAAAAATAAATTAAAAAATAATTTAAAAAAAGTAACAAGCAAAGAAGAAATAGTTGGTTTGACTCATAAATACTCCGTAGTAAACATGACAAGTAAAATGGGACAGCGGGAGTAATAGCAAAAAAACACAACAAAATGACTACACTAGGATGCATCACCAAACACTGCCTCTATTAATTTGGCGCCAAATGTGCAGTAACAGATTCGTTAAACTGTTAGAGTTCAGTTAATAAGAGAATTTTCCAACAAGGATGCTTGTCTTGAATTATGTGATGAACATCTATGCGAATATGTGATGCCTTGGGAAATCCTAAAGTGATTCCTAGAGCTCTTCTTTCTTTTCTTTTCTTTTTCTACAATTTAATCACAATTTCATTGTTGTTCATCCCTATATTTTAACCTAAACAAAACCTTTTGATATTGTAACCCATAGCCGGACATAAACGGATAAACCCTAAAACTTGGTAACGGGACCAGGGAAAGCTGATAGGGATTCAAGAGCAAAATGTCAATGCATTTGTGGCAATTAATATGGCATATAAAAAGACCAAATTTCTTAACTCGAAAGAAATAGTAAAAGACCAAAGTGATCACCTGGCGGATAAACCCCTCGAGAGTTCCTAGTTTCCCCATTGCCATGGCCATTTGGCCCATATAATTTGCAACATTTCCTGAAGAGCCTGATGGGCCTAAAGACCCTGCAAGAGTCTCAGCCAAGGATTGTTGCAATGCCTCCATTCCCTGGGATAATGCATCTTCAGCCTGTTGAGAAGACTGTTGCAAATTGTTGATGGCCAGTAATTGCTGTTCAGTTAAAGGCTCCAACTGATTTATAAGCAACTGCAAACCATGCAGATCAAAAGTTAAAAACAAAGTAGTTCAATAAATGGAGAAAACAAGGAAAGAAAATGTAGGACATACTTTAGCTGGAAGAATGGCACGAGATGCTGACTAATACAAGCCTATTCAAATTATTCCTCATGTTAAAAGTTATTCCCATAATACGGAAGATATTGGTAGTTAATGAGTAATTCAGTTGTTGAGATAGTGAGTTCTCTATGAGATAGCATTTGTTATTATGCATTGCATGTATCATATTTGTAAGGTGCAGAAGTCTTCACAAGAGCCAAGTTCTGTTGTTTCAATGACAGAGAGCGGTGTGTGAGTTTTGTTCCTAACATTATTTGCGAGGGACATTATTACCCATAGCAAGAACTTGCACCAAGGAAATAAATAGCCCTCACCTTGAGGAGTTCAGATGAACGAAATCCACCCAACCACAAAAAGCATCTCTCAGCAGGAGTTTTCCACATGCCCGACAAAATATGAAAGACATCAGCTTTTGCAGCCTCTCCTTTTATCCTGAAAATGTCATCATAGTGTGCCATGATGCTATCAACAATGATGCGAAGTTCAGCATCACCAGCATGGGAATTAACCGCTCCTCTTAGCTCATTAATTCGTCGATTGTGCTCTTCCAGCCACCGTGCATATTCTACATCAAATGCCAGGGCTCCTAAAAGGATGGAGGTATGGAACATCACGTCAAAATAGAGATCATAAATTGAATTGAAATGACATGCAATACACCAAGATTCGTTCTTATGTAGTGTGTGAAATATATATATATTCAGAACTTTGTACAATCTATAGTGTCTTTTCCATGCAAAGTATTCCATGTTCAATAGATTACCTTTTTTTTTTTATCATAGAAAAAATTTATAACATCTAAATAGAATCCTGATTTGCATGTTCATCACAGTTCACATCCTCACAAGTAAAGATTAAAGAGCTAAGGAACCATCCAAATTATGTGACTCTTGAAAAAGGGCTTTGCTAGTAGGATTTTTTAGAGCCCAGCATAGGAGAGACAAAAGCATAAGTTGGCACATAAGGCATTGATGTGCATGTCACTAGGTTATGTGAGCTTTTAGGACTTATTAGAGATTAGTAAGCCCAAAGATGCTGATGAACCTTGTACGCAGCAAGTAGAGATGGATGGGAATTCATTTACTCCTTAAAGCATATATGATGTTAATATGTTATCATGCTTTAGGTCAGATCCAGTGCCCTTGCGCTTCAACCCAAATGGATTAGAACTGTGTTGTGTATTGGGCAACAATTATTTGAATTATCTTGGAAATATTGTATCTTGTAAGATCTTTAGGTACATGACAAAACCATTTGGTATACAAAGCACTGGCACTCTATAATTCAATCAATGTGTAATTTATAAGGAAAACCAAAATTTGAACTTCATATGAGAAATACATAGTCAGAAAAAAAAAAAAAAAAAAAAAAAGCATTACCATTTCCACTCATAGATTGTGATTGATCTCCAGAACTTGAGATAAATATGCCCTTCATCATAAAAAGAAACGCTTCTTTATTGTGTTGAACAAGGAAGCACTACTAGTTGTTCCACAACAAAGGCTAGTGCTGACAAAGCTTGAAAAGATATATATAATGAAGATAAAAGAAATAACTATGAAATACTAGTCTGAACAAACCTGTTGTCGAGCTCGTTGAAGCTCCTGCTCTAATTGTGTCAGTTTCATTCTGCTGTTCTCTAATTGTTGGACATATGCCTGCACCAAAAGGGAAAATATAACAAATGAATCAATATGAAGCACATCAGGCTATCATCATTCATCATAGTAGTTCAGATAAATTAATCCCCTACGAAATTCATGAAAGAGATGCAAGGCAGATAATCTTTTCTATATTAACTTAAGTTGCATTTTTTGAAAAGGAAATCACCAAAAAAAAAAAAAAAAAAAAAAAAAAAGAGAGAGAGAGAGCAATTACTGACAAAGTGACAAGGAATAACAATTAACGAATAAAGGAGAATAACCTACCTTCTTCCGTAAACGGCTCTTTCGAGCAGCTTCACGATTTTGAGCAAGCCTACGAAGTGTCTGCACATGACAGTTGAAAATTACAACTTTGTTGATCTCCATCACTTTTTCAAGTTACTTGTCCATAGTGAGAAAAAAAAAGGTGTACCTTTTGATCTCTCCTGTCACTGCCATCTGAACCCACAATACCCACTGCATGATTGTTTTGAAACTGCAATCAACAGTAAAAAAAATTACAGATAATTAATTGCGGGATAATGAAGAAGTGAAAAGAATTTTCAACTACTCATAACTTGTTACTGTATCCACTTTCATTATCTTTTGAAGTTTTGAGCATTATCAAGGCATATAATAGTGAAAACAAAGTTTTGAAAGGCAATCCATTAACAAAGAAAACCAAATTCATGGGGATAGAAAACAATAGCAATAAGAAACTAAAATATCCATCAAAGACGAATAGGTCAGAGGGCCAGGACTATGAAAAATATAATTGTGCAGATGTTTTGAGAAAATAATAAGTACCCCCATGTTTTTATCTTCAGTATCTGCATCAGTTGATGTATCAGTCCTAGGACTGACATCTGCCATTATGGGATATTACCAATTTTCCAGATATGACTTTAGATTAGGATTTGCATCACCGTATGCTCTTCTGCAATGTAAAGCAAACAGAAAACAAGATCATTATCTATGGACTTGCAGAAATGGTAACTCTAAAATGATAACATGAACAAATAGGCACCAAAGAAACATTTCACCAAGGCAAAGAGGAAGACCACTCTTCCATTTTAGATACCTCACCTTAAAAGATGCAAGTTACATGCTTAGAAACCACCTCCAACTATTTTTACAAACTGACCAACAAAAATTGAAACTGCAACTGAATTCAAAATATTTCAAGTTTCAGCAAGAACAAGTTTTAAACAGAAGGATACACAATGGTTTCAAGAACCATACGAGATATAAAACAAAATAAAATAATTATATAAAAAAATCAGATGATTCCAAGAAGTTGGAGGAGTGCAAAGTACTCTAGGAAAATGCACAATTGTCACATTCGCTAAGTTTAAACAAAGATTTAGAGCATTCAGCTAGAAATATTTGGAAGATCATGTATTTCTTTTTTTCCTTACCTGTCAAAGTTTAAGGATTTTGACCAGTCATAACTCATAACACATAGTTTAAGCCATGGAGTACTTAATAAAACGTTGAACCCAGTGCACAAGGCACCTGCATGGTACAAGGAAGGAAGAAACATGCAACTTTACCTTAGTTTCCAAGCTCAACTATCAATTAGAGGCACCTCATATTAAATTAAATAGTTTCAAATAAGATAAGTTGTTGTAACAACACACCTTTGCTTTGCTAAGGAAGATCATGCTTATTTAAGCAACTTTGTCAAGCATTTATTTTCACTAGGTACTTAGCTAACATGATTTGAACATTGAGCTATAGTTTCTTTTAAAGGTAATAAGTAATCAAAGAGCTGTGCATTTAAAAGTTTGTTTGCCACACTTTTATATAAGTTCAGTAGACCATAAAGTGCTCTATGACCAGATCAATAGCCAAAGATACCAACCAAAAGTTTACCTCAAAACTGATATATACAACCACCCAGCCCCAACACCAAACAATTCCCTGCTCAATTCATCCAAAACAAACAGATTACACAACACTCCTCTATAACCAGACACCTTATGCTCATTCAAATCCCTACACAATCAAAAATCACATCCAAAGGCAATTCAACATACTGCAAAATCGAATTTAAACTAAATCAGCGGGAAAAATTCAACTAAAAATATAACGCCAGTAGCAATAATCAGTCTTCAAATTCGCCAAAAGCACGATTTACGAGCTCAACCAGTGTATCTAGAGTACAAATACAGTAGAAACCACGGAGGAGCTGAAGGTAAAACTTACTGTACAGACGGAATGAAGAGTTTTCTCCTCCGACTCTTCGCTGAAGCCTACATATATATACAATATATATATATATATTGCTTTTTCTGCGTTTTTCTATTGTTTTTCCAGCGTTTCGCCTTCGTCTTCGTCCTCTTCTTATCCTCGAAGCTTTTCGGTGAATCGGTGAAGAAGAGAGCTGACCGTTTTTCTCGCAGCACAGCAAAGCAAAAACCTCCAGGTGGGCCTTGGAAACGCCCAGAGATTACAAACGAGGAAGGAGAGGAGAAAATGGGGAAATTGGAAGTGACGTCCTCTTCTTCGTCATCCTCTCTCTCTCTTACATGCCAATTTTGACTTTTGGTCTCTCTACGTTTTACTTCGCCCGTATATACGGATAATGATAGCGTATGTATACGGTGTAATTTACCATTTTGCCCCCCTAGTTTGGTCCAAATTTTCCTGTATTTACCAACAGGCCCTTCAACTCCGGACAAATTACACAGGAATCCCAGATTCCCAGAGAACTTTACTACATCATTATGGGCTTGCACCCCAAGCCCAATAAGGACGATGATGTGGAATATTTTGCATGTCAATTCATAATAATGTTAAATATTAAAAATAGTAAGAGTATCTCTATCTGTAGTTTTTTTACAATTTTAAGAACAACATGATTTATGTGAAGAAGAGAGAAAAATTGGGCATCTCCTGATAAATTTTTGTGTGACCTGTTAAGATAGAGAAAAGAGAAAGGGGAGGTGCAGCCGCGTAAGTGGGCTGCACAGACCGCGTGAGTGGGATGTACAAACCGCATGAGTAGGCTACACAAACCGCGTGCAATGCACGTGCCCGCCTCTCTATTTTTATTTGTTAAATCCGTGTGCCTTTTTAATTTTCTTTTCTCTTTTTCCTTGTTCTCTCTCCCTCCTCTCTCCTAATGGCACTTCAACAACCGTGTAAAATTCATAGCTGATGAGTATGCTCTAAGAGATGGTGATAAAATATTAGGTATTAAGTTAGTCTAATAAATTAATTTCAATAGTTAAATAGGTTGTGTAATTTGTATGGAGTGGTCCAAACAACGCCATAAAGTTAGTAGTTCATATTTGTTAGACATGCATAAATATCATTTTAAACGTTACATATCAGGTGATCATAGCTAGTAACCATCCGAACTCGCCAGCTAACACGTGAAGCGCATACACTTGCTAGACGAGCAAGTTTGGCTAACTTGCCAGTTTTCTTTTCACATATTTCCCTTACAAGAACTTAATTCTCGTAGTACATATTAGGTTTTTCTCCTCTTTTGTTTCTTTTCTTACCCCCCTAACATATATAACTAGGGGTGACGTTACTTTTATAAACAACATTTTAATGCAATGGGTGAGAAGCGTTACAGCCCGCAAATCAATCAAGGTATGTTTGGGAGACTTAATTGTATGATTGCATGTATATAATTTTTCGAATTTCACAAAGAACGGCGATATAAATAGAAATTTAGATATGACTTTTACTATTGTACCGTTACTTTGTAGATTACTTTACAGATAATTGAACTTAAAACTTAGTCACTAAACATTCAAGATTATTAATAATATTTGATAGTCATAGAGCTATTACATACTATTTGTAATTTAAACATTATGTTTGAGATATTCACATACTTGTTCTTGTGTTTCGAGGTTGACTAAATTCGTTAATAGGTAGGCTCAATTTTTGTCAAATTATAAATATGTCATATTATTTACTAGCTTTGATATATGGCATTGTTACCCATCAATATGAAAGTGACCCTCGTTTTTTTTTAAACAATTAAATGGTCACTTTTCAATATGTACAATCCATATATTTTTATTGTGGGTCAAAATGGATAGGTTAAATCACATTAATTAGTTAATTATATGATTTGATATTATTTGCCCATTTTAACCTTCTACTTTATATTGGTACTATATGTAGAATTTTATATATGTGGGTTCTATTATAATTAATCGTAAGTTACAATTTTTTCAATAACTTTGAGTTAAATTGTGATCGTTACGCTGATGAAGTCTCATTTCTATTACACTTGATATATTAATATACAATAATTTTAAATTCAATTCTTATCGCCATTAAAATCTTGTATCAAGTAACAATTCACGACGATGTAATATGAGTATTAAATATATTATCTATAAATGATATGTGCATGTATGTGTGTCATTATTTACTATCGTACCAATAATATTGCACTTCTAAAGACTAAAATACAAATATAAACTCCCCATGATATGTACTATGTATTTAATATTTACAAAGATATGAAATTCCCCCAACTTCCCCTACTCAAGAGCATTCGAAATTTGACGTTAACTTCCACGAACAACCTTTGACCTGGCCTGGAAATGGCAGGCAAGAATGCTGTAGGGCGGCTAAGGTTTTCTATATATATGCCTTGAGCTACGATGAAACTTATTCTCTCTACTGCTATGCAATTATAAACGATTCTCTCCGTTTCTTAGGATTTGTCTCCGAGTCTTGTTGGCCTTTCCTCATCATCGCTACAAACTCGTCGTAGTTGATTCGACCATCCTGATAAATTTAAAACATTCAAAAACATTTTCATTCGTCAGTAGTTAAATCGTACTAGGAAGATCTATGTGCAACGAACTTGATTAATAATAGGATGTTGGTAAAAAATGAACTCATGACCTCATATCTAAGGAGTCATATATTACCCACTCTGTCACTCCTTCATTAATTTGTGTATATATAATAAAACGTGCGAAGTAGTCTTAAAAAAGATTGTAAACATAAGATGATGAAATGTACCGTGTCCTAAAATCGAGACATTTTCAAGTGATGTGAAATGTATTTATTTGGGTTGTTGGATTTTTGATGGGTAGGCAAAATATATATGGAAGGGGTGATACCATGTAGACAAGTAAAATCATTTAACATAAAATTGAAACAAATTAGTTATTACCATGTATATGTAGCATTTTTGGTATGAATAATATTGCTTTGACTCGGGCATGTATTTATTTGTACTTACATGATCCGTGTCGACCTCAGATATGATTTCTTTAATATCTTTCTCGTCATTCATTCCGAATTCTCGTAAAGCTTGCTCTAATTCTTCTATTGTAATATACCTAATTTAGAATTGAGAAAAAAAAAAAACAAAACAAAAAACCATGAATACAGGAGACTTTAGTTGTTAATAATAATAATAATAAATCTAACACTGTAACTTACCCACTATTGTCCTTGTCAAAGTATTGGAATGCAGTGTAAAGATGCTCTTCTCTATCCATTTTGTTGAGATGCATTGTTGCTGTAATGAACTCTTCATAGTCTATGGTCCCATTGCCATCAGCATCGGCCTACCCATCATTAATTCATCAAAAACAAGATTATTGTAATGACTTTTTTGAACACAGATTATTGTAATGACTAAAAGAAAATCATGATTGAAATATTTTTTTATGATAGAAATGACAATTGATGTTACTCGTTAAAATGTGATTTGTTGATTATCAAATTACAGGACTCATAATATATTTGATAAGTAACAAATCACAAGCAGATCAGAAGCATCAGCCTGCAAATTGATTGTTGGTATTGGTTTGAGTCGATTGTCGATTAATCGGCTTGCCGATTGCTCAAGATTTCAGGTTAACTTATGTTTAATTTGGCTAAGATATGATATGAAGTATGATTGTATGAACATATATAATTAAAAATTATAGTCTAACACTAATATATAGGAGTTTGATTATAAGTAATAATTAAATAGTGTTGATGAACTCACAGCTTCCATCAGCTGCTTAACTTCATATTCTGACAGTTTTGTCCCTTGCTTAGCTAGCCCAAGCTTCAACTCCTCAAGGGTAATTGTGCCACTTCCATCGGTGTCCATGCCCTTGAACATCTGCTTCAATCCCATGATTTCTTCCTCTGAAAGACAGCCTGCGATGACCTATTCATTCAACAAAACAAAACATAGATTAAAGTGTAATTAAGTTTGGCAAATTTGATTAACATGAATTCAGTATGCCGATGAGTTGCATTTCAGCTTATCATTATTATTGTGTTCACAAGTTTGAATTTAAAATTTTATCGAGAAATAGATATTTTTCGTTTAGATCATAAGTTGTATAGTATTTGTTGATAAATTGAGCATATAATATAATTATACATACCCTGAGGGCAACTTTCTTGAACTTGTTCATGGCTCTAAATTGTTTTAGTCTGTCCAAAACAGCATTGTCCAATGGTGTATCTGGTGCTTCCCCATCCTCCTTGATCCATGCATGATCTTCACAGGTACACAACAGTACAATTAGTAACCACCGGAAATCTCGCTATTTTCGATGGAAGTTGGACGAAAAACGAGGGTTATTGGACGGAAAATGAGTCATTGGCATATCAAACTCTAATATAATTATTTTAAAGAAAGTTTAATTAAGGTATGAATATAATCTATATCAGTATTGTGTTATAACATAAGGATAGCTGGTTGTATCAAATATTATCAACATAGATATTAAAAGTACTTAATACGGTCGTAAAGAAAAAAAAAAAGCAACTTACTCAAAACTTCAGCTGCGGACAATCTTTGCTTGGGATCTGAGTTCAACATCTTCCGAACTAGGTCTTTTGCCCCGGGTGAAATTGCTGGCCATGGTTCAGTTGAAAAATCAAGGTGCCCACGCAGTATTGCATTGAATATTCCATGCTCCGATTCTGATAGATCAACACATATTTATTGGTTATATATTCTTTCATTATTAAAGCTATGATAATTGAAAGGAATCCAATGAAATTCTATCATTGGAAAGAAAAAGGGATATTCTTTTATTATTTTACAAAAATTAGTAGGAAGAAAGTGCGCACGTGATAAACTCATTTATGTGCCATAATTTGTAAATTATATAAGATATCATATTGAATTAAATTTCACATACTTAGCTACCCATTTTAAAGTAAGAGATAATTGTAATTTTAATTCTTCACATGTTCATCATTATGTAATTTAATCTTTCAATTTCAAATTTAGTAAATATGGTTTTCAATTGTATTATTGTGTTGTAAATATGGTCTACTTAGCTACTTCAAATATAGTACTATACCTGCCCAAAAAGGAGGCACTCCACAGAGAAGAATGTATAACATGACACCAACGCTCCATATATCAACCTCCGGTCCGTATCTTCTCCTCAAGACTTCTGGTGCAATATAATATGCGCTGCCAACTATGTCTTTAAACACATCTCCTGAAGTAAAAACAAAAACAAAAGTAAAAAAATCAAGAATTTGTTTCAAAAATAGATGTCCGTCAAAGAGCGGAATTTTTTAACCAATCCTGCTTAGTAAAGTGGACCAAAGCCTGCGAGAACCGCTCCATGGGTTAGGGCTAAAAAAAGGGCCCGCAAAAAGAGTGGGCCTAATGGTCCTTATATATATAAAGCCAGCGGGCCGGGAGGGACGTCAACCGGCGTGGAATGGGTAAGGATTGCATGAATTCTAGCTTGTGGACCGGCCCGTAAAAGCCTACTAAAAATTAGGCTCACGGTCGGATAAGTCAGTCCTCTTTGACAGTACTAATCCTGTCTAGTGTACAAATGGTAAAACTTCACCCGTAAAGGAAAGCTAGACAAAATGTATGTTGCAATATTATTTTTCACTTTTTCCACTTTTAACATTTGTTATTTAGTAATAATTTATCAAATGAGGTAGACTCGAGTTCATAGAAATTTTGTTGATAATAACTATAACATAAGAAGAAAATGTGGAAAATTGTTGAACTAACCTTGCTTGTAGAACACGGAAAGACCAAAATCCGTAGCCTTGAGAGGAGAATTCTCATCTTTACTCAAGAGGAGGAAATTCTCCGGCTTAAGATCTCTGTGGATGACGCCCATGGTATGGCAGGTATGCACGATCTGGACGATGGTTCTGAGCAGCGACGCGGCGGCGCGTTCCGTGTAGTGTCCTTTAGCGATAATCCGATCGAACAGCTCTCCGCCGGCGCACAGCTCCATGACGAGGTGCACCGACTGCTTGTCCTCGTACGCGCCCTTGAGCTCCACCACGTTTGGCTGCCCCGTCAAGTGGTGCATTATCTGCACCTCCCGCCGCACGTCCTCGATGTCCTCCTTGTTCACCAGTTTCCGCTTCGCGATCGTCTTGCACGCAAACTGTTCGCCCGTTTGCTTGTGAGTGCAGAGATGCGTTACCCCAAATTGGCCCCGCCCTAGCTCCTTCCCTATCGTGTACGTAACCTTAACGTCCTCCATCGGCCGCCCTAGCACCGTCCCTATCTGCACCGGCTTCACCGACGACGTCTTCGGCGCCGCCGCTCCTCCCATCGGATCATTTTCCGGCGCGGTGGTCGGCTGATCCTCCTGATTTTGGTCCGATTGCTTCGGACTTTCCGCGGATTGATCTTCCTTTGGACAACAATTCCCCATTATTATTGTATATAAGGGGAAAGTTGAAATCGAACGAGAAAATCGAGATCAGGTCGAAATCAATCAAATCAAAAAATCTATATCTATATAAATATAAAAACAAAAATTTCTAGATAGAGCTAGCTAGCTAGAGATGATAAGGATATGATATTCTAGAGAGAGAATAACATATACAGAAGAGAGATAAATGATAGAGTTGCAATGAAGAGATCATTGCATGCATGCAGGAGACCAGAGAATATTGATAATGAGGGGTTGTTGGGGAGAATTTGAATTTAAGAGATAATGTTCTCTAAAATTAAGTACTCCCAAAATTCTGTTGTCTCAACCCCTCGGAGAAAGAAAGTTTTTTGTTGGTGCATTATATTGCAAGGGTTTAGAGTGTTTTTCGGAGAACAAATTGCTATATTTAGGCCATTTTATATTTATATTAGCCAAATGATGTTTATTTGAATATAATTATTGCATATCTAATAAGTTTGACGACATTTCAAAATTAGCTACAAATTGACTGTTATTTGAATAGAATTACATATCTAATAAGCTTGACAGCATTTCAAATTAGCTACAAATTGACTATTTTTTTAGCTTTCGATGACTTACCGAGTTTCAACTAAAGTCTTTACTTTATTTATTTATTTACTAATAT
The DNA here is from genome assembly GCA_003576665.1 of Ipomoea trifida. NCBI lineage: Eukaryota > Viridiplantae > Streptophyta > Magnoliopsida > Solanales > Convolvulaceae > Ipomoea > Ipomoea trifida. The sequence goes on along the minus strand of CP025650.1, from coordinate 796,315 downwards.
TATTAGAATTATTGTGAATTAGGATTAATCATTTTGAGGTTATATAAGCATATTTGGAAATAACAATAGTGAGATTATGATCTATTGAATTGTTGTGAATCATTGTTAATTTTTTTTAAGTAATTAATTTTATAAAAATATTATGCCTTTCTAAGTGTCTAGCGGATGTATTTGAAGTGTCGCATTATAAGGACATCTCTAGTAGTGAAATTTTAGAAGGCTTTTTTTTTTTTTTTTTTTTTTGGGGAATAATTAGCCGAGTTACATTGGATGAGGGAGGGGATAGGAGAGATGAAAATGATCGAATTAAGTTTATAGTGAGATTTTTTGTAGGTCCCGCAAGAGAAAGAAAATATAAGAAAAGAAAGAAGCAATCTAGTGCGCGTTGCGTGCACTAATAACACCACTAAGCACATGTTGTTGGGCACTTGCATTGCACACACCCATTGGCACGTCAAGGTGGTTGCCGGTTACAAAATTTTTTATTTATTTATTTATTTTTGTGGTACCTTCAAAAAATAAATATTATTATTACAAAATCCCAAATGTGAAAATTGAAAAATATCACTTTTTTCACGTTAACGTTACGGTTGTCGACCAGAAAATGGTGAAATATAAAAGAAAACATAAAAAGGAAATGAAAAGAAAAATCACACCCTAACAAGAAGTAAGTGTGTGGATATGTACGTAAGTTTGTGTTTAATTGTTTAGATGTAGCTTTGTTGATTTGACGTATTCTCTATTCTTGAAGTTTAGATTTTTAAGTTTTTACTTGATCAAGTGATCGTTTAAGGTGCTATCCTGTGTTTTTCATGTTTTTTTGGTTGTTTTTTCTTCTTCTGAAATTTTTACTCTTAGATCATGGACAAATAGTTGTAGCTTGGTTATTATGTGATTTTATAGAAGTGTAGTGTTGTAGCTTTAGGTTTTCACATGAGTGTGCTTAACTGGTGATGATGCACTTTGGATATGTGATACAACTTAGAGCAACCACATAAGTGGTTTTTGCTTAAATTTTGATAAGAACAAACCAACATATATTTTTTGGACTAGTGTGAGAAGTTTACTTATTTATTTATTTAGTTTTTAACTCCTGCAATTTATGTATTTTCGTGGATTCCCTGCTGATAGCATTGATATGAGAATAACATAGCAGGTGCGCGTGCAATGCACGTGCCGCTAGGGGTGTAAATGATCTTTTGTTTATTTTTTTTCCTGAACTATCATCGTTTTTGTTTTTTGTTTTTTTCTGTTTCTTTGCTTCCTCTCAGGCGGACTTGCATTTATTTACTTCCTGCAGGAAATTCAAAGTTCATTTCTCTGGAGAAACTTCATCCATCTAGGGGAGAGCAAAGTAATAAACTTTGTGTTTGTTTGTGCGTTTGAGTGGGAGTGTATTGTCTGTATATATGTATGTAAGTTTGTGTTTAACTAGCAGCATTGCTGATCTTATGCATTCTGATCTCCATTCTTGAAGTTTGAGATTTCTATGTTTTTTGCTTGATTAAGTGATCGTTTAAGGTGCTTTTCTCTATTTTTCATGTTTTTTTTGGTTTTTTTTTATTCTTCCGAAAATTTTACTCTTAGAATATGGGCAAATAGATGTAGATTGATTTTATGTGATTTTATATAACCACACCACCTGTTTTTGCTCATAGTGTAAGGAGGTCCGCGTGCAATGTACGTGCCTCTAGGCACGTAAATGACTTTCTATTTTTTTTTCCTGAACTGTCAACGTTGTTTCTTTTTTTCTTTTTTTTTTTCTTTTTCTTTTTTCCTTTTTCTTTGCTTCCTCACGTAAGTTTGTGTTTAACTAGCTTCGCTAATCGTACGTATTCTTTAATCTTGAAGTTAAGATTTTTAAGTTTTTGCTTGATCAAGTGACCGTTTAAGGTGCTATTATGAATTTTTCATGCTTTCTTCGTTGTTTTTTCTTCGTATAGAACACGGCAGGTGCACGTGCAATGCACGTGCCGCTAGGGGAATAACTGATCTTTTTTTTTTTTCTTTTTCTTTTTCTTTGCTTCTCTCAGGCAGATTTGCATTTAATCCGTCAAATCCGCTATTAATGGATTGGGTCGACACCTTTAACGGACGTGGATATGGATAATTTTTTTCAAATTCATATTTATGGATAACTTTTTTTTTTTTATCAAATTCATATTTAACGAATTGGATGTGGATTCACCATAAAACCCAAAAAAAAAAAGAAAAAAAAAAGAAGTAAAAAGCAACAAAAGCCCCAAATATGAAAAACTGAAAATATTCACTTTTTCCCACGTTACTACGTTACTGACATCGACCCGAAAATGGCGAACTATGAAACAAAACAGAAAAAGGAAATGAAAAGAAAAAATGTCTGCCTGAACACTGTCTTTCCCTTTCAGTCGGACTTGCATTTATTTACTTTCTGCAGGAAATTCAAAGTTCATTTCTCCGAATAAGCTTCATCCATCTAGGCGAGAGCTAGGTAAGAAGCTTTGTGTTTGTTTGTGCGTTTGAATGTGAGTGTGTTTAAATGTACGTAAGTTTGTGTTTAACTAGCTTTGCTGATCGTTAGTATTCTCCGTTCCTGAATTTTGAGATTTCTAAGTTTTTGCTTGATCAAGCGATCGTTTAAGGTGCTTTTCTGTATTTTTCATGCTTTTTTGGTTGTTTTTTTCTTCTTCTGGAAATTCTACTGTTAGAACATGGACAAATAGCTGTAGTTTGGTTTTATGTGATTTTATAGAAGTCTAGAGTTGTAGTCTTTGGTTTTCACGTGTGTAGGTTTAATCATTTTGGTGCTGATGCAGTTTTGGTAGGTGATACAGCTTAGGTAATTTTCTGGAAATTCTACTGTTAGAACATGGACAAATAGCTGTAGATTGGTTTTATGTGATTTTATAGAAATGTAGAGTTGTAGTTTTTTGTTTTCACGTGTGTGGATTTGATCATTTTGGTGCTGATGCAGTTTTGGTAGGTGATACAGCTTAGGTAATTTTCTAAGGAATTTATTGGTCATGGCTTCATCCGATGAGGAGGGTGAAATTGTGCCTGAATGCATAATCGATTACTATTTTGTGGACTGCAATGATCAACCGGTTTCATTTGTTCTTTTGCCTCTTGGATGGGATGGGAGTGAGGTTTCCGTGTCATCAAACACCCATCTATTTGTACGCGGGACTGCAGATGATGGGTTCCAGAAAGTGTACAAGAAAGCTGTGGCATGGAAGTTCAAGCTCTGTTTTCTGGAGCCAGTAATTTTTGTGCTACTTCCCAAAGACAATACCTGGGTTAAGCTTTCGAAACCTAGGAAGAGTTATCAGGAGATCATCAAACCAGTCTTGACTGTTGTCCACTGCCTCCAATTTGTGAAATTTAACCCTCAGCAATCTCGAGAAGCTGTGTGGAAACACATTGTGAAAACCTTGAGGTGCGGATGCAATTGTAATTTACATACCCTAATTTAACTGTGTTTTTTTACTTATACTTTTTGTTGGTGCTAACTGAATTGTCAATTCTATTTAGTGCATGTGAGGTTCTACCTTGTGAAGATGATCTGTTCAAACACATATCAATACTCAGAGACACAGCACTGAGGGATAAAGATATATCAAAATCTGAGGTATTGTGGCATTTTACTTCACTACCATTATGAAGTAATGGTAAATTGATGACCAGTATTTACTTAATCTTTACAGAGAGAAATTGATTTTCTACTATCATGTCTCACATATTTGGTTGCTAGATTTGAATGGATGTTAATTTGCCCCTACTGTTACCAGCAGTCATATTTTTGGTAGTGCATTAAGCAACTGCCGCAGTCACCATCCCCTTGAACCTTATATGCCTTCCTGCAATCATAGTCATATTTGTATATAGGGGAAAGGAATAACTCAAGAGAGTTAAGGTGCACTTGTATCCTTATCTCTGTGCCACTTATAAGTTATTTGCTTGTTTTTTGCTGTGGAATATAAGTTATACTTATGTTCAGATAGACTGTCTTTAGTAATTTCAAGTCCTTCAGTTGCTTACTGTTATCTTTCCTAGGTGAGTTGTCCTGCTTGCATTGCTTGTAGTGCTTGTGCTTCTATGCATATATTTACATACTCTAGTAACCGAATATTAACAACGTTGTGGAACAGTACTTGGCTGGATTTCTTTCAGAGACATCTATGAAAAGTGCTTATGAGGTTAGTGCTTGAAGTTTGAAAGGCAATTTTATGGAACAGTTTATTTCTCCCTCTTGGTCCTGCTTTTAACTTGTAATTGGTGAAAATGCTTTTAGTCAAAGGTAAATCAAGCAAATAAGAGACACAAATTTATTGTTGACGAGGATGATGATGACAGTGGTGGTGGTGATGAGGGTGATGGTACACAAGAAGGAATCTTTGATCATGTTTGTGCCCTTTGTGATAATGGGGGTGAACTTTTGTGGTATGCACATAATTTCTATTCCTTTGTGTGTGTGTGTGTTCTAGTTTGATATTTTTCTTTATGTTCTTTTAACATAGTAACATACTGATGGGTTTGAAAACCCAAGGCACTTTCTAATTCCAAAGATAAACTCCATCTTGACTTGTCTTTAGAAGGTGGGGGCTTTGTAGGAAGCTATAGACTCTTGATTTTGGCATTTAAATGAAGACCTTGTGATGGTGGCAGTGTGACCTGACCCCTTCCTGCTTTTAACTAATTTGAAAGAAATGTGAACTAGGATTTGAAGGATTAACTCCACTTTAAAGAACTGAAAAGGGCACAAGTATATTAGATTATTGGGAAAGAGTGAATCCTAACATCTTTGGGTCAAAGAAAAGAAAATGCCAGGAAGAAATGATAACCTCTCTTTTTTAAGGGACCTTTCGCTTGCACCATGCTACCAAGGCAAAGTAAAATTGTACTGATTTTAAGGACTTATTTTCCACTTATCTTACCCTCTGCGCTTTTAATCAACTTCATTTACTCCTTTATCACTTGCTGCAAGCTTATCAGAGACAATAAAGGAGTAAGTTACTCCAGTGGCTTCAGCTTGCTGGACTTTTGCATTGCTCTGATTGTTAATCCTTCTAAGTATATTTTATTATCTATTTTACATGTTTTGCAGTTGTGAAGGGAGATGCATACGATCCTTCCATCCAACTATAGAATCTGGTGCCGATTCCCTTTGTGAATCTCTTGGCTATACTAGTAACCTTGTAGAAGTAAAAACTATTTCTATGGATCCTTGTGTCTTAAACTTTGTTTCTATCCTCTTTTTTGGGGTTAATCCTTGTCTCTCAAGATTTTAAATTTTTTCCCTGCTGATTGTTAAACAGTCAATTGAAACATTTATCTGCAAAAATTGTCAACATGGACGACATCAATGCTTTGCATGTGGTTCATTGGGCTTTTCTGACAGCTCTTCTGAGGCAGCTGAGGTTTGAAAAATTTTCCAATCTGTGTAAAAATTTGGTTGAGTATAAGTGAAGTTGAGTGTAATTGTTTTCTTTTAGTCAAAACATTTGCTCTTTAATTTGGCCACTACTTCCATGTTGTATACTTGGTTATTGGGGAAATGTTTCCTTTAGTCCCTAGATTCACATGCAACTGCCTTAAGGTTTTGATTTAGTAACGTACAATAATTGACTGAACTATTTAATTTGATAAAGAGGACCATGTATATCTTTCTTGGTGAACCTCATTCTTTTTTCTTTATTCTTGGAGGACCAAACATAATTATTGTTAAGAGTCCCACATTGATAAAACAAGAGAGAATATATGGGTTTAGACTAGCTAATTAGTTGGATTCACTTTTTTAGTGTGGTTTGACCCATGTGCATTATAGCCCACTTGAGTGACCCATTGCCTCTTACTTATATATATAAGGTGATTTCTTCAACTGTAACTTGTATTTGCCACTCAATATGGTTATATTATATTATTATAGGTCTTTCCTTGTGTCTCTGCAACTTGTGGTCATTTTTACCACCCAAAGTGTGTCTCAAGGCTGGTCTATCCATCTGATGAAACTCAAGCCATAAAACTTGAAAAGGAAATTGCCAATGGAGAACAATTTACATGCCCTGCTCATAAATGTTGTACATGCAATCAAGTAGAAGATAAAAAGGTCAATGAGTTGCAATTTGCAGTTTGTAGACGCTGCCCGAGGGCATATCATAGGAAATGTCTGCCAAGGTTGTTCTTTCTTTTTTCCTCGTATAAGCTAGTAGTTTAATGTGATTCTTTACTACTTGGAAATAATTCTCTGACCGTACAGTTAATGGTATCGTTCACAGATCAGTTACAGAGTCATCCTCAATACTGTGCCCTTCATCTAATTTCTTCAAGGCTGCTTGAACAGCCTGAGAATATTGAGGGACCAAAGAGGAAAAAGGATAGACATTATAAACTGGAAACCACAGAAAAACAGAAATAATCTCTGTCCAACTTTATGTAAAACTGATAATCATACCTTCACAGCACGCCTCACCTTAGCTTCAGTAATGTTCTTGACATCATCGAATCTTGAGGAAATGTATGAATGCTGTTCTTTTTATGCTCCATCATGAATTTATGCTTATCAAAAGAAGAATCAACGCTTTCTACAAGAGCACGTATACTGCAAAGCCAATATTGTATTCAAAGGAAAGAACAAAGAGAAACAGTTGAACTTCAAAGGAGATTTGCAGTGACAAGAAAAAAAAGTATATATTTGAATCAAAGGGATATTGCTTCAGGAATATGACAAGTAAAGTTCATTACCTCTTTTCTGTCTCATCCGTGAAGGGCATTCACTGTTGTCCTCCTTCACCGTGATTACTCTTTTCACCACATTACGTGTCTGGCTAACGTTTTGCCCCTTAGAGACCAACCTCATATTTACTGGTTCTTTGAACTTTCTTTTCTCCACATTTGGAGGCTTATATGTTTCTTTTGGGATGCACATGACAGTCTTCACAGTTTGACTCATTTTCAGTGTTGAAGCTACTTTGAGTGGTTTCCCTCTTTTTTAATTGAATCACCAGGAAACCTCTGGAAAGATTTTCCCCTTCACCCTCCACCGTTGTTCTCATAGCTCCAAGCACCTTAGTTCTCCTTTGAGAGAGCACAGTCTCTTTGCTTGACAGTTGACCCGAAGCCTGCTTATCCTTTCGAACTTCAATAGGAAATAAGATATGATCTCTTCTTGGAGTCCCAATATCAGGAATCATCTTGTGTTCCCTATTAAGAGGCAACAGCATTAAAAAAAAAAAAAGCAAGATCCATGAAAAGAGTAATGAAACAACCTAACTTACATGCAATATATCAAGATACGACCAGGCAAAAGTCCATCCATGCCCTTTGCTGGTATTTTGCTCGAAATTATTCTCAAAGTAATATTCCTGAGAAGTCATTTAATAAACTTTTTGTTGGTGCTAACTGAATTGTCAATTCTATTTAGTGCATGTGAGGTTCTACCTTGTGAAGATGATCTGTTCAAACACATATCAATACTCAGAGACACAGCACTGAGGGATAAAGATATATCAAAATCTGAAGGTATTGTGGCATTTTACTTCACTACCATTATGAATAATGGTAAATTGATGACCAGTATTTACTTAATCTTTACAGAGAGAGAAATTGATTTTCTACTATCATGTCTCACATATTTGGTTGCTAGATTTGAATGGATGTTAATTTGCCCTACTGTTACCAGCAGTCATATTTTTGGTAGTGCATTAAGCAACTGCCGCAGTCACCATCCCCTTGAACCTTATATGCCTTCCTGCAATCATAGTCATATTTGTATATAGGGGAAAGGAATAACTCAAGAGAGTTAAGGTGCACTTGTATCCTTATCTCTGTGCCACTTATAAGTTATTTGCTTGTTTTTTGCTGTGGAATATAAGTTATACTTATGTTCAGATAGACTGTCTTTAGTAATTTCAAGTCCTTCAGTTGCTTACTGTTATCTTTCCTAGGTGAGTTGTCCTGCTTGCATTGCTTGTAGTGCTTGTGCTTCTATGCATATATTTACATACTCTAGTAACCGAATATTAACACGTTGTGGAACAGTACTTGGCTGGATTTCTTTCAGAGACATCTATGAAAAGTGCTTATGAGGTTAGTGCTTGAAGTTTGAAAGGCAATTTTATGGAACAGTTTATTTCTCCCTCTTGGTCCTGCTTTTAACTTGTAATTGGTGAAAATGCTTTTAGTCAAAGGTAAATCAAGCAAATAAGAGACACAAATTTATTGTTGACGAGGATGATGATGACAGTGGTGGTGGTGATGAGGGTGATGGTACACAAGAAGGAATCTTTGATCATGTTTGTGCCCTTTGTGATAATGGGGGTGAACTTTTGTGGTATGCACATAATTTCTATTCCTTTGTGTGTGTGTGTGTTCTAGTTTGATATTTTTCTTTATGTTCTTTTAACATAGTAACATACTGATGGGTTTGAAAACCCAAGGCACTTTCTAATTCCAAAGATAAACTCCATCTTGACTTGTCTTTAGAAGGTGGGGGCTTTGTAGGAAGCTATAGACTCTTTATTTTGGCATTAAATGAAGACCTTGTGATGGTGCAGTGTGACCTGACCCCTTCCTGCTTTTAACTAATTTGAAAGAAATGTGAACTAGGATTTGAAGGATTAACTCCACTTTAAAGAACTGAAAAGGGCACAAGTATATTAGATTATTGGGAAGAGTGAATCCTAACATCTTTGGGTCAAAGAAAAGAAAATGCCAGGAAGAAATGATAACCTCTCTTTTTAAGGGACCTTTCGCTTGCACCATGCTACCAAGGCAAAGTAAAATTGTACTGATTTTAAGGACTTATTTTCCACTTATCTTACCCTCTGCGCTTTTAATCAACTTCATTTACTCCTTTATCACTTGCTGCAAGCTTATCAGAGACAATAAAGGAGTAAGTTACTCCAGTGGCTTCAGCTTGCTGGACTTTTGCATTGCTCTGATTGTTAATCCTTCTAAGTATATTTTATTATCTATTTTACATGTTTTGCAGTTGTGAGGGAGATGCATACGATCCTTCCATCCAACTATAGAATCTGGTGCCGATTCCCTTTGTGAATCTCTTGGCTATACTAGTAACCTTGTAGAAGTAAAAACTATTTCTATGGATCCTTGTGTCTTAAACTTTGTTTCTATCCTCTTTTTTGGGGTTAATCCTTGTCTCTCAAGATTTTAAATTTTTTCCCTGCTGATTGTTAAACAGTCAATTGAAACATTTATCTGCAAAAATTGTCAACATGGACGACATCAATGCTTTGCATGTGGTTCATTGGCTTTTCTGACAGCTCTTCTGAGGCAGCTGAGGTTTGAAAAATTTTCCAATCTGTGTAAAAATTTGGTTGAGTATAAGTGAAGTTGAGTGTAATTGTTTTCTTTTAGTCAAAACATTTGCTCTTTAATTTGGCCACTACTTCCATGTTGTATACTTGGTTATTGGGGAAATGTTTCCTTTAGTCCCTAGATTCACATCCAACTGCCTTAAGGTTTTGATTTAGTAGCGTACAATAATTGACTAAACTAACGAATTTGATAAAGAGGACCATGTATATCCTTCTTGGTGAACCTCATTCTTTTTTCTTTATTCTTGGAGAACCAAACATAATTATTATTAAGAGTCCCACATTGAGAAAATAAGAGAGAATATATGGGTTTATAAGGCCATGTGTTAGACTAGCTAATCAGTTGGATTCAATCTTTTAGTGTGGTTTGACCCATCCAATCTTAATCCGGTTATATGGTTCGGTTGTCCACTTGAGGGGGTTAAGTGTGTCCAGTTGAGTGAGTGACCCTGAAGATATAAACTCGGCACAGTTAAGTTAATTGCACTGTTGTCAAACTTATGCATATAACTTGTTCTCTAAAATGTGGAATTGATATCTTTACAAGTTTGCATTGCCTCTTACATATATATATATATAAGGTGATTTCTTCAACTGTAACTTGTATTTGCCACTCAATATGGTTATATTATATTATAGGTCTTTCCTTGTGTCTCTGCAACTTGTGGTCATTTTTACCACCCAAAGTGTGTCTCAAGGCTGGTCTATCCATCTGATGAAACTCAAGCCATAAAACTTGAAAAGGAAATTGCCAATGGAGAACAATTTACATGCCCTGCTCATAAATGTTTTACATGCAATCAAGTAGAAGATAAAAAGGTCAATGAGTTGCAATTTGCAGTTTGTAGACGCTGCCCGAGGGCATATCATAGGAAATGTCTGCCAAGGTTGTTCTTCTTTCTTTTTTTACTCATATACGCTTGTAGTTTAATGTGATTCTTTACTACTTGGAAATCATTCTCTGACTTTACAGTTAATGTTATTAAATGACTTCTCAGGAATATTACTTTTGAGAATAATTTCGAGCAAAATACCCAGCAAAGGGCATGGGATGGACTTTTGCCTGGTCGTATCTTGATATATTGCATGTAAGTTAGGTTGTTTCATTACTCTTTCATGGATCTTGCTTTTTTTTTTTTTTTAATGCTGTTGCCTCTTAATAGGGAACACAAGATGATTCCTGATATTGGGACTCCAAGAAGAGATCATATCTTATTTCCTATTGAAGTTCGAAAGGATAAGCAGGCTTCGGGTCAACTGTCAAGCAAAGAGACTGTGCTCTCTCAAAGGAGAACTAAGGTGCTTGGAGCTATGAGAACAACGGTGGAGGGTGAAGGGGGAAAATCTTTCCAGAGGTTTCCTGGTGATTCAATTAAAAAAGAGGGGAAACCACTCAAAGTAGCTTCAACACTGAAAATGAGTCAAACTGTGAAGACTGTCATGTGCATCCCAAAAGAAACATATAAGCCTCCAAATGTGGAGAAAAGAAAGTTCAAAGAACCAGTAAATATGAGGTTGGTCTCTAAGGGGCAAAACGTTAGCCAGACACGTAATGTGGTGAAAAGAGTAATCACGGTGAAGGAGGACAACAGTGAATGCCCTTCACGGGATGAGACAGAAAAGAGGTAATGAACTTTACTTGTCATATTCCTGAAGCAATATCCCTTTGATTCAAATATATACTTTTTTTTTCTTGTCACTGCAAATCTCCTTTGAAGTTCAACTGTTTCTCTTTGTTCTTTTCCTTTGAATACAATATTTGGCTTTGCAGTATACGTGCTCTTGTAGAAAGCGTTGATTCTTCTTTTGATAAGCATAAATTCATGATGGAGCATAAAAAGAACAGCATTCATACATTTTCCTCAAGATTCGATGATGTCAAGACCATTACTGAAGCTAAGGTGGAGCGTGCTGTGAAGGTATGATTATCAGTTTTACATAAAGTTGGACAGAGATTATTTCTGTTTTTTCTGTGGTTTCCAGTTTATAATGTCTATCCTTTTTCCTCTTTGGTCCCTCAATATTCTCAGGCTGTTCAAGCAGCCTTGAAGAAATTAGATGAAGGGCACAGTATTGAGGATGCGAAAGCTATCTGTGAACCTGAGGTTCTCAAAAATATTTTCAAATGGAAGGTATATGCTTAAAATACATGAACCTATTTGCAATATGAGTTCAGATGGAAGTTTTTATGGTGTCTGATGAGAAACATAATAATTACCGTAGAATGTATCTCTTTTCTTACACTGCAGAAGAACCTAGGTTCCTATCTCGCCCCTTTTCTCAATGGCATGCGGTATACATCTTTTGGTCGCCACTTCACAAAACTCGACAAATTAAGAGAGGTAGATTTTCTTGGCAAATTATACCATGGTCCAGTGTCTACCTTGCATTGTAGACCTTGGTCCAAAAATCTGTATCTGTAGTTAGACACATTTTATACATGCAGTTGACAGTTTTTGTACCTGTAGCTATCATATTATGTGTCAGCAATTATCAAGTTATTTGTTTACATATACAGAAACTGTTAAATGTGGGTACAACATGTGTTAACTGAAGGTACATAATGTGTTAACGGAAGGTACAGAATTTTTGTATCAGGGTTCATAATGCAATATGAACCCTGGTCCATGGTATAACAATTGGATTTTCTTATGGTTCAGAAGTGATTTATGCTGATCGTCCTTATACCTTTACTGAGTTTGGTGTCTATACAAATAGCATGTACCCATGGTTAATTTCTAAATTTGCAGATTGTTAATAGGCTCCGTTGGTATGTACAAGACGGAGACATGGTAAAGTTCCACACACTATTCTTTTCTGAATGTTTGATTATTTTTCAGCAACTTCTATTAAAACCTGCCTCCATTTTCTCTAATCTACTGAGATGCAAGTATTTAAAGGTGTAGTGCCTACAATGATCATATGACATTTCCTTAAACAGGTTGTCGACTTTTGCTGTGGGTCAAATGATTTCAGCTGCCTGATGAAAGAGGAGCTTCAAAGAATGGGGAAAACCTGTGAATTCAAAAATTATGATCTCATACAACCCAAGGTGAATTGTTTTTATTTTGCTTCTCTAAGATTTTGCAGTTACTACATAATGCATGATGATAGTTGGAAATGGTTTTGAATGGTACTAAGTACTATTGGAAACTATTTCAATATTACACGAATGCCACCACATTTTATATTGCTTTCCTATATTCGATTCTGTAGTCTTTGCAGGTATACCTTTGCTAAGGCTTCATTATATGTTTTTCCTCAGAAAGATTTCAATTTTGAGAAGAGGAATTGGTTTAGTGTTGGAGTAGGAGAATTACCTGAAGGATCTAAACTGGTAAGCACCATATAATTGTTTCCTATATTATGGTAATAGAATTAAAAAAAAAAAACAAAAAACTTTTAGTTCCTCAACTTTTGTAGCATTTCTATTTATAGTCCTCAACTATCATTTTTCCCACTATTAATCTCCGACTTTGAATTTCTTAACACTTTTTAGTTCTTCCGATGAGTTTTATCACTTTATGAGAGTGATATTTTGAACGGTTTAAATTTTACTTTATTTTCAACAGATCATGGGGCTGAATCCTCCTTTTGCCAGTGCCTACGAATTTCTTAGAAAGGCTCTTACATTCGGACCAAAGGTTCTCATTGTCACTGTCCCTAAGGACACAACAAGGTGAGCATCTATCTTTAGATATTGAGTCATTTTCCTGGTTACTATTTAATCTGTTTCTGCTACCAGACTTGATGGAAGACAGGATGGCTATGATATAGTTTGGGAAGATCATAAAATACTGGCTGGGAAGGTCAGCTAGCAATAATCTGGTTTTACATTTTTATTTTGTTAGCATAAAAAAACTTTAAAAAGTATTTGATCTGTTATTCTATCAGTCCTTTTACCTGCCTGGATCAGTGGATGTGCATGACCAGCAGATGGATCAATGGAACATAACAGCGCCGCCATTATATTTATGGAGCCGCCCTGATTGGACAGCCAAACACAAGGCGGTGGCTCTCGAGCACGGCCATATCTTCACAGAGCAGGAGCAACACCCAAAAGAAGCAGCAGAACACAGCGGTTGCAGAAAGGGAATCACAAACTATTTAACTGTAGAACCTCAGGACTGCCATCCCAATTTTTCCAATGTTTTGAGTGGATATGGTGATATAAACAGCATGCTGGATGATATCCCAGAGCCATCTAATGACAATGAACATCGAAAAACGGAGGCATTTGGTTGTCAGGAAGGAGACTTGACAAATTATCAAGATGTTAATGAAGCCGAGGATATGTGTGTGGACATGGAGCTGTGTATGCCAGACTCCCCATTTAGTATGCTAAAGAAATGAATCAAGTTGAGCTGTTCTTGTGTTTTTTATGTATAATGCAAATATGAAACAATTATTGGTTTTAATTAGTCTTGTGATGTCACCATATTAATATTGTTACATGCTAAATCATTGCTTGTACTTTGGTAAAGATATTTCCCCACAACTTATAGTATGACAAAGATTAGAATGTATGATTTGAATTGACCAAAATTAAGCTAGTGATCTTGTGATATAGAAATCATGTTTTATCCACTTAGTAATATTATTAAAGGTCTTTGACTATTAAGTTGTTTTGTAATATATGCTAGTATTGTGAACTTTAGCTACTCTTTCCGTGCAATCAAGGAAGTTTTATTAGAAACTTGGACATCGAATTGTTGGATGGATACAAATGAGCCCTTGAGGGGTATTTATAGTCATTTTACCTCTTCAATACATGGTGGAGATGATTAGTATTATTGTAGTCCTAGAATCCTCCATAAGTTTCTAAACAAGCCAACAGATTTTACAAGGTTATAGAATATTTTATATATTTCTACTTCCTCTATTGTTATATATATATATATACATACTTTTAGAAAATTTTATCAAAGTAGGGGTGTCAATACGGATCGGCCCGCGAGTTAGGAAGTATGCAACCCTAACCTGCCAGTAGCTCACTTTGTTGTTTAAATTAATCATTCTAATCAATTAAAGAATGACACTTCAACAGTGAATAAAAAATAAAATAGAATGTGGGAGTATATGTAAACATGTAGTATTACTCTTTTCGAATACTTACTTAACAAAGATTCTCATCCATCTTTCCCTGGCCATTACCTTTTTGCCCCCCATTCATGCCTATGTGGCGCCAAGACCTTGTGGTCTAGTGGCACCAAGCTGCACTCTCATATGGGAGGTTGTGGATTTGAGTCTCAGTGGAGGCAGTATTGATTATTTGTGCTGCTTATGTAGGTTGAGAATTCAAAAATAAAATTATGTGGAGGTTTGTGTAAATAATGAAAATAAAAGGGGTCTTTAGAGAAATTGCCCCGACATAATAAATTCAAGCTTTCCCTCCAAAATCCAGCCATTTCTTCTTCTTCTTCTTCTTCTGTTTCTCTGATTCTATTACTCTGTAATTCTGTATTTTTTGTATGTATATCTTCCACCGCTGCCATGTTCGCCTCTCTCGTTTAGCTTCTTCACTCTCTTGCCGAAGCCCTCTACACATTCTCCCACAGTATCAATGGTCTCACCGGCCGGACATTCTCTCCGTCTGCGCCGCGGCGCAGTCTCTCCGGCAAATCCAACAAACTCACGCTCAGGCCGTCCTCCATGGTGTCCTTCCGTCCAGCGTATCCGTATGCGCTGCGCTCATTCTCCGCTACGCTCTGTTTGAATCGAGCTCGAAAACCGTCCAGGCTCTCTTCTCCCGGAGCGTGGCTTTTGCTCTCTCGCCGTTTCTCTACAACACCCTAATTCGAGCTCAGGGGATGCTAGGGTTTTATGATCAGAATGGTTTTATGGTGTATAATGAGATGCTGAGGAGTGGTGTTATGCCGGATGATCATACTTTTCCTTTTGTGCTTAAGCTTTGCTCGGAGTTTTTGGAGGTCCGGAAAGGATTGGAGGCTCATGGAACGTTGCTGAAGGTGGGATTTGATTCGGATGTGTACGTGAATAATACTATGTTGACGTTCTATGGGAACTGTGGTGATTTGTTGGCTGCGGAGAAAGTATTCGGTGAAATGCCGGAGAAGGACTTGGTGTCTTGGAACTCGATTATTCGGGCATTTTCGGACAATAGTTGTTGCTTTGATGCGATTAGAGTGTTCAGAGATATGCTTTTTTGGTCTGAGGTTAAGCCAAACGCAGTTAGCGTGGTGAGCACGCTGCCAGTTTGTGCAGCACTTGAGTATGGGAAGATGAGTAGTGGGATTCATTGTTATGTTTTGAAAGTAGGTTTAGATAGTCAACTCAGTATTGGGAATGCATTAATTGATGCTTATGGTAAGTGCAGAGAGATTGAAGCCTCGAAACAAGTCTTTGATGAGATGATTGAGAGGAATGATGTCTCATGGAATGCGAGTATTGTCATTTTGGGTTACAATGGGTGTTATGAACAGGCCTTGTCTAGTTTCAGGTTGATGATTGAGAAGGCAGTGGATTTTAATGCAACTACAATTTCAAGCGTGCTACCAATCTTGGCTGAACTTGGTTATTTTTGCAAGGGGAGGGAAATTCATGGTTTATGTGTGAGAATGGGTTTGGATAGAGATGTCTTTGTTTTGAATTCATTGATTGATATGTATTCTAAATCAGGGCGTTCAACTGCAGCATCAAATGTATTTTATAATATGAACATGAGGAATGTCATATCGTGGAATGCAATGATTGCAAACTTTGCACAAAATTCACTGGAGTTGGAAGCTATAGGCCTTGTCAGGAAAATGCAAGCTCAAGGTGAAAATCTGACCTCTGTTACTTTGACTAATGTTCTCCCTGCATGCGCCAGGCTGGGATGTGTTCGCCCTGGGAAGGAGATTCACGCAAAGTCACTCAGGAGTGGGTTTGCCTCGGATTTATTTGTCTCAAATGCTTTGATTGATATGTATGCAAAATGTGGCTGTCTAGATCTGGCTCAAAATGTATTTGAAATTTCCCTTAGAGATGAGGTATCTTACAATATACTGATTGTTGGTTATTCTCTGACTGATGATTGGCAAGAGTCTCTTGCTCTATTTTCAGAAATGGGCCGGCTGGGAATGGAACATGACACTGTTTCATTTGTAGGGGCTCTCTCTGCATGTTCTAATGTTTCTGCAATCAAGCAAGGAAAGGAGATCCATGGTTATGCAGTTAGAAGATTGTTTCATTCACATCAATTTGTCTCAAACTCGCTTTTAGATTTGTACACCAAGTGTGGACGGATTGATATTTCTAGGAAGATCTTTGATCGAATGCAATGCAGGGATGTGGCATCTTGGAATACTATGATATTGGGGTATGGAATGCTTGGTGAACTGCAAACCGCTATTAATTTATTTGAAGCCATGAAAGATGATGGGGTTGAATATGATTCGGTTTCCTTTATTGCTGTCTTATCAGCTTGTAGCCATGGAGGGCTAATTGAAAAGGGACGGAGATATTTTGATGACATGTTTGCTCACAATATTAAGCCAACACAGACACACTACGCTTGCATGGTGGATCTTCTTGGTCGCAATGGGCTTGTAGATGAAGCTGTTCATCTTGTTCAAAGTCTACCAATTGAAGCAGATGCTAATATTTGGGGTGCACTACTTGGAGCATGTCGGCTCCATGGAAAGGTGGAACTGGGTTGTTGGGCTGCTGACCACTTACTTAAATTGAAGCCGAAGCACTCTGGGTACTATGCACTGCTTTCCAACATGTATGCCGAAGCTGGGAGGTGGAAGGAGGCAGATAGAGTTAGGGAATTGATGAAAATGAAAGGAGTAAAGAAGATGCCTGGATGCAGTTGGGTTCAGATGCGAGACGGGGTATATGCTTTTATTGTTGGGGAAAGATTTGAACAATTGGACTCGTACTCATGGCTCGAGAAATCTGATTAAAGTATGTTCTCTCTGAGCATCAGATTTGAATTTGCTTTTGGCTTTCTGACAATTCTGGTTCAGAGTATCAGCTCAAAAGTCCCACAGATTTGTTTAATATCAAGTCACTGAGAACCACATTCTGGTTTTGTCTTCAGATGCAAATTAGCAGCATAACTTAGAAGATGCTTTCAAGGGAAGCTGAATGCTAATACTCTTGATAGGCTTATCTTGAAAAAAATGGGCATGAGGAATGCCATATACTCGTGGTAAGAACTGTGGGTTAAAAGAATCGTCTCTCATTGAGCATTCAGATTTGAATTTGCTCGTTCTGATGGATATAGACCAGAGAAGTTTCGGTTTACTGCAAATGGTGTGGAAAGTGATTGCAGCGGGTTTATAAACAGGTGTAGCTAAGAAAAACAGATGACCTTCACAGTTATTTAGCAAGAGACAGCAGCCAAACCCTGAGCCCTGTCTGCTTCTCTTCCAGGTGCCTTCTTCATGTTACCAGGTAAATATGAAAAGAGAAACTTATTTACACCTTTTAATTATTTAGTGAAAAGGAAAGAAATAGATTGATCAAGAAGAAGAGAAGCTATTTCTTAGTACTTGGGCCTGTGGCAAGTGAAAGATGAAGTTTGGGCTTGTGAAGATGGAACACTTGGGTCTATATTTTTTTGCATCTTTCACTGTGTTTAGTGTTGGATTCTTGAATAGTATTCAAGTCATGTGCTAACATTGCCAGTCATTTTGAAGTGGGAAAAATAATTTGGTTTTTATATTTGAAACATGGCAAATTATTTTGTGGAACATGATAAAAATACACAATTTATATACTGAATGTTCGGTAGCAAAACATCCTTATGCTACAAAGAATGTCAGTTGCATTATTTTTTTCTAGGGGCATGAAAAATGCAAGTTAAGAATGTGAAGTCAAATGCATCAAAGAAAACAAGGCCGAGGAGCACATTAACGTTAAAAGAAATCACATTATTATAGAATAATCGTTCGCCAAATCCACGGCAGCCGGAAATCCGGCAAACTGGCGACCGCCGACCAGAGTATATTAAAAAACAAAGAAAGAAAAGTAGGATCCTCGTCCACGTGTTCGCCGACGACTTGGAAGTTGGAAGTTGGAAAATCACACGTGGCTGTCTTCCATTGTAACTGTAATAGCATCTAAACTAAGGAATATACTTCAAAACTAACACACACCTACACCCCATGCCTCACGTGACTTCTCCAACCTAAAACCCCGCCCTTTTCTTCTCCTCTCCATTTCTCTCCTTCTCTCTCTCTTCATATTTATATTTGGAGCTTTTAGATCTGATTTGAAGTTGTTGGTTTTCGTTTCTGGGTCATTGAATTAGTTCCAACAATAAGTATTTCGAAAGAGAAGATCTGAGATATGGCTAGCGCTGGGGATTCATGGAAATTGAACGACCACCCTAAGCTTCCCAAGGGGAAAACGGTGGCACTGGTGGTTCTCGATGGATGGGGCGAGGCAGGTGCCAATGAGTACAACGCCATCCATGTCGCCGAAACTCCCGCCATGGATTCTCTCAAAAAGGTTTAATTTGCGATCATCTCTTTGGAATTGATTTGGTTACGTTGTTGAGACTTGAGATTGTAAGCTAGATTATGGTTAATATCATAAGCCTACCAAATGGGACCTTTATAGATTTGTTTTATTAATGTTTGATGTGAATGTGATTGATTTAGTAGTATTGATGGATTGTTTTGTGGTCTTTGAAGGGTGCTCCGGATAGGTGGAGGTTGGTGAAGGCACATGGTACTGCGGTGGGGCTTCCCACAGATGACGATATGGGCAACAGCGAGGTCGGACACAATGCACTTGGTGCTGGCAGGATCTTTGCCCAAGGGTTTGTTCTTCTCTTTTATCTTACACTGATGTGTATGGTTTATGCAAACAAAATCTGAAGCCAAATTTGAATTTTTGACCTGTTTTTATGCAAATCAGTATAATTAGTATTGTAAATTGTAAATATGAAATTTGTAATTGGGCTGTTATACCGTTGACTGATATTCCTGAATTTTATGGGCTCCAATTAGTTGTTCCATCCTGTGAAGTGTGGAATGGAAAAATGGTTTTACATTTTTCTAGTATTAAGTTTTTTCATATGAACTTATGCTACTTTTCGTCTTTTATACAATTTATATTTGTCCAATTACTCTGTCTTTTCACTGCTTAGCCTGAAATTTGATTTTTGATGAACCAGTGGATGGCTGTAGAAAGTATCCTCCAAATTTCCATTTAAGTTCATAACTTCTCCAAAGTTACTTAACTGGTATTTGTATTTTTGTGTAGTGCAAAGCTTGTTGACCTAGCCCTTGCCTCGGGTAAAATCTATGATGGAGATGGTTTCAATTACATTAAGGAAAGTTTTGCAACTGCAACTTTGCACCTGATTGGGCTATTGAGTGATGGAGGTGTCCACTCCAGACTTGACCAATTGCAGGTGTGTCTATTTAGTTCTAAATTGTATTGTGATAATGGTGAACTTTGTACTGATTTTACATGTATGTTTGGATGGCCTATTTTATTTTTACTTTTGAACATGATAAAATAATTACTGTGTAATACTTTTCATTGCAGTTGTTGCTGAAAGGTGCAGCTGAGCGTGGTGCCAAAAAAATTCGTGTCCATGCCCTCACAGATGGACGTGATGTCTTGGATGGTTCAAGTGTAGGCTTTATGGAAACCATTGAAAATGATCTTGCAAGCCTACGTGCAAAAGGTGTTGATGCCCAGGTTGCTTCTGGAGGAGGCCGCATGTATGTCACAATGGATCGATATGAGGTAAAGCATAATTATACTTCAGGGCTTTCTCTCATGAAATTTTCCTAAATTGGTCTGATTACCATTTTGCTGTCACAATAGTATCTCCTTTTTCTCTGGTTCCTACTGTTTGTTTGGGAGCTGGGAGTGCAAATTTTGAGTGTTAAAGTAAAATTATTCCTTTTCACAGTTATAAAGAACTTGTACTGCCAAAGGCCTTGTGGTCTAGTGGCACCCTTTACACTCCCACATGGATGGGAGTGGGTTCGAGCCTCAGTGGAGGCAACTGTTGACTCTTTGTGCTTCAGTAGGTTAAGAAAGTATCTATGAACAAATACTACATTGTAACAAAGTCAGTAGTACTCAAAAAAAAAAGAACTTGTACTGAATAATAATTCCTCCATGTTCTCCAGAATGATTGGGATGTTGTGAAGCGAGGTTGGGATGCCCAAGTGCTAGGTGAAGCTCCAAACAAGTTTAGGAATCCCGTTGAAGCAGTCAAGAAGCTGAGGGAGGCTCCTAATACTAATGATCAGTACTTGCCTCCATTTGTTATTGTTGACGAGAATGGAAAGTCTGTTGGGCCTATTGTAGATGGTGATGCTGTAGTTACTTTAAACTTCCGAGCTGACCGTATGGTTATGCTTGCTAAGGCTCTCGAGTATGAGAACTTTGATAAATTTGATCGTGTCCGATTCCCCAAAATCCGTTATGCTGGTATGCTGCAATATGATGGGGAGTTGAAGCTCCCAAGTCGCTACCTTGTTTCTCCTCCTGAAATTGACAGAACTTCAGGAGAATATCTAGTTCGCAACGGTATCCGAACTTTTGCCTGCAGGTTAGTTATGTTTGATTTACATAGTCCATCTCATTTATTTATGTACTTGCTAGCATTGATTCATCAAGTATAAGTCACCTTTCTTTGTTACATCTTGGTATTAATCCTATTAATTTGAGAAACCATGAAGTTGCCTATGCTACTAATTTGCATTGAAAAATATATTTTTCCCATCAATTCTCCTTATGTCTATACAAAAATTTGGGAAAATCCCTTTAAAGAGTTGCTTTGTAAATTGTAATGAGAAATCATTATTGAATATAAACCATATTCTTCTTTTATCAATGTCTCTTATTTTGTAATTTTGATTTTCATAATATAGCTTGTAGACTTCTCTCATCTAAGGAGTTTTAACCTAATTCCTTACACCTTTCATTTCCATTCTTTCTGACAGTGAGACGGTTAAATTTGGTCATGTCACCTTTTTCTGGAATGGAAATCGCTCTGGGTATTTTAATGCTGATTTGGAAGAGTATGTTGAAATTCCAAGTGATGTTGGTATAACATTCAATGTCAAGCCAAAGATGAAGGCTTTAGAGATTGCCGAGAAAGCTAGGGATGCTATTCTTAGCCGCAAGTTCGATCAGGTAATTGATTTGGCATCCATGACTGCTATAGATATAATAACCAAGTAGAGAAGTTAACATGTATAACTGACTTATAGAGTGGATAAATCTCTTTCAGGTACGTGTTAACCTACCAAACAGTGACATGGTGGGACATACCGGTGACATCAAGGCAACGATTGAAAGTTGCAAGGCTGCTGATCAAGCTGTCAAGGTATACTGCTCTAAGGTTTCACATGTGGTTCCTTTGTTTGCTATAAGCAATTTAATTTGAGATCTCATATATCACTAATGCTTTTGCTTGCATACCACATTAGAAGTTTGGTGCATCTGAAGTGAACCTTAGGAGGAAAACTGTCTATATATATATATAGGTTTATGTTTAGGTGAGAACCTACCTTATTGTGTGAACCTGAGGAAAACTGTGTATATATATATAGGTTTATGCTCAGGTGAGAACCTACCTTATTGTGTGAACCTGAGGAAAACTGTGTGTATATATATAGGTTTATGTTCACCTATATATATATAGGTTTATGTTCAGGTGAGAACTTACCTTATTGTGTGAACCTGAGAACCTATGCACACCCTTGATGTTGCATCATCCAACGGCCCAGAACATGGTGCATAGAAAAAAGTCAACCCAGGACACAGTGCACAATGTGTGTGCATTGTATTATAGACGACATGCATTGTCCACTAATATAGACAAAGGGTCCAGATTGATTCTCAGGTTCACATGTTACTATAGGGTTCTCATATGAACCTAAATCTATATATATATGGTCATTTCTTATGTCGGGAAGGTATTTACACAAATTGTCGCATTTACTGGCTAAAAGATATTTTTATCTGCTCATGGTTTCAAGCTGTTATTTGCAGATGATCCTAGATGCTATTGAGCAAGTAGGCGGAATTTATGCAGTTACTGCAGATCATGGAAATGCGGAAGACATGGTTAAGAGAAACAAGAAGGGGGAGCCTCTTCTTGATAAGAGCGGAAACGTTCAGATCCTTACTTCTCACACTTGTGAACCTGTAAGTAATACTCAATCATACCTTACAAAAAGTGGTAGCTGTTTAACATAATTTCTAATGTTTGTTGACTCGGTTGGTACTGCATTTGGTTATTGTGTTGCAATTGGTTACACTGAACCTTTAACCAACCTTCAACTCTAAACCTGAGATTTCAAAGTTGAGTTTTGAAAATATTTTCTGGTACACACTACCAATGAACACACATTGATTGTGAAATTTGAATTTAGCAAATGCCATTTGTGGAATTGCTTGTTTTCTTAGCTTAGTGGCCTGAACTATTTCAGGTACCTTTTGCAATTGGTGGTCCGGGATTGGCACCCGGTGTAAGATTCCGCAAAGATGTCCCAACCGGTGGGCTTGCCAACGTTGCTGCAACCGTTATGAATCTGCACGGCTTTGAAGCGCCAAACGACTATGAAACCACATTGATCGAGGTCGCGGACAACTAAAACTGGTAGAGATATTTAATCCTAAAATTTTGGTATTTAGTCACATGATGAGAGAATTCTACACTTACCGTGTTAAATAAGAAATTTTGAGCAGACTTTTATCACAGTTGGTTTTCCACATTTGGCTGTGTAGTAGGATGTAGTTGATGAATGGAATGATCCAATGATTTGTCATAACCTGTACTAGTGTTATACCCTTCTTTGAGAATAATAAAAATTCCAAAAGTTTTGAAGGTTTCTTTTCTTTTCAGGTTTTGGTTAGTATTACAATTTACAATGAGGATTTTTACCCCAATGTATGGCATATTGGCATGTTACCTGTGTTATGGTTCAAGAATAAATAAGGGTGCTTTCACAACAAGTGATTTTTTATTGAAGTGATTGAGAAAGTTTATTCGTTGCTCAAGCTAGTATGTATGATAATATATAAAGAGGAAATGATACTTTGGATTCCTTAATAACATGAGGCATACTGGAAGACTATTTTTTTTTTTTGTTTTTGGAAAGAAAATAAGGAGACATGGGCTAGTAAAAATTTGGGTTTGATTGAACGAGACTTCGAATAAGTTACTTAGAGCAACCACATCAATGATTTTTAAGGAGTTTTTTGTGGGATCCTAGTTTATGGGGAGGAAAGAGAAGAAAAAGGAGAAAATAAAGTTTCTTATGCAAATGCAAGGTCTTTGTGGGACACACAAGCGCATTACGTGCTCCATCTGCACATCTTCGCCTAATGCAGTATGCTCTTCCAGTGGGGACCACCTAACTCTATCAAAACCCCTCATTTGCAGGGAAAAGAACCCACCCAAAACACCCCCTTCCCATTTAATAAAAACACAATGAGAGCAACTGTGACACCCCAACCTCACACAGGCTGAGATAGATAAAATCTCAGCACAACAGCTGCCTAACTCAACCAAACAGATCATAGCGGAAGCGAATTTAAAACCTAAGGGGCGTCATGCCACATCTAGGTAAGATAACACAGCCTAGATGCACAGGCTAATCATAAAAGCTGAACTGTATAAACGATAATCCTCAAATCATGTTCAACAGTCCAACAACTAGTCAACAGTATAAAGAATTCTCAAAACGGCACACAGGCCAAAGCATAAGTCTAAAAACATAACTACTATCTAAGCCTCCTCATACGGGTGTATCTCTATCGCGCTCGCGCATAGACTTTAAGGCAACCTGGAAAACACACGAAGAACCATTAGCAAAAGACTGCTTAGTAACCTAACATTCACCAGCCATTCGATAGTCCTTCACCCCCGTTTCGTAATACTCGATCACCTCTGCCTCTCTTCCCTCCCGTAACGTAGCTCCACAGTGGCGATGACAACGGAAGTATCGA